>JARHVA010002172.1:0-600000 GCA_037957365.1 Torreya grandis
TCATGAAAAATAATGTATATTCTAAACCTACACTAAGGGATATTTTATAACACTATGGCAAAGTAGAGGTTTCCAAGTCCTCTAGGCAAATGCCATCTTGTGATAACCCTAGATAGGTCTTTATAATTGTAAATAATATTAAGCAAGCTAATCTACTAAACAACTATACAAGATAATCTAGTAAATGCATATGCAAAATAATTTAGAGATCACTAAAGCTTGTGGCATAAATGGGGAATATAATAAACATGCAAAGACAAATCTATCTATAACATAGGGAATATCTAAGAAAGGAGAGATAAAAATCAACTTATATTAACTATAAAATATCTACTTATCAAAATATGAATGCCTTAAGAATATACTTACATTTATTGAAGTGAACTCATCATGCCTCAATATCTCCCTTGGCCAATGGTGATTTGAAAGAGGTTTTTGTGGCTTGTAAGGATAAAAAAGATAAATCAAAATAATATCTAGGCTACAAGACCTATCCTAAGCATCCAAGACATCCACAAGACAAGTTTTACTCCTTCAAAGGCAAAAACCTAAGCAATAAAACCTCTTATTGATTGTATAAGTAGATTTTTGAGTAGTAATGATGTGCAATTGATTGATATTGTATTATAAATGAAATTAAAGGGAGTATATATAGCCACAGATTGACCCTAAATACTCCCAAAAATTAAGCTAATGGAGTTGACCCGATTGACCTCATTAGGTTAGAAATAGAGTTGTTAGGTCTTGAACTATGTCTTATTGGCCCAACTTAGTTCCATAAAATGTGGTAAATCCTAGAATGGGTTCCACCTAGCTGACCTAGTAGGATACATGGTAAAAAGGGGTTTCTTCTTAGATAGGGGATATTTTGAGTAGTAAGTTGCTTTGGAAAGTGTATAAGTAAGGTTTCAAAGCCCAATGAAATATATAGAAGTAGTTTGTATTAGTTTTAAGTGGTGTTATAGGGATCAAAAGTATTTTGAAGCAACAAAGGTCTACCAAATCCTTTCCCAATGCACCCTTTAAGGCATGAACTTAGAGAAATTGATATTTGATGAGTTCCTAAAAGAGAGACAACAATAATAATTGATAAAGTTAGAAATAATGTGTATATGTATGCCACACTCAAAGCTTTATCACATGTCATGTAGTTGTAACATGGGATGGTGCTTTGAGAAAGAACATAACAACACACAAAATTGAGCTAGATAAATATGAAATACTAAAATTAATGCTAAAATGAAATAAAATTAAATGAAAGTATCATATACGTACCTTAACCTACCTTTTTATTGAATGACTATGTGTAAATATCCATCTTTATCATGGAGGGTGTAATACCTACATTTGAGAAACCATAAGGATAAAAAACTAAAATATAATCAAAGCTTACATATGTAGGATGGTTAAAGTAGCAATGAATAACTCTCAAAATTGACTAAATTACTTAGGAAAATTGGAAAGCTAGGATTGTTAAGGCTATGTTAGAATCAAAACATCAATCATGTAAATGAAAAAATGATGACAAATGAATGTATAACATATTAAATCAAGTTGAGAATCAGGTAAAATATAAATGACAAAAAGGAATGTAGAACATACTAAATTACATTGGGAATCATTTAAAACACTATAAGTAAATGAAATATTATGTAAGAAAACTCTAATAAAGATATGTAAGTGAAAGGTAGCCTTATGTAAGATAAGAATTTAAAATCAAACATAAATGACTGAAAATGAAATGTAAATCAACATGTAAGAAAAGATTCAAGAAGTCATACATAATAAAAAACATGTAATAATTTCAAATGTCCTATGTAAGATAAGTGAAGTCCACAAAAATCAAATTTGGACATGGTGGATAAATGGAAAGTCAAAAGATCTAAAATAATGAGTACTCAAAATTAGTGTTTATTCTAAGATATAATGTAATAAATACACAACCACCTAGTGATTTGACTAGTATGATAATAATATGGTGTGGTAATCACATGGTGTAAGGGTGTTTGTGAGAAAACCCTAGTCATATCTAAGGTATTTGATATGTAAATAAACATTGTCCAAAACTAAACCAATTGCTCTATTTTTATGGATGATTTATAAATTCTCAATTTCCCATTGATTAACTTGAAATTATAATAATAATTAAAATCAAAATTCAAAAATGATAATAAACTAAAATCATGAGCCACAAAGGCAATATGAAAATCAAAGTTGATAACAAAGTTCACTCTGATCTGGGTTATATCTTTGGGTCCTATTTAAAGGCAAAATTGATCGATTATTGATGAAAAATCACTTTGTACATGAATTATCCCTAGTAGGGGTTCTCAATCTATAAATAAATATTTTGATGTCCACTGGCTTTGGATCTATCAACTAGATTTGGCTCTTAGATCTAGCTCTTGGCTCTACTACTTGGTCTTGGCTCTAACACTTGCGCTTGGCTCTAGCACTCACTCTTGGCTCTAGCACTCGCTCTTGGCTCTGACATTTCTTGATTATTCTCAAGTCTTGTGTGTTGTTCTTCACACTTATCTCTTTTGTTCTTCACACTTTGATTTTGATTTTAAATGACCCCTCCAAACCCTTTATATAGGTTTACAGGGCCATAAAAGGTGGGCTTGGATAATTATCCATTCCCAATTTTAAATAATATTCAAAATTATCCCAAGAACTATTTTAATGGGATTAAAAATTATTCCATCCTATTATAAGATTACAATATAAGGCTTTATTTATCCCACACTTGAATTATATGGCCTTTACATGGTTTAATTAAATATTACAATATAAAAAGCATCGAATAATTCATGCCATATAATATCCCACTTTTGTGAGAATAAAGATAATCATATCTCCATGCCTTATTAAAAGTATATCTTTTATTTATATCCACATATGTGTGGAAAATATAATTTTTAAAATTTGGTCAAAGTCTTTTTTATCCCACATTGTTGGGATGTGAGATAATGTTTTTTAAATAATAAAATTTCTCACATGTAAAGTGGTCTCACCTTGCCACATGGATGGACCATGTGGAGGATTGTAGTTATGACACATGTCCATGCTGATGTGTTCCATGTGTCCATACTACATTGGTCCACCTTTAATGTCAGGATCTTGCTCCTCAATTAGAGCACATATGATTACCTCTTGTATTAGCAACTAAACATGGAAGTTAACCAGAATGATAAGTAACTAGAAATATGAAACAACATAGGATATGAGAGACAATACACAATTGTATTAATAATCACTCATAAGAAAATAAAATAAAGAAGATGCCACTTCTTCTTCCACCTCAAAGGCTTGCCACACCTCAAGGACTTCTTCCCTCTCTCTCTTCCGGTCCCAACAATCAACTCAAATATAGAATTGATGTTCACCTCCACCAGTCAGTAACATGCTGCCAGTACACCAAGTACACAACCGTACTCCAAGTAGATCTCTTGCTCTCTACTACTACCTGCAAATCACCAGACCTTACTCACCATTGTAGATCTCCAAACGTGGTCCTGCACACCTGCTGACCAAGATCATACAAACACGAAGAACCCTTCTGATTCTCCAAACCAGCACCCACACTTGGTATTGTGGCACTAGGAGGAACACACCATTGCTCTCTTCTCTCTGAAGGAGCTTATTATCTCTCTTACTCTCTAGCACTAATTTACAATACAACCCATGAGTCTATTATATAGATCTCATGCATACAATAATTAGACTATCTTAATTACAATAATTAGACTCACAACTCTAAGACTATAATTAGCCTTTAACATGCAAACTGATAGTCCAAAAATAGACTCTCTGGAATCCACATGCAAACTGCATGCTCACACACAGGTTGCCAATGTCGGCTCCTCATGACTGATGTCGACTGAATTGTAACTGACGTCAGTTGCTTCTGCACTACTATCTGACCAACATCGGTTGATCATACTGACGTCGATTGCCCTGTAACTCATTCTACAACTCTCTGCAACCTCCGCAACCCCTCCTATTTGCATCCTAGTGAAGCTTTTAGCTCCATAACCTAACAATCTCCCACTTGGAGATAAATAGTTGCACCTGTACCTGCACCTATACACCGTCTAATTTATTCCCTGGCTTGTATCCCTCTTCAAGCTCAATCCTGAAGACCACCCACCACACACCCTGTGATGCCTTCCTGTCATCCAAGTAACCTGCCGCATCTGAACCTACAAGTCCATGTAGTGAAGTACTTGACCCTACATAGCATGAATCCCTGTTGTTGATCCCTCTCAGATACCTGAGAATCCACTTTCCTCGAATTGGCTCCAAACTCTCTGACAACTCCCACTACTTGGGAAAACTCAGGTCTACACCAGACCTTATGTGATTTCAAACCCTGTTGTAAGCTATGCTTGAACTGTCTAGCCCTTGGTGTGCTTGTTGATTCTACATCCTACGAATTGAACCCTACCAACACCTTCTTCACATCAGCTCCCACTGGAGACAAAATCAACCTATGATCTTCCATGTCTCTTATGCCAAAGAATTTTGCTGCTCCAAATTCTTCATGACATACCTCTGAACTAACTTTACCTTTAGCTCATAAACTCCCTGCATGTGTAACCCTGCAACAAGCAACCACACCACATAAAGTAACAAGATAATGTTGCAATCATCATCCACCTGGTAAAGAAAACCACAGTAGTTACATTGATGTTTACTAAAGCCATGCTTCGTCATCCACCTATCAAACCTGTACCACTGTCTTGCAGTTACCTCAAGACCACATACTTTGGCCTTTCATCTCACGTGTCCATTCCCACTCTTCTTCATCTTGAACATCCATTCATCTCTCAGTGCTTTCTTCCCACTAGAAACTCCACCAAAAACTCCTGTTTGATTCTTTTCCAAAGAATCACAATCCTCATCCATGCCAAGCTCCCACTGTTTCCTAGATCTACCTGCTCTGCTTCTTTAATGACTTCCTGATTCTTGACCATCAGTGAGCAACAAGTAGTGTAAAGAAGGGAAATGAATTTGAGGCCTACTTACCCTTCCAATCCTCCATATGGGTGTTTGAGACTCCTTGACAGCTTGCTATCCACCCAAAATCTGTCTCAGTAACTGATGCCAGTCACATCTCAGTCTGCACCCAACCGCCGTCGGTTCCCTGTGACTGCCTCATCATCGATGTCAGTTCTCCATGATCGACATCGGTGTTTATCTGCCTGTGAGTTGCTGACATTGGTCTACACATAGCCGATGTCGGTCCCTGCATGGATGCCAATGTCAATTTTCTAACTGACGTCGGTCATTGTGTTCTCCTTGTGAGTGATAACTTTTACCCGCAAGCTCCTTTTGGGGCAAAACCCTGTTCAAATCAACACAGCCCTGCTCAAAATTCCTCATCCCCTTGAACTGATCTCTATCTGTCATCTCCTCCATGAAAATGAAGGCTTTCCAATTCTTAAGTTTGTTAAAGACATCTGACCTCCGCTTAAAAACTTGCATTCCCCTCCTACATATGTGACTAAGCCTATGAAGCCACATCTCTGCAACAGAAGGTGAATTAGTAATATAAGTAGATAGATAAAGGATACCTACTTTATTACCACCATCTAATTCAAGTGCATCCACTGTGAGAGTTACTGTGCATCTCTCATCACCCAACTTTTCTAAAGAAATTAGACTCATCTCCAAGACTGGTCCCTGCATGACCTCCTTCAATACCCATGTGTTATCCGTCTACAATTTCAGCTTCACTTCCCCTTTGCCAACAATCTGACAAGGCTCACCAACCCCTAAATAAATCTCTCCAAAGTCTCCCTGGACATACTCTTGAAAAGATGCTCTATTTTAGGTTGCATAGAAAGAGGTAAAAGAATTTGTAAACCAAGATTCTACTTTATCCAGAACATCCTGTGCAACATCACCTACAACATCTGCTCCTCCCTTTTCTTCATACTAATCTTCTACCAACCATAAATCTTTATTTACCTACTCTTTCTTTCCATCAATCAGACCATTCATGCTATTCAGTTTCTCCATTCGTAGCTTACTTTCTTCTGCCATTGCTATACTCCCACTCAATCTGAAACCCCTGTGAGTGACCTGTAATCAACAAACACTAACCAGATCTGAAACCACCTGTTAGTAACCCAACCAAAAGCTTTGATACCAACTGTCAGGATCTTGCTCCTCAATTAGAGCACATATGATTACCTCTTGTATTGGCAACTAAACACGGAATTTAACTAGAATGATAAGTAACTAGAAATATGAAACAACATAGGATATGAGAGACAATACACAATTGTATTAATAATCACTCAGAAGAAAATACAATAAAGAAGATGCCACTTCGTCTTCCACCTCAAAGGCTTGCCACACCTCAAGGACTTCTTCCCTCTCTCTCTTTCGGTCCCAACAATCAACTCAAATATAGAATTGATGTTCACCTCCACCAATCAGTAACACGCTGCTAGTACACCAAGTACACAACCATACTCTAAGTAGATTTCTCTACTCTCTGCTGCTACCTACAAATCACCAGACCTTACTCACCATTATAGATCTCCAAACGTGGTCCTACACACCTGCTGACCAAGATCATACAAACACGAAGAACCCTTCTGATTCTCCAAACCAGCACCCACACTTGGTACTGTGGCACTAGGAGGAACACACCATTACTCTCTTCTCTCTGAAGGAGCTTATTTAGCTCTCTTACTCTCTAGCACTAATTTACAATACAGCCCATGAGTCTATTATATATATCTCATGCATACAATAATTAGACTATCTTAATTACAATAATTAGACTCGCAACTCTAAGACTATAATTAGCTTTTAACATGCAAACTGACAGTCCAAAAATAGACTCTCTAGAATCCACATGTAAACTGCATGCTCACACATAGGTTGCCAATGTCGGCTCCTCATGACCGATGTTAACTGACTTGTAACCGACGTCAGTTGCTTTTGCACTGCTATCTGACCGATGTCGATTGATCAGACCAACATTGGTTGCCCTGTAACTCTCTGTAACCTCCGCAACCCCTCCTGTTTGCATTTTGGTGATGCTGTTAGCTCCACAAACTAACATTTAATGCTTATCAACTAAGTTTGACTAGCATTAACCAACATTGACATGTCTAGTTGACTTTTGACCAACTTTGATCAGCCATAACTTTTGCATACAAACTCAAAATTGGTCTATTAAAAATGAATCAAAAAGCTTGTGATGAGTTCTACACAATGGAACTAGTTTAGAAACATTCCATGACTATTAATTTTTTTAGTTTAACCATCTTTGATTGCTTATTGACCAAACATTGACCAATGATAACCAGAGCATATGATATCCATTTTTTGCATTCCAATAGTTTCCAAAAGGATCTTGATGATATTTACACAATAGACCAAGCTTAAAGAAAACCAAGGAACATTTGAAAATATCCTTCAGATCTTGACTCCCCATTAAGAAGGCTTTTATTCTACCAAAAGATAAAACATTCATTTTATTGGTACTAGATTTGGTTCTTTGTAATGCCTCATCAAGATGTCTGTAGTGGACTATGTGGCCTATGAAACTACTATTATGATATAAGTAGGCTACACCATTCCTTTATTATATAAAATAATAAATTAAATGTAAGCACAACATCACACAAAATGATCAATTTGAAAAAGACATCTCAATGTCAAAGAGACAAGTGTCTGACTAATTTGGTGATCTACTAGTGAATAAGCTATCATGTATAGCATGGGGATAGAAAAATTTGTTTATATCATTAGTTCCATTCTTAAAATAGTGAACTACCTATAACTATAAAATATCACTCAATACAACTATAGACAAAATGTTGCCCATGTATGGGCCTTGAACTGCATCCTACACATTCTATCATCAGATGCAATTTCATAACAATAACTACTTCAATTGCAAGTATCAAGTAGGTACATTGAACATGTCCCAATAACCTATGTATACTAATATCAACAATGTTCTCCTATAATTGGCCCAAAAATTAGAAGCATAATGACAAGTTATCAACATTGCCCTTCTTTCAGGTGATAGGCTCTCATGAGATATTTTATCCCATCTTTTACAATGCCATACTAATTTTCCCCTTTATAGAAAGTTCAATTTCTCTGAGACAAGTATGGTTCACCTATGATAATTCCACTAAATTGAAGTGTAAACACATCTAATTCAACTTCATCTGCAAACCCTAGTTTACATGTTTTGTTTACATATAGGTTAACTACATCATTTATCCCAACCAATGAATATGGTCTAAAATGTGGCTTAGTTTTAAAACCTAGGGTTTATATAACTTCATAAATTAAATTATTTTGATAATTTATATCAAAAATATCATCTATCTTTGAATTTTTAGAAATTATTCTTTTGAAGAAATGTTTTTTACCTCTCCAAGGTGATAAATTCTACACTAGCAACTTGTCCTTGATTGTCAACTCCCTGATTATTATTGTCTCAGGTTATGCTTGATGAGGCTCTATCTTTTGCTTGACTGAAGATGCAATTAAACCTTTTCTTGATGTTGTGGATGAGTTTTCTTATCTTCTTTTAGCATTTTCCCCTTATCACTAAAGTAAAGACCAAACTTCATGTCTTCTTTAGGCAATTTTATTTTGTCAGTCTTCTTCTTGACATGTCTCTTAACCATCCTTTTAGGGATTTTTGAGGCATAATTATAAGATACATTTGAGTATTTCTTCTTTTCATACCTTCATAAGTCATCTAAAGATGTCTCATCAAATTTAACTATTTTATCTTCTAAGAATGCTTCCTTTAGCTCTTCAAAGTGTTCTAACTATCTACTTGAGTAACTCTTTAGCTTAGATTCTTGGGAAGATTATCCTTCATTTCTATATCCTAATCTTGTATAAAATGGTCTATTCATAACTTGGATAGGTTAGAAAATTCCTTAAACATTAATATCATGGCCCTTTCCATTAAATCCCATCTTGGCCATTAGCGTAGAACCTATTCCCCTTGTGTGATTCTCAAATGTATCAGCACAATTACTTGATAAATGTATAGAGTTAGAACACAAAGTATTCCATTAACATTATTAATAAAGTTAGAAGAATTTAATTCATTTTTTGAATGTAGTATAATATCTAGTACCTAACTTGACATCATCTCTTGGATGAATCCTTCATGTAATGTATGATGCCTAATAGAACTGAGCTTTATAGATTCTCTGATAGGTGCCTTCCCCTTTGCTTTGCATCTCTACTGGTTCTAGGTTAGATATTTGTGAATGTGCATATTCCATAATTGATCCATAATGTGACCTTCTTTGGAGTAGTAACCATATAATTTTGACTCCACTTGCATTCACTTCTTTTGATGACATTCTTGCTACAGTTCCACCTATGGAACATTAATGCTCTATTGGATCCATATAATGATAATGGTATTATGGATCCTATATTTGTTTTTTAGTTTGATATTGTGGTTCTTGTGATTACAAGTGTTGTATCAATATAATGACAATGATATTCAGTAAGAGTTGAAGTTGAGATAGCATTGGATCCATAGTATTTCATATAATGTGAGTAAAATGACAATTACACTAACACAAACTTAGCTTTGATACCAAACTTGATTCATAAACAAGCAATCTCCAAAACTACACCAATTGCTTTGTTTTTATGGATGCTTTATAAATTCTCAATTTTCCATTCATTAACTTGTAATTGTCATAATAATTAAAATCAACATTCAAAATTGATAATAAACCATAAATATGAGCCATAAATATAATATGCAAACCAAGGTTGATAACAGAGTTCACCCGATCTAGGCTATGTCTTTGGGTTCTCCTCAAAGGTATAACTAATTAATTATTGATGTAAAATCACTTTGTACATCATTTATCCCCAATAGGGGTTCTTGATCTATAAATAAATATTTTGATATCCATTGGTTTTGGCTCTGGCTCTAGCTTTTGGCTCTAGCACTTGCTCTTGGATCTGACACTCGCTCTTGGCTTTGACACTGCTTGATTATTCTCAAGTTTGGTGTGTTGTTATTCACACTTCTCTATTTCTTCTTCACACTTTGATTGTGATTTCAAATTACCCCTCTAGACCCTTTATATAGGTTTGTGGGTCCACAAAAGGTGGGCTTGGATGATAATCCTTTCCCAAATTTAAATAATATTCATAATTATCTCAAGACCTATTTTAATGGGATTAACAATTATTCCATTCTATCTAGGGATTATAATATAAGGCTTTATTTATCCCACACATGAATAATATGGCCTTTACATGTTTTAATTAAACATTACATTATAAAAAGCATTAAATAATTCATGCCATATAATATCCCACTTTTGTGGGAGTAAAGATTATCATATCTCCATGCCTTATTAAAAGGCTATCTTTTGTTTATATCCATATATATGTGGAAAATATAATTTATTAATATTAGGTCAAAGACCTTTTTATCCCACATTGTTGGGATGTTAGATAAATATATATTTTTTAAATAATAAACTTTATCGCATGTAAAGTGGTCTCACCTTGTCATGTCAATGTGCCATGTGAAGGTTTGTAGTTGTGCCATGTGTCCATACCAATGTGTGTCATATGTCTATACTGCATTAGTCTACCTTTAATTCTTGTTGATTGGGTTTGACTAGTGTTGACCAATGTTGACCCATCTTATTGACTTTTGACCAACTTTGGTCAATCATAACTTTCACATACGGACTTGGAATTGGTCTATTCAAAATGAGTCATAAATATTGTGACAAGTTATACACCATGTAGTCGGTTCAAAAACATTCCATGATAATAAATTTTTATAGTTTT
Organism: Torreya grandis; assembly: GCA_037957365.1. Taxonomy (NCBI): domain Eukaryota; kingdom Viridiplantae; phylum Streptophyta; class Pinopsida; order Cupressales; family Taxaceae; genus Torreya; species Torreya grandis. The sequence goes on from JARHVA010002172.1 coordinate 10,834, forward strand.
ACTAGCTTAAACTTTGACCAATGATAATTGAAGCATATGATGTCCACTTTTCACATTCCAATAGTTGCTAAAAATCTCTTGATGAGATATACATAATGGAACACATTTAAATAAAACCAAGGGACACATAAAAATATCATTTGGACCAGTATTACAATGCAACTCACAAATTATAAACTAAGAGTGTAAGTAGTAGATGTGATCAAGGATATGATCAGCTAAAAGCAATACCCAAGAAGAGGAATATCAAGAAAATATGATGTAAATAAGGAATGTGAGGCACCATATAAGTCATCTGAACATACTTAAAAATAATGATACACACTAAAAAAGTGAGAAATAATAACTATCAACATCAAGGACTTAGATTGCTCTGGCTAATGAACACAAAGCTTGGGCTAATAAGTTAAGTACATAAATCAACCCATGAAGGCTATATGCATGAAAATTAAAATTGACCTTCCTTCCCAAAACATGTTCCCCATTTCTTAGGACCCCTTATAGAGCTATCAATGTAATATGGACATTGGGTACATATGTGAGAAAGTAGGTGGCACTAAAAGTATATGATATAATGAGACACCCTACCCTAGTCTACTGGCCTACCACACCCCAATGGAACTTTGGTCTATCATCAGGCCAATTGTAGAGTTTGATTTTTGACTAAGATAGGATATGTTCCAAATATCTATCATGTCTTTTGGTGTGATCTAAATTTTATTATTGTTTTTACCTTTTAATTATTTCCTTTTGTATATTTTTATGTTCCTCCTCTTCTATATGAATTTAGAGAAAAATAATGAGTGAAATAAGTAATGAACATAAGAGATCTTAAACTTGGTCACTAGAGAAAAGAACCTAAATACAAAGGTGTTTAAAGACTCTTGGACTTGCCCATAAGCAATTGTGCAATCCCAAAACTAATTGATGTGTGTCTCAAATGAAATGAAATAAGTGAATGATGGGTATTTTGAGAGATACATCTATGTAATAAGTGATAAAATGATGAATATGATCGTAACTGATCATAAGGAGGTAAAAAAATAGTGATATGAAAGGGATGGAACTATGTTATGATAGTCATGTCACTAAGAAGCCATACTAATCTACAAGGGACCTAACACAAGAACCAATGAAAGAATTAGTCATCCCAAAAGAGGGGGAAGGTAAATAAGGGTCAAATAATCATAAATATACTAATGAAAATAATGACATATTTAATCAAAATGATACCTAATAACCATAAAGGAAACAAAGGCTAAATGTCATAAAATCAAATAACCAAAAAAGAAACAATTGTGCTAATAAAGGGAAATAAAACCAAAGAATCTAAAGGAAATAATGGTGCTATTAAAGTGTGTTTGTGAGGAATATCTAGTCTTATTTGAGGTATTACAATGTAACTCACAATTTATAAAGTGAAATAAAACCAAAGAACCCAAAGGAAAAAATGGTATCGGTAAAATGAAACTAATTAAAGTAAAGTATACAAAAAAAAGAAACATGAGACAAACATAGCAATTAAAATCTATGCTAACATTTATATCAAATATGAGCATGTTAAATATAAGCCTATGTGTCTTAGAATGTTTCCAGAAGTTTCATTTGTTTATTATTATGTAGTGTAAAATAATATTGGGCATCATAAGATGACTCAAAGTGTAATTTGATGTAGGGATGGGCATCACAAGATGCCTTAAAGTCTGAAGTGATATGTGGATTAGCATCACAAGATTCCCCAACATGTGATATAGAATTAGGTAAAATTAAACCAGTATAAGTAACTGCATGAGTAAGGTGAGTGTAGTTGGAAATAGGTGAATGTGTTGATATGTTGGATTTTGAGGATGTTGAAATTGAAATAGGATGTGTAGGAAAGGTATGCAGAGGTCTATAAGGAAAAGGAGGACCATGTATGATGTGCTATGGGGTAGTAATTGTAACTAGATGCTCTTTGGGTTTGTATGATCTAAAAGGTTAAGGTTTGATAGATGTAACCTCCCATTTGAAGTTGTTCATGTTAGATATCATTTCCTTATTGGTGTAAGAAGAAGGATCAACGGTGGTTTGGAAAACATTAGTGGATGAGGTGCAGGTATGGGGTAACTATTTTTGAGAATTAGGTAGGTGATGTTGATGTGATTGTGATTCTTTAGATTAGACTTACAAGGCTTGAAGATAGTCTTGATAATGTTGTTGGGTAAGAGTATCAAGATTAAAATGTGTGCCAAACAAGGAAATAATAAGAAATTGATGACATGTCTCATAAGAATGACTTATTGTAGCATGCCACCAATAAAACTTATTGATATTGTACCATTTTGGAGGAGGTTTGAAAGGATCAAAGCTCACAAGTTTAGAGGATGACAATTTCTTCTTAAGTTATTCTAGACTCATGGGAGGTGGGTTGGGTTAAATTGGTTGAATTGGATGCTTCATTTTGAGGTTGGGAAGGCTTATAAGAATCAATGTTATGAGAAAGTGATTGAAAAGGTTCTTACTAGTTGTTTTAGGTGATTCAAATTGAGTCATAATAAAGTATTACCTTTTGCTTGGTCTAAGGCTTCTTCTAATGTTTTAGGGGAAAACATCTAAAATTTATATTGAATAAGAGATTTAAGAGTGGTAACAAATAGTTTTAATATAGTATCATAATTAATGTTATGGTCCACTTTTTTAGCTAAAAACTTTCACCATTTGATGAAAGTGTGAGTATATTCATTAGGAAGTTTCTTAGCATTGATGAAATGGCTAAGGTAATTTTTAAGAAGGTCATGTTGTAATTCCTTCACTAGAGCATTGACTAAATCCTCTAGTTGTGAGATGGAATGTATAAGAAGTTGATTGTACCATTCAAGTGCATCACCAACAAAGGTTTTGACTAGGAGCTTGGTGGTAGTAAAGGTGTTAGTTTGGACCCATTCTTTATAGAGATTACCATAAAATTTAAGAAAGGTAGCAGGGTCCTTAGTTCCATCATATGTAATATTTGGAGAGATGTTTGAAATGTCTATGGATACAATGAATGAATATAAATGTTAATTTTAAATATATAAAATAATTTTGTTATGCAAAAGGGGTTGAGGAAATATGTTACCATTGGCATCTATAAGAGGAGGGATAACATTTTAATTTGGTTGAGTGATGATGACTTGAGGTGGTTGGATAGCCATTTTTAATATATGATATGTCATTTTGCATCATTTGGGAATTATTAGTTGTTTACATAAAATTCATTTGTTTAATAATTTAAGAAAGGATTTGAGTTATATCAATGGGAGGATATTGATTTTTAGTGTTAGGAGGATCATTCCTTATATTGGTAATAGGGGATGGATTGTTGGGTGGAGGATTCCCAACATTGGTAGTAGTAGGAAGACTAGGATGAATAAACTCAATTGTATTACATTATTTAGTAATTAGTTTGGGATTAAAAAGACATGAAGGAAGAAATTAAATAGTTTCATTTGAAGTGATAATATAAGTGAGGTTTTGATCTAAATATTTAATTATGTAGTGTTATCGACTAATTAAAAGCTAAAAAAAGACATAATTATGAATTTATTGATTTAATGGACTAGGTTGGCCACCTACTAGATTGCATTAAAAAAATAGAGGTAAAACAAACTAGATCGACCACCTACAAAACTAAGTTGGCCACCTATTGAAATATGTTGGCCATAACCTAAAGAGTCGAATAGGTCGATCTAGTTTATTTTTAGGAAAAATAATAGTAATATGAAATTATACTAGGTTGGACATGTCCTAAGGAGTTGGATAAGTTGATCTAGTTGATTTATAATAATAAAAATAAAACTATAAAAAAAGGCTATAATAAACTAAGTCAACCAGCTAGACTTAGTTTTATTCCAAAAAAATCCAAAATAAACTAGGTCAACTAGCTCGACCTAGTTGATTGGGTATATAATTTTAGAAAAAATAAAAAAACTTGTAAAAAAAAAATTGAAGTGTTGATTGATTTTACTAATAAAAAATTGAAAAAATTAGATAAATAAAAAAATTAAATTACTAAGTTGGTAAGAATGAACTTGGAAGATAAAACGAGATTAGCCAAGTTGATTTAGTAGTTTTTACTAAGAATGTTGAATTACCTATGCATAAAAAATAGAACTAAGTCGACCAACTTGACTTAGTTGAAAAATTACACCCAAAAAATATAACTAAGTTGATCAACTCAACTTAATTGAAAACCTACACAAAGAGAGCCAAACTAAGTCGATGGGCTCAACATAGTTGCAAAACTACAAATAGAGTGTTGAACTAGGTCGACAAGCTTGACCAAGTTTGAAAACCTATGTATAGAATGTAAAAATGGGTCGATAGGTTTGATTCTATTGAATATACATAAAAAGAAAGAAAGAAAGAAAAAATCTTGAAAGGTTAAATTTGCATCAGGTTCACTATAATGTATGCAAGTGAAACTAGACAATTATGTAACTTATCCTACTTAATAATATTACAGCTTAGATAAAATAATCAACTAACAAGTACATTTGGGGATGCATTTAAATTAGGTTCATGACCAATAATGGATCTAATAAACTTATAGTAAGGGATCTCTTATCACACTATGTCAAAGGAGAGGTTTTCAAGGCCTCTAAACAAATTTTATCTTGTGATAACCCTAGCTAAGTCTTCATGATTGTAAATAATATTAATCAAGATAATCTATAAAATAACTATGCAAGCTAATCTAGTAAATGCATATGTAAGCTAATCTAGTGTTCACCAAAGCTTGTGGCTCAAATGGGGAAGATAATAAACATGCAAATACAAATATATTCTAAGCAAGGAAAGATACAAATCAATATATTAACTCTACAATATTTACTTATCAAAATATGACTGGCTTAGGAATATACTTATCTTTGTTGAAGTGAAACCATCATGCCTCAATCTCTCCCTTGGCCAATGGTGCTTTATAAAATGTCATTGTGAGATTATAAGGATCACAAGGATAAATCATATCTAGGCTATAAGACCTCTCTTATGCATCCAAGACCTCCACAAGACAAGTGCTACTCCTTTAAGGGAAAAAACCTAAGTAATGAAACCTTATATTGATTATATAAGCATATTTACAATCAATAATGATACACAATTGATTAATCCTATATTAGAAATGAAATTAAAGGGGGTATTATAGCCATGGATTGATCCTATACCCTCCCTAAAATTAAGCCATTGGAATCAACCTAGTTGACTTTGTTAGGTAGGAAATAAAGTTGTTAGGTCTTGAACTATGTCTTTTTAGGCTGACCTAGTTTTGTAACATGCGGTAAATCCAAAAATGGATTTGACCCAGTCAACCTAGTAGGAGACATGGTAAAAGGGGTTTTTTTCCTAGTTAGGGATAATTTTGGTGATGATTTCCTTATGAAAGTGTATAAGTAGGGTTTCAAAGACTAGGGAAATAGATAGGAGTAGTTTGTATTAGTTTTAATTGGTGGTAGAGGGGCCAAAAATCCTATGAAGCTCTAAAGATATGTCACCAATCTTGTGAATAACCAAAGGTTTGTAAACCCCTTTCCTGGTGCACCCTTTAACACTTAAATAAATTGAGATTTGATAGGTTCCTATAAGAGAAACAACATCAAAAATTGATAAAGTTAAAAATATTGTGTGTATGTAGTAGGTGTTAGAATGAATGTTAGAATGGATTTTAAGAATGTGATTAGGGATAATTAAGGATGGTTAGAGAGATTAGGGATGATTATGGATGATGTATAATAGTGAATAATGAATAATGAATGGTGAATAGTTAACTATGATTAGTAAAGATGGTTAGGATTAGGGTTTATCAAGGATGAAAGGATTAGGGATGAACTAAGAATATAATTAGGGTTTAATTTTGAATGTGATTATTTTAGTTAGTATTGACACTAAAGTGGTGGATTTTGGGTGTCTACATTTCACACCTCTTTGAAATTACATTACGAGATGATAAGTGGAGTAATAGATTTTAAAATAATTAAGAGGCCAAAAAAATTGGGCACATGAGGATGCACCTATTAGTATGATGAATGAGGATGTGATGCCTCCTTGAGAGGGTATATGGGGATGTAATACATGGATGGGATCTCAAAATGAGAACATGATTGAACTTGAAGAGGGAGAAACAAGCCAGAGAAATAAGACAGAGGATGTTGTTGTACAGGTACAGGTGCAATTATTTATCTCCAAGTGGGAGATTGTTGAGATGTAGAGCTAAAAGCTTCACTGTTAAGCTCTTGTGGAGGTTGCTAGGCTTAACTAGTAACTGACATCGGTTAACAGGTTACCAGCATTGGTAGTATCACTAACATCAGTCAAGCGTGGATCAGGATCGATCGACATCAGTTAGGGATTGGCCGACGTCGATCACATGCAAACTGATAGTGATCGGCATCGGTCACCTGTGTGCATGCATGTTTACATGCATTTCTAGAATTAGATTTGGTCTAATTTTAGGAGGATCGAGTGTTTGCATGTAAAGACTTATTTTAGTCTTGAGTCTATGTTTCTAATTATTGTATGCCTTGGATCCTATTTAAGAGACCCATGGGGCATGTATTGTAATTAAGTAAGGGAATAACAACTCAGTTATTGAGTTGATTGTAATTGATTGTGAGAGAGAGAGAACTCTTGAGAGAAATACTATACACCCAAGAGGTGTGGGAAGAGTGAGATTTCTTCATTGTATTTTGGAAGAGTTTAATACAAGATTAGTTGTTTCTTGTATCTCATATTATTTACTATTTCATATTTCTAGTTACTTATTACTTCTGGTTCAATTCTGTGTTTAGTTGCTTATACAGAAGTAATCAATTATACTCCAAGTTCCTACAAAGTGGTATCAGAGCTTGGTTCACTAACAAGGTTCAGAGCAAGTTAGTGATTGTTGATTACAGGTTCACTCACAGGGGTTTTTGATTGAGTGGGAGCAAAGCAATGGCAGAAGAAAGTAAGCTTAGAATGGAGAAATTTAATGGCAAGAATTATCAATTATAGAGGATGCAGATAAAACATTATCTGTATCAGAAAGATCTATTTTTACCATTGGGTGGAGTTTCAAGTAAGCCCATAGATATGCAAGATGAAGAATGGAATGTTTTTGATAGAAAGGCTCTTGGATCTATAAGGTTGAGCTTGGTATCTTTTGTGATTTCTAACTTATCACAGGCAAAGACAATGGTAGAGTTAATGGATACTCTGGAAAACTTATATGAAAAACCCTCAGCTTCAAATAAGGTATATCTTATGAAGCAGTTATTTAGTTTGCAAATGCAGGAAGGTGGATCTATATATAGTCATCTTAATGATTTCCATGAAATTGTAAATCAGTTAAATTCAATCAAAATAGTTTTTGATGATGAAATTAAGGCTCTCTTAATCTTATGCTCTTTACCTGAAAGCTGGCACAGCTTGGTAATGGCGAGTAAGTAATACTCCATCTGCTTCAAATATCTTGAAAGTTGTTGATGTTGTTAGTGTAATCTTGAATGAAGAAATTCATAAGAAAAGCACAGGGGAAACATTAGGTAATGCTTTAAGTATTGAAAGCAGGGGAAGGGCAAGTAAAGGAAATCAACGTCAAAGATGGGAAGGAGATCTAAATCCAGAAATGGAGGTATAATCTGCTGGAATTGTGGAAAGAAAGGACATGCAAAGAAAGACTGTTGGTTGAAGGATAACAAAGAAAATCAGCAATAAGGTAATAAGGAAGCAAATGTTGTAGGTATTGTTGCACAGGATGCTATTATATTTTATTTGGATAGTCAAGTAGAATCATGGGTTTTAGATTCTGGTGCTTCTTTCCATGCAACCCCAAATAGAGAATTTTTCAATGATTATGTCCATGGAAACTTTGGAAAAGTTTATTTAGGGGATGGTGAGCCTTGTCAAATTGTTGGAAAAGGAAAAGTGCAGCTAAAATTGTAGAATGGCAACACATGGGTGTTGAAAGATGTCATGCATGTACCCATCTTGAAGAGGAATTTGATTTCTACAAGAAAGTTGGGTGATGAGGGTTGCACAGTAACTCTCACAGCTGAATCTTGGAAAGTTTCCAAGGGTGCACTTGTATTAGTAAGAGGTAAGAGAGTAGGTACACTTTATCTATCTACTTGTGTTACTGATTATTCTTCTTCTATTTTATCTACTTCAGATGTAGATGCAAAGATGTGGCACTATAGGCTTGGTCACATGAGTGAGAAGGGAATGCATGTTCTTAAGTCAAAAGGTAATCTTTTAGATTTGAAAAGCATAGATCTAGATTTCTATGAGCATTGTGTTTTTGGAAAATAGAAGAAAGTAAGGTTTCTCAAGATTGGGTCAACAAAGAAGAAGCAAAGGTTGGAGCTTGTTCACACAGACGTGTGGGGACCAGCTCAGGTAGCTTCTATTAGAGGATCATAGTATTATGTTTCTTTCATTGATGATGCTACAAGAAAGGTATGGGTTTATTGCATAAAGATAAAATCTAATGTTTTTGACACATTTAAGAACTGGAAAGCTTTGGTTGAGAATTAAATAGGTTTGAGATTGAAGTGCATTAGATCTGACAATGGTGGTGAGTACTGAAGCAATAAATTCAATAGTTATTATTCTATGAGTGGAATACATAGGGAAAGGACGGTTCTAAGGATACCTCAGCAAAATGGAGTTGTTGAAAGGATGAATAGAACAATAATGGAGCATGCACAGAGTATGAGATTGCATGCTAGTTTGCCCTTAAAGTTTTGGGTAGAAGCTGTAGATACTGCGGTTTACCTGATTAATAGAGGACCTTCTACTACTCTGGATGGTGGAATTCCAGAAGAGGCTTGGACAGGTAAAAAGGTAGATCTTTCAATTCTCAGAGTTTTTGGTTTTGAAGCTTTTGTGCACATTGATAAAGAAAATAGAAAGAAGCTGGATGCTAAATCTATGCAGTGCACTTTCATTGGTTATGGTTTTGGAGATTTTGGATTCCGGTTGTGGAATTTAGAAACTAACAAAATTATTAGATGCCATGATGTAGTTTTCAATGAGAAGGTGATGTACAGTGATCAGCTCAAGAGGCTGAATAATTCTGAGCAGGCAATCTCGATTTGGATGAGGTTATGATCTAAAATAAGCTCGCGGGTAAAAATCATCAGTCATAAGAAAACACAGGAACTAACGTTAGTCACACAAAAATTGATGTCGGTTAGACAGTAACCAACATTGGTGGAAGGGACTGATGTTAATCAGGTAGAACCGACGTCAGTCGGGTCTAGACAGAGAGATGACTGAGATCAGTCACTGACAAAATGAAATTTGCAAACAACAAGCTGTGAGTGAGTCTCAAACACCCATAAGGAGGACTATAAGGGTAAGTAAACCTCCAATTCATTATTCTCATTCTTTATACTACGTGTTGCTCACTAATGGTGGAGAACTAGAAAGTTTTGATGAGGCAATACAGGTAGAATCTAGGAAACAGTGGGAACATGGCATGAATGAGGAAATTGATTCCTTGGAAGAGAACCAAACATGGGATTTGGTTGAGTTATCAGTTGGAAAGAAAGTACTAAAAAACAAATGGGTATACAGGTTAAAAGAAGGAGAGAATGGACAGATGAGACATAAGGCCAGGTTGGTAGTAAAGGGATTTGCACAAAAACCAAGTATTGATTTTGGTGAAATTTTTTCTCCTGTAGTAAAAATGACTTCTATTCAGACTATATTGTCTTTAGTTTCTATTCAGGATTTGCATCTTGAGCAGCTTGATGTTAAGACAGCATTTCTTCATGGAGATTTGGATGAAGAGATATATATGGATCACCCGAAAGATTTTGAGGTCAAAGGTAAGGAGAAACTTGTGTGTAGGTTGAACAAAAGCTTATATGGTCTTAAGCAAGCTCCAAGACAATGGTATTTGAGATTTGACAGGTTTATGACAGAGCATGGCTTTAGTAAATGTCAACCTGACCATTGTGTTTATTTTACCAGATTGAATAATGGTCATTATATTATCCTGTTATTGTATGTAGATGATATGCTTGTTGCAGGTTCACACATGCAAGAAATTACTAAGCTAAAGGTAAAATTAGCTCACACATTTGCCATGAAGGATTTAGGAGTAGCAAAGAAAATCTTTGGCATGAGTATTAAGAGAGACAGGAAAAATAATAGGTTGATTTTGTCTCAAGAAGATTATGTGAATAAGGTGTTGGAGAGGTTCTATATGCAGGATGCAAAACCAGTAAGCACACCTATGGCTAGACACTTCAAGATGAGTAAAGAATAGTGTCCTAAATCACATGATGAGGTTGAGTACATGAGCAGAGTTCCATATGCTTCAGTAGTTGGGAGCTTTATGTATGCAATGGTATGTACCAGACCTGATATTTCCCAACTAGTGGGAGTTGTCAGCAAGTTTATGGCCAATCCAAGAAAGGAACACTAGAAAGTAGTTCAGTGGATTCTCAGATATCTGAGAGGGACCAGCAGCAGGTATTTATGCTATGCAGGGTCAAACACTTCTCTACAAGGGTATGTAGATTTGGATATGCCAGGTGACTTAGATGGCAGGAGAAGCACCATAAGATATGTGTTCACTGTTGGTGGAACGACGGTTAGCTGGATTTCAAAGTTGCAGAAGGTTGTTGCCCTATCTACTATAGAGGTAGAATACATTGCAATCACAGAGGCTAGCAAGGAAATGATATGGATGACTCAGTTCATGGAAGATTTGGGAAAGGAGCAAGAGAGTTGTAGACTGTACAGTGATAGTCAAGATGCAATTCATTTGGCAAAGAATTCAGCCTTAGAACCCTGCAGATATGTTAATAAAGCCGGTAACAAAGGAGAAGTTGAATCTTCATTCAACTTTTGTTGGTCTTCAAGATTGAACTTGAAGAGGGAGAAACAAGATAGAGGATGTTGTTGTACAGGTATAGGTGCAGTTGTTTATCTCCAAGTGGGAGATTGTTGAGTTATGGAGCTAAAAGCTTCATTGTTAAGCTCTTGTGAAGGTTGATGGGCTTAACCAGTAACCAACATCGATTAACAGGTAATCAGCATCGGTAGTATCATTGACATCAGTTAGGCATGGATCAGGATCGACTAACATTGGTCAGGGATCAGCTGACATTGGTCATATGTAGACCGATAGTGACCAACATCGGTCACCTGTGTGCATGTGTGTTTTCATGCATTTCTAGAATTAGATTTGGTATAATTTTATGAGGACCGAGTGTTTGCATGTAAATACTTATTTTAGTCTTGAGTCTTTGTTTCTAATTATTGTATGCCTTGGATCCTATTTAAGAGACCCATGGGGCATGTATTGTAATTAAGCAAGGGAATAACAACTCGGTTATTGAGTTGATTGTAATTGATTGAGAGAGAGAGAGAACTCCTGAGAGAAATACTGTACACCCAAGAGGTGTTGGAAGAGTGATATTTATTCATTGTATTCTGGAAGAGTTTAATACAAGATTGGTTGTTTCTTGTATCTCCTATTATTTTCTATTTCGTATTTCTAGTTACTTATTACTTATGGTTCAATTCCATGTTTAGTTGCTTATACAAAAGTAATCAATTGTACTCCAAGTTCCTAACATGTAATACATGGATGGGATCTCAAAATGAGAACATGGTTGAGAATAGAATAAATATTAGTGATAGTTACATAGGTATAGTGAAAATGAAGGGTGAATGAATGAAAATGGTTTAGAATGAATGTTTAATGAATGAGCATGATTATGGTGAACATGAATGGTATGATGGATGTTGATGTTGGGAACATGTTTCCAAGCTTGCGAGAATTCTAATTATTTGAGAAAGCTTATATTTTATGTAGCATGTTATAGGATACACCATGATATTTAACATAATGATGTCATTGTTGCAAGATGTCATATGACTGGCTCAAATGCAATAAACAATAAAACACACAAACAAAAAATCAAATGAACAAAACACACACCAACAAAAAGGTATATGTTTTCTATTTCTTTTGATTTTTTAATTTTATATAATTTTTTGATATTCATATTTTCTATTTTTTTGGAATGTTTTGGATATTTTGATTTTAGTAATTAGTAAACGTATATATAAAGGCCAATAACATATGGAAAAATGATTCTAACAGTGGGATGAAAGTGGTGGTGGATGAAATTATGGAAGGATTCAAAATTATGCTTAAGTATGATTAGGAAAATGATGAGAGACAATGAAGGCTGATGAAGGAGTGTTGAAGGCTTATGATGGAGGTGATTAGTGATATTTAGTTTTAGGAATAAATTAGAAATTGATGCAAAATAATTTTGTAGAAAACTATAATAATAATTATAGTTATGAACAAAGATGCAAAAAGAATATAAATAAACATGAAACAATAAGAAGAATAGATTTAACGTGGTTCACCCAATATGGACTACATCCACCAAGAAACACTTTTTTATATTTTATTACAAGCCATAAGAGTATAATCCACTCTAAGATCTATCTTCTCACAATTACAATGCACAAATATTGTTTGGAGCTGCACTCAATAAACCCTCTTGAATTCAAACCTAAATTCACACACTCTATTCTTCCTTCTCAAACCCTTTTTCTCATGATGTATCACCTAAAAAATATCCATATATACATAATACATCAACAAAGTGGTAATAACTATCTTATCACAATTACAATGCACAAATATTGTTTGAAGCTGCACTCAATAAACCCTATTGAATTCAAACCTAAATTCACACACTCTATTCTTCCTTCTCAAACCCTTGTTCTCATGATGTATCACCTACAAAATATCCATATATACATAATACATCAACAAAGTGGTAATAAAAAATAATGGGTACCAAAACCATGGGCAAATTCAACCCAAAATGGTTTTCCATTAAAGGGGGTACAAAAAATACATATAGAGTGTATAGTACATTTTAATTGTATAGTATTTGAAATTTATTGTAATTTAGAAATAGGCTTCACAACAAAAAAATATCCCACTTGGATATTAATTTTCTCTGATCAGTATTCTCAACCCTTCACTATCATCTATGAAGGCCAATTGAAACTGAACATAGCTTCAGATTCTCTCTTATGACCTCCACCTTGGTCATCATGTCTATAGGATTCTGATTGGTATGAATCTTCTCAAGCTTTAATTTCTCTTCCTCTAAAGCTATCCTAATGAAATGGTACCTCAACTATATATTTTTCATCCTAGAGTGGAAAGCAGAGTTATTTTTTAGATGTATACCACTCTAACTATCACTATATATCTTCCCTTCCTCATGCTTATGCCCCAACTCTTCAAGAAAATACTGTAACCAAATAATTTCTTTGATTGCCTCTATGGTAGAAACATACTTAGCCTATGTGGTTGACAAAGCCATAAGTTTTTGTAGTCATGAAATCCAGCTCATTGTTATGTCACCTACAATAAATACATATCATGTTGTACTCCTCCTACTATCTAAATCTCCAGCCATGTCGAAAGCTACATAACCATGGAAAGTGGTGTCCAATCCACCATATCTTAAAACTATCCCCATGGTCCCTCTTAAATATGAAAGGATCCACTTCATTTCCTTCCAATGTTCTCTACCTAGATTATTCATGTACCTACTTACTGCTCTCACTACATGGGTAATATATGGTCTAGTGCACACCAAGGCATACATCAAGTTGTTAATAGTTGATGAGTAAGGTACATGTGACATCTATATTCCCTCCTTTATCTTGGGACACTACTCCTTTGATAACTTGAAATGGCCTACCAAAGGAGTCCCAACTAGTTTAGCATTCTGCATACTAAACTTTGCAAGACCTTTTTGATGTACTCTTCCTAGGATAAATTCAAATCTCATTTCTTCTTATCCTGAGTTATTCTCATACTAAATATTTGTTTTTCATCTCCTAAATCCTTCATAGTAAAGGAATTACTAAGTTGTTCCTTAAGTATGTTTATTTCCTTCATGTTCTTACCTAAAACCAACATGTCATCCACATATAGACAAAGGATAATGTAATCACCATCATCAAACTTATTGATATATACACAATGGTCTGAATGACACTTGGAGTATCCATGCTCCATCATAAATCTATCAAATTTCTTGTACCACTGTCATGGAACTTGTTTCAGACCACATAAGCTCTTCTTCAATTTGCACACCATGTTCATCTTTCCTATGACCTCATATCCATATGGCTACTCCATATACGAGTCCTCCAAATCATCATGAAAGAATATAGTCTTCACATCCAATTGATCTAAGTGCAAGTCTTCTGCTACTACTATCCTAAGAACAGTCCTAATAGAAGTCATCTTTAACACTTGGGAAAAAATCTCATTGAAATTAATTCCCTTCTTATGTGTAAACCACTTTACCACCAATTGAGACTTGTACCTTTTCTTGCCTCCATCATCCTCTTTAATTTTGTATACCCACTTGTTCTACAATGCACTCTTACCTTCAAGTAGATTTACCAAATCCCAAGTTTGGTTTTCCATGAGACTAATGCTCCTTATCCATAGCTTACTCCCACTTTTTCATGACATCTACCTACATTGCTTCTTCAAAGCACTCTGTCTCTCAATTTTCAGTGAGTAATAAATAATTAAGATATGGAAAAAAATGTTTAGGTTCCTTTTTTACCCTAGAAGACATTCTCACCATAGGAGTTTGGGGCTCTTATGGAGTAGGTGCCTGAACTAGTTGCTTGGACACTTTATCATTTGCAATGTCCTCCAATACTATGTACTATTTTTTTAAATCCTCTTTTTGATCCTACAACTATTATTTATAGATGAAATTTTTATTAAATACAACATCCCTAGACCAAAATATTTTCTTATCCTTAAGAATCCAAATCTAGAAACCAAATTCATCCTCACCATAACCAATAAAGGTGCATTTTTTGGATAGCCTCTAACTTGGTCATATCATCCTTATCAATATGAACAAAGGCTTCATAGCCAAATATTATTATAAATTAATAAGTAACCTTCTTACCAGACCAAGCTTCTTTAGGCATGCCTCCATCCAAACTAGATAAAGGACATCTATTTATCAGATATATTGTCATGTTTACTGCTTCTACCCAAAACTATAAAGGCAGTCTTGCATGTAACCTCATGATCTTAGCACACTCGATGATAGTCATATTCATCATTTCTAACACTTCATTCTAATATGTATTTATTATAACCATCCTCTATCTACAAATTCCATTCTTTGAATAGTAATAAAAAAATTCATTGCTATAATATTCCCCACCATTATCTGACCTGAGACATTTTAACTTGAGACCTGTTTCATTCTCAACCAAGGTTTTTCATCTTTTAAACATATCAAACACATCATATTTTATCCTAATGCCATACAACCAAAATTTCTAAGTTGCATCATCAATAAAAGTGACATAAAAAGATGACCCACTAATAAAAGATACCTAAGTCGACGCCCATACATCTTAATGAACCAACTCTAACTTATTCTCCTTCCTTGTAGGTACAAACTTGATAAATTTTACCCTTTTCTATTTTTTGTATAGACAATCTTCACAAAAATATAAATCAGACCCTTTCAATTTGGGCAACTGATCCTTCAAAATTTGCATACCCTTTTGGCTCATGTGACTATGCCTATTGTGCCACAAAGTTGTATCTACATCTATAGAAACTAAATTACAATAATTAACACTATTTGATAAATACAAGGTACCAACCTTCTTACCTCTTGCTAAATAAGAGTACCCTTGGTCACCTTCCAATAATCTACTATAAATGTCATCATATAACCTTCACTGCCTACCTTTCCTACGGATACCAAATTCTATCCCAACTTAGGCACATGCCTGACATCCTTCAATAGCCAAGTGTTCTCATTCTGACTCTTAAACACAATTAATAAAATAATGCCTATATGGTATAGCATGAAAAGAATCCCCTGAATCTAAAATCCAAGACTCAATAATATTGTCAATGGAGAGAATTAATGAATCCTAACAAAAATTACCTATTGCCACATTCACCACCTTGGTGTCTTCCTGATTTTGTTCTTATTCTATAGAGACCAACAATCCTTCTTCACATGCCTAATCTTTTCACAGTACCAACATACCATCCTGGCCCTTGATTTTGACCTTCTAGGACCATTTGACTTTCCATGATTTCCTTTTCTTCTAAACTTTTATCTCCCTTTACTCTCCATCACCAAAGCATAGCCTAAATTAGAAGTCTCCCTAGAGCTTTTTTGTTACATTTCCTCACTAAGGATTACTCATATGACATCCTTAAACTTCAACTTGGAATTATTAGAGATTGAGTTGTTCACAACTATTACCAAGCTATTCTAACTCTTTGCTAAAGAACACAAAATAAGCAAAGTCTTTACTTCATCATCAAAATCAATTTTTACAAAATTAAACATACTCACAACTATATTAAATTCATTTAGATGATCAATAATTGAACCATTTTTAGACATATTCATAATAAATAACTTTTTCATTAAAAATATTTTATTATAAGTAGAGGGTTTCTCATATAACTTCCCTAATGCATTCATGAGACCTTCTGTGGTCTTCTATTACAATATATTAAATGTGACCAAAGATGCAAAACATAACTTGATGGCCCCAAGTGCTTTTCTATCAAAAAACTCCCAAGCCTCATCTATCATACTCATTGGTTTCTTTTTCTTTTCCTCCTAATGGAGCATGGAGGTCCTTCTAATAGAGGCAATCCTCCACCAACATCGTCCATAGACCAAAGTTCTATCCATTAAAATTTTCAACCTTTGATCTATGATCATCAGCCATAGCTCCCACTTGAACTAATAACCCTTCCTAAAATTCAAAAATTTAGCAAATACAACTTGAAGCTCTAATACTAGTTGTTAGGAATTAATTAGAAATTGATGCAAAATAGTTTCATAGAATTACAATAATAATAGATATGAATAGAGATTATGAAAGAATGGAAATAAAAATACAAAAACAAGAAGACCATATTTAACATGGTTCACCCAATATGGGCTACATCCACCAAGAAACACTTGCTCAGATTTTATTACAAGCCATAAGAGTACAATCTACTCTCAAATCTATCTTTTCATAATTACAATACACAAATATTGTTTGGAGGTATGCTCAACAAACCCTCCTAAATTCACACACTCTATTCTTCCTTCTCAAATTGTTATTCTCATGATGTATTAGTTAAAAAATATCCATATATTCATAATACATCAACAAATTAATTTAAAAAAATAATGGGTACTGAAACCATGGGCAAAGTCAACCCAAAATAGTTTCCCATTAAAGGGAGTCCAAGAAATTTTAAATATAGAGTGTACAGTACATTTAAAATGTACAATATTTGAAATACATTGTAATTTAGAAATAGGATCCATAACACAACATTTATGGATGCTTATGGATGGATACAAGTGGAATAGGATGATAATGAATATGGTGAATATGATGATTGAGATTATGAATGACATAAAGATGAAGATGGTGAAGGATATCAAGATCAAGGATGATGGTGGTGATTGTGATGAAAATGATGAAGGAGATGAATATTAGGAATGATGGTGGTGGTGATTATGGAGATGATAAAGGAGATGAATCTCAAAGATGAGAATGGTGGTGATGATCTCCAATGACCATGTTATGTAAGAATGATGTGTCTAGTAATTGAACCACCATTTTATGGATGTGCCAAGATGTTCCCAAAATAGGTCTCAAGATATCTTATAATTCTTTAGTAAGGTAAAAATAGGAAGAATTATGGGCATAATAGGATGGATACAAGGATGATGTTTAAGAGGATGGTAGATATTTTACCACCAAGTTCTAGGTACCTATAGGCAATAAATTTACACATGATGCTAGAAACTATTTTTTGCCATGGTACTTTCCAAAGGTTCTATGGAAATGGTTTTCACCCATGGATGATTATTTATCTTTATCTTTCTCTCTCTTTTTATTTTTTATTTTTTGGGAGACCAATGATATTTCAATTTAAGAGGCATTTGAGTCAAACTTCAATCAACCAATATCCTCCTATGAATTATTGTTGTGCCAAGACCATGCCACTGATGTGTGTTTTATTGATCTATCATTAAATCCATTAAATACTAATTTGACTTCATTTAAATACCTTAACTAGGTTTAATCATGACCCTTATGATATATCTTTTTATCTTACTATTTGATCTATTTGTAATTTATTTAAATCAAATTAATAGATTTAAACTATTTAAATGGAAAGCCTAGAATATATAGATATGATAATGACATAAAGTATGATACAAAATTTTAAAAAATTAGAAACATGATAAAAATAGTAGATGAGCCTAAGAATATGAAAACCTCACTATAATAATTGTGTTAACTGCATACGATGATAATGCCTAGAAATTGATTAAAAAGACCTATGAATTATGTCGCATCTAAAAATACAATTAGAAACTATGTTGAGATAATGCAACATTATATTTTTGTATATTTAATATGTATGTATCATGGTTAATTTTGTTCTTGATTTTATGATCTAGGTATGTGTGACTGATTACAATGGTTTTTTGATTCTTTGTGGGGGATGAATAAATTCACTGAATACATTTAAAATACAAACCCTAATCTTACACATGTAGTAGATATAAATCAAATACTGAAGAGGAAAAAATTAGGTAGTGTTAATGGCCAAGCTATCCTCAGAAAACCTTATGTAATATGAGTATTGCCCACATAATCTAAATGGGTCTCAAGCTGATGTAGCTCTCCCTTATAGGGTGATTGTGTGATCCATGATTGTGAAACTATACACAAATATCTATAAGATTGATTGAAATGATTAAAAATAGATTCCATTTGCCTATATTAAAAAATATTCCTACTTGGCCTATGACTATTATAAAGTAGTTGAATTGAAATTAGAATAAGTATTACTCTTTTGCTCAATGTGGTGTAATTTGAAATTAGCTTGCTAGGTCCTTTCAAATAAATGACTTAATGTCATTTTATAGGGTAATATTTAGAATATTTTCTCTAGCTAAATTTATAAAATGTGCAAGAAATCCATTTTGAAACCTCTCAATTTTAAAAAGTGATTGATGGAGTGTAGGGGACAAGGTCATGCTAGGGGACAAGGTTGTAGTGTGGCCCTATTTGACGAGTTCGGTCCTATCCCAAAAGGATAGAGATTGATAGAAAAGACCCGAGAGGTGCATGTGGGTTAAATAAGGATGGATAAGATTTATATATGGATGTACATATGATATTTTATTTTTTTAAAGAAAGTAGAGGATCTCTTATAGATTACTAGTTAGTGAAATGGTGAACATACCAAGTAAGGTAAGGATGTCAAAATTAAACTTTATCGAACACTTTAATGATTAAATTTATGTGTCTACACTTACTCATGAGACTTACATAAAAATATTATAAGGCTCATTTAAAATATATATGTATATAAATGATAATAGGAATATATTAATGGATGCTTATGGGAATTAGATATTTTCTTATGTTTTATTTGAGTATTTAAATTTTAGTTTATGATTTTATTAGTTTTTTTAATTTTTATTATTTTCATTTATAGTGCTTGATTGAAGTATACTATATTTGACACTAAATATTTTTGGGTCTTAACTCTTTCAAGAAAAGATTAGTTGATCAAGCCTAAAAATTGTTTTATTCATATTGCTAGCTAGAGTAGTATAAACTACTACTTGACAATTGCATAAAAGTTGGTTGATTTAGTTCCATTATAGGAACAATTTAATTGAACAATAAACATCAAAGGTATTTAGGAGAATAAAGAGGTGTATAAGGATAATTATTCCACATAAATACATTTAAAAAATTTATAGTATTTTAATAATTTTCCATAATTATAATTTAGAGGTTCAATACAATGCATACACTGATAAAAATATGATAAATTTCTAACCTCTCAGAATAGATAGAGATGTTTAGAATGGGTTGTGTAAAAAATTACTAGTAGAGGACAATGATAGGGCTATAAGTTAATCAAATCAATGAGATGTAAACAATTATTTTTATATATAACTAATTAAATATTTTACACATTTTATAATTAATGTAGGGAAGAAAGTAACCAACTAAATGGTTATGAGGCTAGAGTGGAAGAAGTGTTGCAAGTGACTCATCACATGGGGTGAAGAAACATAGATGAACTGACTAATAATTTTTTATATAAATTATTAATACACATAACTTTATATATTTTTTAAGAAGTACGTGTGGAATTAAAGACCATGGTATGGGAAACATCTACCTTCAATAAGTGGGCCATTATAATCACTTAGTGTCAGTAAGACAAGTATTTTTTAATTAGTTGTGAATTATGCAAATTATAAATTAAGACACTTATTAAATTTTATCATTTTATATTTGCATACCAAAATACCATGTCATTGTTGATGGTCCTAATATTGGAGGATGAGGAGGACCATGATTGTAATCATGATGATCAATAATCCTTTTATGAGAATACATTGCATGAGGATGATGATGATGAAATTTAATGTGTAGTTATATATTTCTTTGCTTTGTCTTTTTTAAATTGACATTTTATTTCTCCCTCAAAATTTTAGTATTATACATTTTGTATAAAGAATCAAATTTAAAATTTATCTTCCTTGATTATTCAATAATAACATTTAGATATTTTAAATTTTTCATAGTGTTATAAACTTTTATATATTAAAATTCTAAAGAATTTTTTTTTCTTTTTTTTAAAAAGGGTAAAAATATATTAATAAAAGAACAAGAGCATTACAAGAAGAATGAGGGACTGAAATCCCCAAAGGAAAATAACAAGCGCAAAAAAACTAGGGATGAACCCACCTATATGTTGATATGAGCCTTCTTATCTTCCTCCAAAATATGTTCCAGATTAAAGCGAAGCTCTGGGGAGAGAGACTCCCAATCCTCAAAATTACCACCATCTAAATGCTTGGATGCCCATTTTTCCAAATAATCCACTGCTCTATTCCATTCACAGGGAATATGAACAAACCTAATTCTATCCATGAGTGAGCTAATCCTCAAAATCTGCTGCACAATCCCAACCAATTGCCAATTGACATCCAACACTTTCCTCTTAACAAGCAGGTTGATCACGACTTGAGAATCTGATTTGCAAATGATCTTATGCCAACCAAATGCCTGAGCCTTCTCAAAATCATAGAGAATAGCCTAGTCTTCCATCATGTTGTTGGTTTGCATCCCCTCATGGACCAAAAAGAGAAAAATCACCGTACCTTTAGAGTCTCTACCTATCCCACCAGTACCCACAAGGCTGGGATTGCCCCTAGAAGAGCCATTTGTATTGATCTTGAGAAACCCATTGGGAGGGTACTGACCACTGACCATCCCTATGAAACTTCTCTTTGCCCTGTCGACCTCCCCTGACACAAGCTAAATTAGCTACAAATCGCTAGATTCCTAGGCGCGCCACCACCTCAACATCCTATTTGGATAAAGGGAGACAAACCTCACTCTTGGCCTGCACAGTCTCCTAAATCATCCCTACGACTTTCTACCTTACTTGTTGTACCATAGTCCTCTCATTCCAGAATATCCACCTATTTCTCTCCAACCAGAGCTACCACAACAAAAATATGGGACCCCCTAACCAAACATTCTATAGAAAAGCCATCCTTGAGGGGGGTTCTCCCATGCCACTCCAAAAATTGACCAAGGATGAAACATGGAGATAGGGGTGCTACCATACGTCCCACCAATAATGCCAAAGTTGCAAAGCAAAGGAGTAACAAAAAAATAGGTGAGCAGAATCCTCCTCAGCTGCTCTACACATAACACAAATGGATGGGCCTTGGAAGCCTCTTTTTCAGAGATTGTCCTAGGTCAAGCACCTGTTCCAAGCCAAAAACCAAAAAAAGTAGTTGCATTTTGGCCATGAGAATTTATTCCAGACATGTCTCCACCATTGCACTTCTCTCCTGCCCAATCTCTAAGATAATAAAGCCTAATATCTAGAAGCAACTATGTAATTTCCTTTAGGATTTGGAGACCAAGCAAGCTCATCTTCTTCCTAGAGGGAGATACATCGACATATGGAAAGGAGGTTTAGTAGCTCATCATGCTCCTCGTGCATTCCAACAATTGGCCAAACCTCAGGTGCTTTCCATTTTACCACCTCTAGCTGTCTACAAGAAATGTATGATTTAAAGTCACTCACTCGAGACCAACCAGCATCAAGGAATCTATGGCAAAGGTTCGACAGATTAGGGAACTAAGAAATAATGGGAGGGTCATCATCCCAAGAATCAGTCCAAAAGAGAGCCTTAGATCCCCACTTACAAGTCTAGAATAAGCCTTCCTTAATAAGAGCAACCCCTTTTTTGAGATTCCTCCATATCACTGAGCCTTTTCAAATGAGTGGATAATGAGGAATATCACTTTGAGGCCCCTAAATAGTAATTTTGAGAGAGAATTCTTGCCCAGGCCTTGTCTTGTTCATTACACCAGTGCCAATAAAGCTTAGCCACCAAAGCAACTCCATTTAAGTCCATCTACCTTAAGCCAAGCCCTCCATGTTGTTTGGGGCTACAGACCATCTCCCATCTAATTAAGCTCCATTTTGAGGTCATCAAAGTACTAGCCCATAAAAATTGCCTAGTAACTGAGTCAAATTCCTTAACAATTCCCACCAGGGCAACCTAAAGCATACATCTATAAATGGGCAAAGCCTGCACCACAGATTGAATTAATTGAACATGGCTCACAAAAGAAAGCCACTTGTGAGTCCAATGATTCACCTTCACCCAAAATTTATCCAAAATATTTTGCCAAGATTCTTTGCGTATATGGCCAGCTGTAATAGGAATACCTAGATAAATCAAGGGGAGAGTCCCAATCTGGAAATGCATAATCTGAGCAATTCACTGTTGTATGGGAGCTAGTGTATTAAAGAATAAGATGGATGACTTATCTTCATTGACCTTTTTCATTGAGGCCATTAGATAAACATCCAACACCCTACGCAAATTGGTGGCTTCACTCATTGTGGCCATGCCCATCAGAACAGTGTCATCAGCAAATTGCAAGTGAGATTGTGCCAATAGTTCACCCCCCCCATCACCAGCCTTGAATATGCCCATCCTCTTTATTCCTTTTGATCATCCTCCCCAAGCCTTCAATAAGAAAAAGAAAGAGATATGGAGACAAGGGATCTCCTTATTGTAGCCCCCTAGAGGCACCAAATAACTCCGTATGTTCCCCATTGATAAGCACCAAAAAGGAAACTAAGGAAATGTAGCTCATGACCCATTGGGTCTATTCGTCTTCAAAACCAAAAGCTTTGAGAACCTTCCATAGGAATGACCATCTGACCCTATCAAAAGCCTAGGCCATATCCAACTTAATAAACATTGCCTTATTCTTAGAGCTGGCCATGGAGTGAATGGACTCAACCGCTATGACAATACCATCAAGAATTTGCCTATCTTCCACAAAACCACTCTGTTCTTTAGAAATCACATCGATGAGCCCAGTTTTTAACCTTTTTTTAATGATTTTAGATATGATTTATTAAACAACATTATAAAGAGATATAGGGCGAAACTGACTTAGCCTATCAGCTCCTTCGCTTTTCAATATGAGGGTGAGATAAGTCACATTTGAAGCCTTAAGCATTTGCTTATTCCACTGAGATTCTTGAACAATAAATAAAAGATCTAATTTGATAATATCCCAAAATTCTTGATAAAATTCAACCAAGAAGCCGTCGGGACCAGCCACTTTCTCCTTTTTCATTTGGAAAATAGTCGCTTCAAGCTCCCCAAGTGTGATATCCTTCATTAAATTCTCATTCATTTCATGTGTCACCAGGGGTGGAATGTAGTAGAGAACCTATGCTTCTTTTGATAATTCCTCATTCACATCTTCCCTAAAAAGAGTAGAGAAATACTGTACCACCTCCTCTGACATTGCAGGAAAGGAATTAAGCCGCTCACCTCTTTCATTGACCAGGCCTAAGATAGAGTTGCCATGCCTCCTGGCTTTAGACGATTGAAATAAAAAAGAAGAATTTTTGTCACCTTTTTGAAGCCATTTTATCCAAGCTTTCTACTTCTAAAACACTTCCTCCCATAGCTTGTATTCCTCCAGGTCTTTCACAGTCTGAGCTTCATCTTGAAGTAAGATTTCAGTCAATCCTTCCTCCCTAATTGTTCTCATGATACCATCAAGATTAGCCTATGCATCAACCTTAGCAATGAAAATATTCCCAAAGCTTTAATGATTACTTTGTTTAAGCTTATACTTCACAAACTACAGTGATTTAGGAAAAATATACATCATTGTACCATGGGCAGGCCTACCCCACCTCCACCTATTGGCCACACATTCGAACAATGACTGATCTCACAGCCACATGAGTTGGAATCTAAAGGAAGGAGAGTGAGGCTAGTACTTTGAAACACTATTTTGCTTAATAGGCCAATGATCCAATCCTCTCCAGTCTAAAATTTTAGACCCTGTAGACCACATACCCCAACCCAGTAGCTAGAAACCAAAAAATGATCCAGTCTCTCAGCAATGAAATGTTGGCCAGTCCTCTGATTGTTCTAAGTAAACTATATGTTATTGGGCCAAATGTTGAATAAATTCAAAACTTAAATGTAATTTCACATAAGCAAAGTAGAGGGGTCAAGCTTTGTCATACCACCATGTTTTTTAGTCAAATCCAAAATAGCGTTAAAATCTCCAGCCATAATCCAAGGTTGGAGGGGAGCCAAGCTATGGACAAAACTAATGTGGCCCCATAGGGATTGTTTACCCCACCAGTTAGTAGGGGCATAGACACTGGATAGAAAAATGACTTCCCCTGTCTCAAAGTTGGAAGCCATCATAGTCAAGGAAAACTTAGAGGACAACCATCCTATGAGGTCGATCTTGTGGGGGTTCCAAAGGCAAGCTAATCCTCCTGAAGATCCGGTAGCCCCAATGCATTGACAGTCCCCTTGTATCCACAACTTAGGCACTAATTTGGACATAGCATCTACTGAAAGCTTAGTCTCCTACAAAAAAAGGACATCAGGTCTTTGACTTCTAATCAAGTTGTGAACATCATTTTGTCTAGGGTTGTTGTTTAAACCCCTTACATTCTAGGATAGTACAATCATTTCAAATGATTTAGAAAGTGAGCATCCAAAGTTTTCACTGACCCCGACTCCACCAAAGTCTCTCCCATTAGTTTCATCTTTTCTAGGTCTTTTTTCCTACCAAGCTTGACCGATTTCTCCCCCCCCACCCTTCTTAAGGTATTTTTACAAAAGTCCCAAGTGAGGAGAAGATTTACTACTCCTTGCTGCTCCTAATTCTCCACATTTCCCTATTAAAGATAAATTCCCATCTTCTTTAGAGGGAACAGTTAAGGAAGTTAAAACATTCGATATCAACATCTGCTAGTCCATATCTATGTGCCCATCCCCAACATCTTGTGATTAAATTAAATCAACTAAAACATTGTTCTCCTAGGTTGGGCCCTCAATCTGCTGATCTAAAATCATCAACCTTGGGTTCACCTCCTGTTGGTTAAGGTCATCTAGAATTTCGAATTTGTTAAGCAAGTCATCTACCTGTCTTTCCTTTAAAGACCATTTGTGACCCCTGCTTCTATATCACCCTTTAACTAGGATAAAACAATCAGTTTCTAGCACCTCACCTAGAATTGGGCCCTTCCCTTTGTTAGTTCTAGGGAGATTAAGAGTAGGTTGAGTAGGCTAAGATTCAAAGGTTTTATATTTGGGACACCATCGTTACAAGTAACCATAAGCATGGCAAAGATGACAGCAAAAGGGAAGAGTTTCATAATCTAATTATTGTACCCAAGAAAAGGGTCCCGTACTCATTTCAACAGCATTAGGTATTGGCTTACTAAGATCAATTTCAACACAAATGTGGGCATAAGTCATTACCTTTTTCCCAAGGATTGACATTGATGAACCGACTGGCCTTCCCAAGAGGGATGCAAGCAATTGCAAGGTATCTTCATGACAACATTCCACTAGAAAGTGAGGCATCTGCACCCACATCAGAACATGATTTGGCAATTCCTTTGAAGGTATAAAACTAGCATGCCATGGCTTGATAAATAGCCCCACCTGATTGTGAAAGTATGGACCTCCAGTAAAGACTCTACTACAGTCAATCAAGTAGGTAAAAGTGACCATAAAATAATTGTTGGCTAACATTGTGATATCCATTTCTCCTTCTAGAGCCCATGTCCTCTGAGCCCATGCTTCCAAGAACTAGAACGAAGTCCTGAGCCCCAAAAACTTATAATCCAGAGAATGATTTGTATAATATTCAATATCCTCAGCAATCATGTCCATAGGTATGACCAATTTGGACCTCTCCTTGCATCTTTCTAGGCATCCATTGACCTTGGGAAGTCTCATGCCAGTTGGCTCTTCAGCATCACATGGACCTGGAACAGTGAGGGGAAAACCATTCCAACACTCCTCAGGCTCTGGGCTGACTGCTGCACTCCCAATGCCGCTCTGTAGCTATGACCTATGCTCTCCCCCTTCGCACCCTCCTTCCCCTGTGTGCCTTCCTTCTCTCTTTCTACCATTGTCATCACAGTCCAAGATAACATAGATTAGAGCAACGAGGTCACCATCATCGCTATTAAAATTCTAAAGAATTAAATTCACAAATAAATAATAACATAATATATATTATTATATATGATAATATAAAAAGCTATTATAATTTATTTTATTTTACAATCATATTAATTATATGTAATAAATTTATAAATAATTAAAAAATAAATATAATATAGTTATTTGTAATTACAAAAAACCTTTATAATTATTTTTCATTTATGGGTGGCATAAATTCCATGAAAAAATGGTGTAAATGTCAAGTAAAGGTGTCAAAAAATTCATGCAACTGAAAATGTTTAGTTGCTTCACTTTTGTGCCACCAAAAAAATATGTAAATTCCATGAAGTTTCATCAACAAAAACATATAAATATTTGATTTTCAACACAATTTTTATTTTAATGGTGGCATAAATTACAATTCATGTAGTACATCATAGTGGTCATTTCAAGATTTGGATCAGATATGGTAGTAGAATATTTCATAATAAATGCATTATCTAAAGACGCAAGTTGGGAATCATTGTGATTAATAGATGAAATTTGAAAAACATGCTAAAAAGGTTAAGGAATTTGAGAAATTGTAATTAGAGGATTTGGAAGAACTTGAGAACTCAAATCATTTTTAGAAGTAAGGAAAGCATTAAAAAGAGTGGTTAAAATATAAATAGGAGGAAGAATAAAAAGAGTGGTAAAAATATAAATAGGAGAAGGAATAATCTTAAAATAAAGTTTGAAACTTATAAAATTGTGAGGCATGGAAGGAACTCCTCTATGAACTTATTCTACATTGTTAGCACTCAAATATCCATTATTCATTCTATATGGTATATTGTGTTTTTTTTTGTTCATTTGGAGCCTACTAAGCAAGGGTTTGAATTTGAACACATTCTAATACATACAAAAATTATGTTATTTCCTTAGAGTTAGCTTGATGTGTTTCCTGAACATCACAATTGTCTCTCCACCCTATCAATTCACTATCATAAGAATTATCAAATTTATAATAATTCATAACATTATCATTGAAAATAATTTTAACATCATTTTATAAATACTAAAATCTTGTCCTTGGTACTTGAAAATGACAACAATTCCTTTTTTATCATGCATTTTGTTTTAACATGGAGAGAACTTGAGTGAAACAATATAATTAAATCTAAAATATAGATATAGTGGTTGATTAATTTTCTTTCAGTGAACCTACCCTAATGGTTCTCTCTTTACCTATTTAGTTATTTTGGTTATAACATCACATGATTTTCCCCATGTTCATGAGGTTTGGGACATATTGTCATTCTAACCTAAGATCCTACATAATTACTCAAATTTAGGGCATAAACACACAAACTATCCTTGTGCTTCAACAAGGAAGCATCATCTCCAAAAATTTGTAAGGGAAACATGGTTGTCACTAACACATGTGTATTCTAACCCTTGTTATTTAAAATTTTAAAACTTTAAATTTCAATCTATGGACATTGACTACACATGATTTCCTATTGAGTGACTTGTACAATTTGAACTTCATACTAAATACAAAGTGTGTTGTACACACTCAGGTACACTTTATACTTTTACTCTAGCAATTAAATTACTAAAATAAGAAGGAAGAATTTGTAGATAATAAATTGTGGTATTTAGTACTTGATAATGACAAGATTGATGCACATTTACCACACATAAATTGAGCACAAAAACAAGGTCTTAATTTTCCATTCTCTCACACTTGCATGCTATTGTATAAGTCAACCATTCTATTTTCTGGTTACATACATATATGAATCTCATTGTTTACTTCATACTTGCCAATTATCCTACACATACATCTATAAACTCTCAATTCAGTCCACCTATATACATGTAAGTTTTTACAAACTTGGTTATTACCATTAGTCAATTCTGACCAATCTAGTTAGAACTGACTCACTCCCAGCAATGGCTATTCTTAAAAATTAAATATTTCATTAGGATCAACTCCATAAACCTAGTGTGTTTTTGGAATGATATATTATTCAATTGGATCCATATATAAACAAATCAATGTCTCCATAAAAATGGAATTTAAGTCTTATCTAGAACACATATATGCACCATCACAAGTAACAAATCTTCATCATACACCAAGAAAAATATATATTACTTTATCATAATCTTATCACAATACCATCTTATTGACATTGAGTCATGGGATGTTTCTCACAAGGCATATTATGATTATCATAGAACTATAAGACATAAAATTACGTAATTATATCTTAGCACACAATGGATAAGACCCCTTTGGTATATCATTTTACCAATATCTTATGGGATAAAAGTGGACATGGGTCATGCCTTCTATTTAATGGGTCTCATTTACGTAGGGTTGATAATGTTTTCAATAAATGCATGCTAAAATAAATTCAATAAATAGATATCTCACTTTATCAATGTAGGAAGAATGGTTATGATTAGGCATTATGGTGAATATTACCATAAAAAATCACAATCTTGAATGTTGATAAAAAGTTCATAATTGGAAGAGGCAATGTGATTACATAAAATAAGGACAAGATAAGATATTTAGACTTCAATATTGATTAGGATGACCTAACTACATATCTATGAGCCATAATTTCAAATATTCCAAAAATATAAATAATTTAAATAATCATAAAATAAAAAATGTCAAATATTAAAAAATTTATAATCAGGACCTGAGCATGATATGATTACTAGTTTGTTATATTTTCATATGTTATTTATCACATGTTTGGTAGATGGCATATACTTTTTTATACACACATGCATTTCATTATATATGAGTGTTATGTAGGATATACATGTTACACATGGACATATAGATGTTAGACTTCCCTCTACCCAGTGGCCACACTTATACTAGAGGCATCTTGTCCCAAATTTTTCACTATTATAGGTTATATATTTTTATGACATTTATAGCATATTGAGCTACCTATATTGATTATACATGCCTTTCTAGTTACTCATATCTTACATAATGATACATGGATGCTTTATTAGACTATGATGTGACATTGATACATGTACATAGTATATACTAGTTCCTTATTTTATGCTCCATTATAGGCTATTTTGTGCTTAACTATTGTGTGTGGTCCCTGGGCCTTGTTTAATGAGACATATTTTATATCCCTTATTTTTGACAAAAATATGTTCCCTTGAATTTTACCCTTGGCCTTATGTATTATGACATATTTTTTTCCTTCTATGTAGCCTTTGACTAAGTATGACACTAACACTTTGACTTCTAAGCTTGCTAATATTGAGTGCTTCCATTATATATATATATATATATATATATATATATATATATATATATAATGAATTTTTATTGTTTATTATTATTCAAATATCCAACTATTACATGATTCATTAATACATCTATCTACACATTCCACTTATATTCCATGTATTATATATGTTACATATATGCCTTAAATGATATATATTACTATGATGACGTATTCTCCACATGTTAGTATAATATTACATGATGCTATAGTTATATATAGAATGATATATTTAACTTATATTCTTATATGAATGACCTATAAGATACATACCTCATATAAAAATGGGGTATTATAGTGAACTTGTGATAGAGACATAAAAATCTCCATAAGTAGAAAATGCGATTAGAATACAGATTCATAATGATTCAAATATCAAATGGTTATGATACATAACAAACATGGGAACATGGATAAAATTTTTGAGGATATGTGCCATGCATATTCACTAACTTTATATATACTTGAGCACATATTCACACACACTTGTCTAATATCCATGTGTATATGCACATAGTTTACATGAACAAATACTACAAGTTTATATATACACATACATTTGAGATACGATTCTCAAATTTAGCATATAAATGTAAAATATTCTATATCATTTGGGATAAATTCAAAGGCATGATATTTTTCAATGCACACATACATAAAAAACATAGTTTATAGTTTAATGACAAATGTATTTCATTCCAATTCACACTTATCAGATCTACACTCATGATGGGGGCATGGACATTGTTCATTCTCTTTTGATCATGCATTCTATTCCACATTAAGTGAAACTATAAAATCAAACATGTGTTCATGATGTCATCATGAAAATTTTTCATTCCATTTCAATCATGAATTTTATTTTCACAGGGAGTGAACTTTATTGAAATTGAGCGGAGCTATATAATTGAATTTATAAGCCATATCCAGTGGTTAATTCATTTTATTTGAGAAAATTTGGATTGGTTTTTATCTCTTTACCTACATAGTTATTTGGGTTAGTAAAATTCATACTTTTCCCAACATTCATTTTGGGTTTGGGCATGTTTACTTCCCAACCTAAGATTCTACATAGTTACATAAATTTGGGGCATAAACACCCCAACTCTCTGTGTGCTTCAAAAAGGAAGCACAAGTTCTTTAATGCTTCACTAAGGAAATACTATCTCTAACAAGCTGTAAGGGAAACATGGTTCTCATAGAAACACAAGTGTACTCTAACCCATGTTATTTAAATTTTTCAAAATTTTAGTTTCATATTAAAATTGTCAATTTATGGACATTGACTAAATAAGATTATAGGTTTTTCTATTGAGTGACCTACACAATTGGAGCTCTATGACAAAGACATAGTGTTATACACATTCATGTGGATTTTATCATTTTACTCTTGAAATTCCATTACTAGAATAAATGGGGATATTTATAGATATTAAAAATATGGTATTTGATACTTGACAATGATAAACTTGACACACATTTAACATATATGACTTGAGCATAAAAACAAGGTCTTAATCCACCATTTTATTACACTTTCATACTATATTATGAGTCAATCCTTTCATTTTATTATTTCACACATATAGGAATCTCACTGTCTATTTTAAACCTACCAAATATCTTGTAAAGACATCTTTAGATTCTCAGTTCAATTTGCATGTACACAAGTGGGTTCTTATTAGACTTAGTCAGTACTTTCAATCGATATTGATCGATCTAGTCAAAATTAATTTCTCCTAGAAATAACTATTTTTTAAAATAAATAATTTTCTTAGAGTCAAACTCATATCCTATCATGTCAATGGCATGAAAAATTATTTAATTGGTCCACATATTAAAAAACCAAGGTTTTATTCAAAATGGAACTAGAATTTATCTAGAACATATCTATACATTATTGCACATTAAGAAAATATGTCATGTACTTCTAAAATTATAAATATATCACTAGAAGCAGTCAAAATCTAAGTCTGAATCACTCTAAAATCATATTAAAATAAACTTTGTCAAGTATCAAAGCCTAATCATTAGTTACATATATATTATGAAGAACATAATTACACAATCACACTAGGTGGGAGAACTATGTGTTTTTTATTTCATTTGTCAGATTATCAGATACATAGGTAATAGTCAATCATCAACAATGGGTGATTGGGATCAACTTAACCCATTGCACTTTTCCCATTTTTACAAGTTTTTATCCA
This sequence comes from Torreya grandis, assembly GCA_037957365.1. Classification (NCBI taxonomy): domain Eukaryota; kingdom Viridiplantae; phylum Streptophyta; class Pinopsida; order Cupressales; family Taxaceae; genus Torreya; species Torreya grandis. The sequence goes on from JARHVA010002172.1 coordinate 43,018, forward strand.
TCATAAGCACATTTAGGGTTTCAAGGAAAACAAGGTTGATTTATAGAGTTGTGCACATGATTAGGGTTCATTATGGCCATTACATAATAAACATAGATACGCATAGGTGGTCTTATAGTCAATTTTTATTATTTTCACATAGGTCAATATCAACCAACAACACTGACCCGATCTAATGGAATTGACCTTATGTAGAAAAAGAATTAGCTATGGAACCAAATGAACCATGAGCCTACTTTAGCTTGATTTTCACTATAAAAATATAATAATTGTTAGATAATCACCCAAAATTTCTAAGTAATCATCTCTTTTTAAAACTTGCTTTAGTTACCATATGTCACTTTTCAAATATGATCAATCAATATTAGTCATTTACATATAAATGTATGTTTGAATGTCATTTATTAATATTTTAATTACATTTAAAATTTATATCTTAATTATATTAATCATACTCATTAATCAAAATTAAGGTAAACCACATTTGTAGTAGAACATACAAGAGTAGAAGGAACATTAAAATCATTGATAAAAACCATTTTAAAGTTTCAGCAAGTTATATCATAAATAATAGGGTCACAATTTATTCTATCAATATAATTAATTGTGCTCTTAGACCTAATCAATATAGGTGGGAGGAGATGAAAACATATGTAATATGCAAATAAATAGGGTATAAATTTAAAACTCTAGAGCTAGGGATAATAATTTTTGAACAAATAAAATAACATTAGAATAATCAAATCTACCAAAACCAAAGAGATATATTATCCTAAGGGGTGTAAGAGAGTAAAACTTCACCAAAATATTTTATGAAGAAATGGATCTAGGTAAATTTACATCACAATGTAGCACACATATTCATATATAATGTAACTATATCTACATAGGTGTAAACAGAAAATCATATATAATTATAATAAAATGTTTTTGAGATTGTTGTAATATGTGACAAAGGGAGGTTAAAAATAATATCTAATTTGTCATGAATAAGAAAATAGTTGTCAGAAATAGATGACACAGCATAGGTACATACAATGAGGGGAACAAAACTATATAAATCAGAGAAAATAAATTTTTATACCAATGCACTCTTATAGAAATATCAAGTAATGTTTCTAAAAAATTCATGCTGGTAAAATCTGATTTGATTATCTTTTTATCTCATCTAGGGATCTAAAAACCTTGGTTACTTTTCTATAAATTTGTGTCAGTCCCTAAAAAAATGAATCCCCTTCTCCAAAATTATAAAAAAACACCAAATATTAAATAAAATTTGGGGAGGTATTACACTCAACACATGTGAGTAAGTAATATAGTCAATATAAGTCCTAGAGTGGGCACCTAAATTTTGCACAAGACCCTTATTCAAATTTTATCATATTTGGATTTTTTTTACATATTGGCATGTTTATTGGTCCATTCTGACCCCACTTAGTTCTGAAATTATATTTTAATCTTAAAAATCATAGTCACACACTCATTAAAAAGTATCCATTAACATCCTTTGATTATATGTGAGATTTTATGATGTTTTGCCTTAAAAATAAGGCCTATGTCATCTCTAGGTTAGTGATGATATGTCTAGGTCAAAAACATGCCTTGTGCATGTTTTTACCTTTTTTCCATGTGATTCCTTCTCCCATTATCATTTATTATGACCATTTAACCTCACTTCTTATCATTATTAAATTCAGCTAAAATGCATAACTTGTCCTAGATCAATAATAATTGAGTCACATCTTACACACTTACAAAAAATGTATACTTATTGGTATCTCATCATTACCCTTAAGCTAAAGAGTATATTAACTTGCATATAGTTGCATTCACTTCTAGAGAAGATGAGAATTGAAACCTTTACTCAAGTTATTCCATCCACTCACTCACAAAGCTATGTGAAGGTCTGAATTTGAGCATGAGATATGTGTAGTCTATAACACCACTTTGGTGGTTATTAGAATCCATAACTATTAATTTGTTTATTATTTTGAACCTAAGTCAAAGAGGAAGAACATAAATTATACATATTTTTTTAGAGAATATTTAAATGAAAGTACATGAATATCATAAAATAGATAACACAATAGTGAGAAAAAAATAACATTCAAAAACCTTACTTAGGACATAATTGATATCATTGAGAAAAACATAAAGTTTAAATTTTGACTAGGTCAAGTCTGATTAAAATGAACCCCATAGACCACATGATTGTCATAAACAAACCTAAGTTCTTTGGTATAAAACTTGAGGCCACTAATTTTGAGATTTCAAAATGGAAATGATTATCTTAGGAAATAAAATATAAGGATAAATTATAAACCCATGATTCTAAAAATGCCAAGATTACTTTATCCTAAAAAATTGAGATTTACTTTAAGAATCTCATTTTTAATTTTTAAAATAGGTGTAAAAAGGGGGTTTAATTGCATATAAATCTAAGTTTATATCAAATTTCAATTTTATTTATTTAGAATCAAGTTTTGGTCTTAATTATCAAGTTTTTATTAATTAATATTCTAAATACATTTTATTTGTTCCTTATATTTAATCTATGTCCAACACTCAAACCATAGTGTATGTTCATAAGGCTCTAGGTAATGTTTCTTCTAATCTTTGCAAAATAGTAGGAAATCCAAGTGTAAACATCGCACCTCACAATATCCCAGGATAATTATTCATATTTATAACAGATAAGTAATGTCCCATTTAGTAAAAAAATGGCTTCCACATGTTTCATCTTCTGAAATCAATAACCATGAGAATCATTTGGTTGTTAAATTGGATGTTTACTTGTCTTCCTATGAAATCATGAGAATGCCATGTGTGCTAGTGAAATATTTAGAATGTCTCCATATTTCCTTGATTTTTATATTTATTATTTTTCTCCAATTGATTGAAATTTATTAAGATGAAAATATAGGTTTAATTTGGAGTGGCCTAGATTTAAAAGTGTTTAATTAATTAGGCTATTTGATTTATTGTGCATTTTAAGAAAAAAACTATATTTACTTTAAATAAAACATTATTCACTCTTGTTACATATTTGGACTATATGAAGAGGCACTAGTGAATGTAAAAATAGAGCTTTAATATAAGTGTATTGAATTCCTTGTTTCAAAAATGTCAACAAACAAAGATTTTATAGTTTTACAGAGACAATCGATAAATATATTATCAAGTTTGCAGTACAAGGATGCATAGATTTTGAGACTATGAAAGATCGATTTGTTTAAAGAATTAGAGGGAAATTTTTACAACAACTACTTTTGTTGATAAAAATGTTGGTTATGGAAAAGGCTGTGGTGCTTACTCCAGCCAACATGGAGTAGTCACTTAATGCACCATAGGGGTATGTGTAGGAGAAAATGAATGATGAAGAGTTAAGTAAAATGAACTTGAACCTGAGCCCAAAAAATGGAAGGTAAAAATACTTAGAGCAAGAAGAAAATTATGGGACTATAAAGAGAACTACAACAACAAAGAAGGTGAAATAAGATAAAAGATCTAGAACTAGCTGTGAATAGGACTAGGAGTAGAGAAAAAAGTGCTAGAGTTAAAGAAATACAAGAAAAAGATGCTAAAGGAGAGAGGTTTTTAAAAGAAGATGTGGAAACTACTAAAATAAGAGGGTATGTGGAATATGAGAAAGAGCCTGATGAGGAAGAAGATGTTAGTAGGAGTGATGCATAGGTAGAATAGTTAGGAAGTAGAGGTAGGTCACAGTCAAGGTAAGGGTTTTTAGTTGGAACCAATAAGGAAAGTTCCTTAGAAAACATTAAAATTGAAGGCAGTAATATTACAGGTTCAAGTTCAAAGTTAGGAGAAGTTAGAAATAAATGTCATTAATTTCAAGGGTACACATCCCCCAAGCCCACTTTATTTATTGAAGGTAGAAAACATATAGAGAGAAGCTAATTTAGGTTGGTTTGATTTTTTTACTAACAAGTTTGGAAAGCTCAGTGTAAAAACCAAGTGGGCATTAGGAGGAAATAAGTTACAAGAAGTAGGATTTATTTTTACTCCTAAAAATATTAGTGCACAATAGCCTGTAGTTTTAGTAAACACTAGGTAATTGCCTAACATCACAACAACAAATGCACAACCACCACCAATCATAGTTTCTAGTATTTAAACATTTGTAGTAGCAATTACTAGCCTACTAACTATGACACTTAATGTAGGTATGTTTGTGCCTTTAATGTTGTACGATAGGCCTGAGGACCCTGAACAATACTTGGTAACCTATGAAATGAAATGGATTGTAAAAGGGGTAACATCAGATGATTTTAATAAGTACGATCTCATATGGGATTTGTAAAGATGTTAATTGGAGTTCATTTTAAAAATAAATGTAATTCTAGTCAAGTTAATCAAGACCTAAAGGAAATTCAACAAAAATTAATAAAAAAGTTGAAGAATATGATTGTAGGGTTTTTAATGTGATGAACAAAATAATTTTTTTTTAAAGGACAAAGATAAGGTTGATTAGTTTGTAAAGGGGATATAACCAAGAATAAGGTTCACTATTGCACAATCTTAGTTCTCCACTAAGGCTGATGCTCAATCTACTACCATATGAGTAGAACAGATATAATATTACATAGATATTCCATCGATGAGATCAAAAGTAGAAGCTAAGTTAGATACTTTTATAAGGAATATGAATGAGATTCATGAAAATGATAATCTTAAATTAGGATTATGGTGCATATAATGTGGCAGATAGGGACATTATAGGAATGACTATCTAATAATTAAAATATAATTTTGTGAAATCTGTAGGGTAGTTAGACATCTTATGTGTCAGTTCCATCTTCTCCATCAATATATCCAAAAGTCACACAACATGTACTATAATTTTTGAAATTTACAAATCATGATGAGATAAACTACCAATCTTTTCAAGAATTAAAAAAAATATAATGAATAATGTCTTCATAAATGTGGCTCAACAAATACTAACTTTGAAGTAGGCAATTCTAGGATCATACGTGAAGATGACAAATGTGACTCAAAGTATTCTAGGATGGGTGCCTTCATCACCTCAATATTAGATGCCTTCATCACCATAGTATCATCCACATGGCTTAGCAAGATGGAATAATAATTCATCTCCCTCATACCAATATTATGGTTAGTATGTGTAACCTTGGTACAATATGAATCTTAAGTAACAATAGGAAAATTGGACTCCAAGTTCCCCTCAACATTAGTATGGGGGATATGATGTGAAGATGAATCAACAAGGAGGATATGTTGGACAACAATAACTAGGGTGGGGATATCAACAAAATAGAGAAGGTTATAGAGGGGATATAAGGGAGAATATCATAGTGAATATCAAGGAGGTCATGACAATGATAATCGGTAAGCTCAATCCCTTAACCAATGTTATCTATATGGCACATATAGTTATTATGTAAGGAACTGCCCTACCAACCCTAAGAGACAAGTCTATTGTGTATACTATAGGTTCAAAGGTTAACATAAAATAGAAGATTACCCTATTTTGGAGAAACAAAGAAAGGAGAAGCCAATGTGCAATGTAAATATGATCAATGCACAAACAAAGGAAAATGAATTTATGCAAACCATCACAAGGAAAAAAAGAGTTGAAAAAGGCTCATCTCCTTTAGAAATGCCTTAGGATCATGGTAATAGAAAATTTCAGTGGGATAAATATTCTTATCTTTTTATATAAAAAAATCTAATGTATCAAGTTGTGTAGGTATTATAAGAAATACAATAGAAACCAATTTTTGAGGATGATAACACAACTATTGATGCTCAAAAGTATGGATAAATTGTTATGATAATGAGGCAAGAGGGTGTTATGAGTGCTTTAATGGATTTGATAAAATTAGTTAATACACTAGTTAATGAGGATTTATACAAAAATATCACTAACCTCCTACACAATCTCTTAGAGTGTGTACAGTGAAGATAAACAAGGGTAGATAAAGTAGTTTGGTATGTCAAGACAAAGAAGCCTTGGGATGTGGATTCATGAATGGATATTGAGTTGGATGGATATGAAATTCCAAATTTAGTATTTGAATTTGAAATCATAATCAACATTAGTCATCGATCAACATGGGAAGCTAATGGTTGACCAACTCAGAGTTATAGTCCAGTAACATTGAGTCTAACAGATTATGGTGGAGTCGAATGAATTAGCCAGTTAGATGTTAAAATTAAAATGGTTGAGATTAGATTACAAGGAGACTTTGAGGTCATCAACATTAATACAAGAGAGACTCATTATCATGATTTAATTGGTAATAAATGGGCCTATAATGGCCAAATGACTATCAACACTATGTGCAACTAGTTAAAAGTACATCAAAAAGATAAAATAGTGGTCATACCCTTAAATAAGTTTGAACAAAATCCATATATCATCCCAAAATAGTCAGAGTCTCCTTATTCTTATGGGGACAATAGTTTGTTTCAAGTGGGTAAAGATGAAAGGTAAAATGGGGTGCAGTCTATAGAGTGTCAAAATTGGAAACCAGGTACTACGTAGCAAGAACAACTAGTATTCAAACATGTTATAAAAAAGTCTCTAGTTAGGTAGGTTCACATAGAATATTGTGTTTCTCTTTTAGTGAATTCATGTTGGGATAATTTATGATCCAAATTTATCTTTGTATTAGTTTGTTTCATGTAATAATGTTTTTTTAGTTGTTGATCAATTTTTACCCGTTAGTTGGTTTCTCAAACAACTCATGTTTTTCATAAAGCTTTTTAAACCTTCATTCTACAAAAAAAATTGTATTTCCTAAATATATTTCTCTATTATTTTTTCATCCTAGCCTACAGTGTTATTAGAGTCATATCGAAGGAGGTTTTTTTTTGTTATCATTTCTTAGAAGATTCCAAGAAATTGATATTTTTGACTTAAGTAAACACCTTATACCATATGGTGATGGCAAACTGAATTGAATGGTTCTAAAAACTCCAGCATTAGTGCATTACAGTTTATTGAGCATGGAAATGGTGGAAGCTATAAAATTAGATGCTATTAAAAAAATTATGATGATTTCTTCAGGGCTACATATGATCAACACAATTTTGTTGAGGATTTAATTGAATTCAAAATACAACATAGATATGTACGTTATATGATGATGTGAAAATACATCTTTTTAAGGTATCATCTTTGTCTGGTATAGCACAATTTTTTATTAGAATTTAAATCTTTGATTTCATTTAGTGCTTATGGAACTATACGACAATGACTTATAATCTAGTTCTTTTTCATAAATTAAATTCTAACAATAGCTATTCTATATACCAATTTATTTGAATTGAAACAAAAATGGTATGACACTTTATATAATTTGGTCAATTTGTAGCAAAGATAGCAATCATAAATTCTAAGTGCTTCAATTTTTTGAAGAAATCCTTAGCAGTTCAATTTTTAGAAGAGATAGAAATCATAAATCCTCATTGCTTCAATTTTTTTAAAATACCTAATATCTACGTGGGATCCACAAAAGCAGCGAGTCATTTATTTTTCAGATTATTTTTCTCAAATGGAATTTTTTTTAGGAAAAGTAATTTTGATTTTATCATAGAGAAATAAATCATGTTTAAATGCAAAAATCTCTGATCATGTTTTGTAAATCCTCTTATATCACTTGTAAAATCTTCTTTTGTATAAACCTTTGAAGGTAGGAAGTATAAGGATCAAATCCCATTTGTATTTATTTGTGGTCAAAATTATTTTTTGCCATCTTTTATAAAGGGGTTATAAGGATAAAACAAAACAATGAAAGGATAAAGTGAAATTTTAGATAAATAAGGGTGTATAAGGTGTTATATTTTTTTCAAGTCCCAAGAATCTCTTGTAATCAGAAGCTATTTCAAAGGTAAAAGAAAAACCTTGATAGCATTCCTTATTTTTTGATTTCTTACGATGGATAAAATTATGAGCTTAATTTCTAAAAATGGACACTTAACTCCTAAAAATTATAAGGAATGGTCAATGAACATGTAAAATACATTAATATTCAATGACTTGTGGTAAGTAGTTAAAAAGCAACCAAAATTGTCCACAGCTAATAAAAAACTTATATAATTTCATAGACGTGATAAGCATGCCCTTACTTTATTGAAATCAACTTACAATACACAAGTTATAATTCACATAGAGGTAATCAAGTCTGAAGCTTGGAAAGCATGGAAAGCTCTAAAGGATTTATATGATAAATAACCTACTTATAAGAAAATTGATCTTCTTATGTAGTTGCTCAACACTAAACTAATTGATGATGAAGATGTTTCATAATATGTGTCATGATTAAGAATTTGAAACAAGAATATGGCACTACTAGTGGAAAAATTGATGATGAAATGCTCATTTTTATTGTTTTGACTGTCCTTAGCCCTAGCTATAGGAACTTTCTATAAATGTTATATCTTAGTGATAAGCTTAAAAAATATAATTTTGATTCCATTTATGAGTTTCACACTCAACATTAGCAATAATTTTCAAAGAAGAAAGAAAAACCTACTAAGGAGGCCTACTATACCAAAATAGGTAATCCATTATATGAACACAATAGAAAACATTCTTTGAATCACTTTAAGAGCTAGAAACACTTTCTAAGACACACTTCCAGACATAAGCATCATTATGGACAAAAGGATCATTTTGGTTCTCTGAAGCATACATATCATTCTAGTTCTCCAAAGCATAGACATCATTCTAGTTTTCTAAAGCATAAACATCACTCTAGTTCTTAGAAGCATGAACATCACCACAAAAATTCACATGAACACAGGCACAAGCATAAGCATTCTTATTCATGTGTCTATTCTTCCTCTAGTTCCAATGGATGTGAGAAAATATGCCAAAATTGTGGTGGCATTAGACACATCTCTATATAGTGCCCCTCCAAAAGGAGGTCCTCTCAACATCAACATAAAGTAAAAGCAAATATTGTTGGTCATTCCAGTCACTCTGGTCACTATTCTAGTTCCTCTTCTTGTTATTTTTATACATATTTTTTTGATAGATAGGATGATTGTGAAGTTTCTTACTCTGTAGTTGATGATTATATATTCTAAGATAATAACATAGCCATCTTGTGTGAGTTGCTAGGATCAAGATTGGGATTTAAAGTAGTAGCATTTTTTGGCTTGTGTACTTTGCTTTCATAAATCTAGTGTTAATATGATCTTTGATGTGGAGTATTTTAGTGGTTTATACCTAGTTTATTTGTTGATTGAATATTGGTTTTTGATCAGTTGTCAATGGTTGTGGTACGAGTCAACATTGAGTTGCTAGCATTTTTAGTGCTAAGAAAAGGCCTATGGGAGATGTTGGTAATTATTGGGCATCATTTTTCGATGTGCCATACATAGTACTAGGCAAATCACTTGTTGGATGGATTCTATGTGAGGATCGATGTAGTTGGATAGGGTGTGATCTTGTTCTACTTTAGTATGAGGACGATTAGTGCATTAATCAGTCTAAAATGCAAAGTATATCAATTGTAGCTATAGTAGAGTCTACTTGGATGACTCCCAGTTCATTGCTTCAATCAAGGGTGAGTTTTTTGGGATCATTTATGATCTAAATTTATATTTCTATTAGTTTATTTCATGTGATAATTTGTTTTTAGTTGTTGGATAGTGTTTACCTGTTAGTCAATTTCTCAACCAACTCATATTTTTTGTAAAGATTTTTAAAGCTTCATTGTACAAAAAATAAAACATTGCATTTCCTGAATATATTTCTCTATTATTTCTTCATCCTGGCCTACAATTCACTGATAAGATATGAAGTATACTTCCTATATAATACTAGTGCAACTATGATAAACTCATTGAACCAAACCCATAAGGTATGTTACCTTAGGATTATACATCATCCATAAGTGGAGACTCGAATGTGCACATCTTGAATTAGTCTTACAAAGATCATGATTTATGACATATACACATGGTGTTCATTGTAAAATTCTAGATAGCTCAATACTTTGTGATAGAGTATCTAAATGCATTCATATTGAGGCTTGAACACCATGTACTAGAGGTGGATTAACGAATCGATACACTCAACTATGTGCTAAAATGAACTACTACAACATGGTGGGCCATACATAGAAACTTAGAATTATAATGGGAGGAAGCATGTGAAATCTTTCATGAAAGGTTTCATCTACCAGGTAGTGTTAAATCACAATGGTATTTTTTTCAATAAGGTCAATGTCTAGAATTGCACATCCATCAATGCATGAATATAGGGACCACACAAGGAGTGGAACCATGATACCAGGTGTAGATATTTAGCCACACCCTTTCCCTTCTTAAAATAACTTGGTATATACATCAAGAGCCTATAATGGTAACCAAACATTGGGTGAAACTTCAAAAATATTTCATTCAAGATTTTGTATTTGAAGATGATAACCCACTAGTACATAATGCCTTGAAAAAAAAAAATTGACATAGACATGCAAAATATTTAACAACTATAGCTAAATCATCATCTCATCAAGAGGCTACATAGGACTTGCATCTCACACTATGAAATTACAAAGACAAAAAAAATAACAAGTCCTTATTCAACCTTGTAATAGAATAATCAATGATCTAAAAAAATCAAGTGATAGTGACAATGATGGAGATCTCAATCTAGAATTTTTATTTGAGCCACAACATGAAGATGAACCCAAACCAGTGCAAAGCATAGAGCAAGTGAAAGAGGAAAAAATATGAAACATAAACATTCCATAAATTTAATGCAAATGTATTCTAAAATATACTTTGCCTAGTGGATCAAACAAGATATATCAGGAAAATTTACAAAAGATTGAAGGAAATATTGGGATAGGGTTGGCCCCTAAGCTTGCAATAGTGAGAGATTACTAGGGACAAGATAAAATATCTAAGGCCTTGAATCTCTTAAGGGATTATAAATATGTGTTTCCAAGTAAATTCTTGGAGGTAGAAGGTATAGATCCATCTCTAAGTTAAATGCACATATAACCAAAAGAGTGGCACACCTTATCAAATAAGTGACCCTATAGGCTAAATATTAACATGAATACCAAATAAAAGGATGAATTTGATAAAATGTAAGAATTTAGAATAATTGATCTAGTTGAAAAGGCAAAGTAAACGAGTCCCATGGTTGTTCAACCTAAGGAAACATGAGAAATTTGTGTGTGTGGGAAATACCACACACTCAATGATTCTTGTGTTAATGATCCATTTCCTATTCCTTTTATAGATGAAGTCCTTAAATATATGGTTGGGTATGAGTTATATAAATTTATGAATGGTTTCATTGGATATCACCAAATTAAGATTACCAAGGAGGATCAGGCTAATACCACCTTTCACTAATAAATAGGGTATTGCTTGCATACAAGGTAATGTTATTTAGTTTCAAAAATGCTCATGCTATATTTTTTAGAGATATGGAAATGCATTCAAATCTTTCGTTCATGATTTCTTGGAATTATATCTATATGATTAGTTTTTCTTCTCTCTATTTAAATAACACTTATCAAAATTATGATTGATAATGGATCAATGTTAGGTTTTGTGTATCACTTTAAATTTAAAGAACTATCTATTATTTACACCTTTTGGTGTATTTTTGGGGCATGTTGTGTGTAATGATAATATTTTGGTTGACCCAACTAAAATTATTTTTATAGTAGGAGTTGTTATGTTGTGGACCCTATTTCCACATTACAATTTATTTCAAATATTGTACATTAAAATGTAATGTACACTCTTAATGTACTCTTAAATTTTTTTGGACCCCCTTTTTTGGGAGTATAGATACATGGTTTATCTATACTTGTATATGTGTGGTGTCATCACCCATGATTATTGGGTAACTATTATGGGTTGACTTGGCCCATGGTTTTAATACCCATTATTTTGTAAAACTGCTATGCCAGTGACCTATTGACGTATTATAGATGGACATATAATAGGTAATACATCTAAAGAACTGAGTTTGAGAAGGTAAATAGAGTGTGTGAATTTGGGAAAGTTTGTTGAGTGCATCTCCAAACAATATTTGTGCATTGTAATTATGAGAAGACTGATATGAGAGTGGATTGTACTCTTATTGGCTTGTCATAAGATTTGAGCAAGTGTTTCCTGGTGGATGTATCCCACATTAGGTGAACCATATTAAATCATGTCTTCTTGTTGTGAATTTTAATTTATGTTCTTTTTGTATCTCTATTCATAGATATCGTTATTGCAATTCTATGAAATTTTTCTACATTCATTTTTTATTTATTCCTAGCAAGAATGCCACCTCCTACTAACTCAACTGAAGTGCACACCTTCCTTGGTCATATAGGATATTCTATAAAGTTTATAAAAGGGTATGCAACTATATCTGTGTCGATGGAGAAATTACTATGTAAGGATATCAAATTCAAATAGATATTAGAATGTCAAACGTCATTCATTGAGTTGAAGGAAAGGTTTTTAATTGATCTTAGTATTTCTTGGCTTGAAGAATCCATTTCATGTACATGTAAATGCATTTGGTAATGTAGTAGAAGATGTCTTAGTGCATCTAGTCAAACATGGGTTGGACCACACAGTATATTTTACCTATAATAAACTATCAACCATAGAAAATAATCACACAACCATAGAGAGAGAAGAACTAGCCATGGTGTTTTCATTCTAAATGTTTTAGCATTACTTATTTACTACTCTTTTTGACATCTTTGCAGATCACCAAACATTACAATACTTGGTTAATAAACCAATGATGGGAGGATGTATAACAAGGTGGTTAATTCTATTTTAGGAATTTTAATTCTAGATTAATGTTAATCTAAGATGGGAAAATGTGGGGACATATCACCTTATTATACTTCACAATGGGGAGGAACCTAAGGAACTCTAAGATGAATCCCTGGATGCACATTTATTTAGAACTTATATAGTTCTTGATAACATGGAGGACATCAAAAATTTCTTGGAACAAGGAACTTTCCATGAGCACTACATTGAGTGGGATAAGAATCAAATGGTTACTTGAGCTATATTGTATAGCCTTATTAATGGATTCTTGTATAAGCTTTGTAAAGATGATTTATTGCATAGAGTAGCTCTAGAGCATGAGTGACTACAACTTATTCAAGAGGCTCATCAAGGAAATATAGGGGGACATTTCTTAGGAGAATCCATTGCAAGGAAAATACTATAGAGTGGTATATGGTGGCCTACATTATTTCAAAATGTGCACAAAGTTATTGAACACTGTGATGTCTGTCAAATAATGGGCAAGCTAAACTAGTGCAATGAAATGTATTTGGTACCCATGCTTACAAAATAACCCTTTGAATAATGGGGAATTTATTATTTTGACCTATAGCTCCTCTAATTAATTACATTCATGCTCAATATATTATTACTATGATAGATTATTTCATGAAATGGGTAGACGTTGCTACCACTCCAAGTTGTAGTGCGAAAGATGCTACTAAATTTTTATATGAAAATATTATCATTAGGTTTGGATGTCCATTTAAGATGGTAAATTATAGAGGCATGAATTTTCTAAATAGTATTATCAATACTCTGACTAAAGAGTTCATGATATCGCACCACAAAAGCATGGCTTACCATCTTCAGGAAAATACATAGATAAAAGCATCCAATAGTGTATTGGGGAAGATATTTAAAAAAAATTAATGTTCATAGAGATGATTGGGAAGATAAAATTCTTCCAATTATGTGGGCTTATTAAACACATTACAATAGAGTTATAGGGCTCACTCCATTCCAATTGGTATATGGCCTTGAGGTAGTATTGCCTATGGAATATATTGTGCCTGGTCTATACATTACAATGGTCATGAGATTAGGAAATCAATATTCATTAAAGGCATGGTTGATATATTTCACAAACATTGAATAAAATAGATTAAGGGCATAATGGACATAGATTAATAAATAGATTCAAAAAGCATAACATAGTTTCAACTTGCGATCTAAGTAATTTTATCCAGACCAAACAATATTGCTTTATGAGATCAAATTTAAGGCATTCCTAAGAAATTTGTGCATTAGGTGCAAAGGAATATATATCATTTATGAAGTATCACCGTAGGGTACCCTAGTGTTAAAACATTTACAGGGAACCATCTTACTAGCATGTATAAATGGCTATAACCTTAAGCCATATCATTTTTAATCTTTATCATTTAGATAAAAATTTAAGTGGGTGTTAAGTAACGCCATGTAGTTAGTATTTTATTTAATGTTGTTTTTTTATTTTTTATTTTCTTAAGATATGATGTTTGTATAACATGTTTATTGCAGTGCAACACATCCCAACCACTAGGAAGCAATTATCATCACAGGATGAGATCACATTCTAGAGATAGCTCATCGAAGATAACTAGCCACAACTACATCAAGAATTTTAATTATGTCTAGGAAGGCAACATTAATATAGGTATGGAAAACATAAGGCTAATGGTCAGGTCAGACCGTTAATGATGTGGCATTTTAAAAAAATTGCATCATTTTTGAAGTAGATTTGGTAGTAAATGGATAAGTGGATTCATAAGGCAAATTGATTAAAATAAAAGATATCTACTCATATATAATAACTACCAAATAAGCAAAGTAAATATCCTAATCACTAAATGTCACTTTCAAGGTAACTTCAAACAACTATTATTAATTGAAAAAGGAACATTTATGTGCATGGATTCAATGCATTCAAAGGAGGTGGTGATATGAAATTGGGTGCCAATAGATATATAAGAGCAACATATGGATAATTATAAAACATTACAACCTTCAAATAATAAGATCCTTCTACAATCTACTTTCATAATACCTAATTGCAAATATATTTTGAACTAGAACACAACTAATCAAAGTAATCATTCATTTCAGACCATCGATCGAGCCATGAATAGAGGTCAATTATTGATTCCACTATCAGATGTGTAAAAAATAGGAAATGGGAATTGGGATAGGTCTTCGATAAACTAAATATAATGATCTAAATATATTTGCTTTCATGGATGCATCAGAAACTACTTTTTCGATACTCAAGGAGCAAAACAAGTAAGATCACTAACACTTCAATATCTGTTGCAAGGATATAACACTAAAAAATTGATTAAGATGCCTAAATTTTGGTATTTATATGAGGTTATGATGAATTTTATAAGATGATACAATCAAGTGGCTATCTATTTATCTCAAAATGTTACAATCTAGATTTTTGTCCACACCATGGCATGAGCAACCAACCTTCCCAATTGTGATAAATATCTCCTACTTTATAAGTCTAAAACACTACCAATCCATTCAAATATCAAGGAAAAATATACCATAAGGGTAGGGTAAGGAACACCTAATGACTCAAATGCATTAGGAAAATATTTTGGCTAACCACTAAACAAGTGAAATAAGTGATAAAAGGCATAATTGATGAGAGGAATTCAACTAGCCTAAGATTTTATAGCTAAGATCACCATTAACATAGAAAAGGTACTTCTAGGAAGCACATAGACATTTTAGTACCAATTTTTGGTTCTTTTCTTGTGTTTCATGTAGTGTAAATCTCCACTGGGGCTAGTTAATATAACTATATATTTTTGGATTAGTAATTACTTCATAGGTATCTCATAGACCAAAATAGGACACTATTATGAAAAAATGAGGTAATTTAACACATGTTATCTCAAATCCCTAGCCTTGATCCGAACACACCCTAGGATCCCACTAGATGTAATGCAATATTTAGGATAACATGATTTAGTCCCCAAATTACATAATTGCATTCATTTCAATTGTTGAAGCAAAGGATGAAGTGTATAGCAAAAAATCCTTATCCATGAGGTTATTTCTTCCATTACAATCCATCCCTCTAGAGGCTTAACAACCATAAGTAGAGAAAGCACCCTCACAACAACCAACATAGGTGAAAGTTCTAAGACAACAAGATAAATATAAGATTAAATCACTTATGCATAAAGTCTCACCACCACCAACAAATAAAATAACCCATAAAACAAAGTCTTGGCTTGATAATCCCATAGTTTCATGGATAAATGTTGAGTGTGACCTACCTAAGTTAGGGGTAGAAGAAAAAGAAGTTCTCTGATAAATATTTGAAGATATCAAAAAAGAAGTGTATGATAAAGAGGAAGAGAACAATAATCTAGACCTTCAAGAGCTTGAAAATACATTAAAGAGACAATCATAAGGCTAATAGACTAGGAAGAATCTTCTTCATGAATCCACCAAGCACAAGCATACTAAGGCAGTGATCAATGACAAGAGATAGGCTAATAAATCATATTATTACATCAAGGGGTAGCTCTTACAATAGACTTGATAAGGTTAAGCCTAATCAAGTGGAGCATGCTTTATCATATTTCAATGAATGTCCATCTCCCAGAAAGATGAAAAAGTCTAAAAAATTGGGAACCCTTTTACAGAATGGAAGATGTGAGATATATAGAAAGGGGGAGAGAGAAGAGGAAGAGATTTGTATGGAGAGAAGGGAGAGAGGAAGTCATCAATGACAAACACCAATGCTTATTATACTAGAGTTCCTTGCATTCAAATCATGCAACTACTTTGACCACTAAATGAACCATCCAGAATGGCCACCCATCTCCTTGAGCTCTTTATGCATTTAACTCTCCTTCTTAAAACTGAGTGAGCCATACTAGTGGTATCTAAATGTCTCTGCCAAGTTCAAGTGTTTTGATCTTTGCATTAAAGCTTAGCATGTTATTTATTGCAACTTGGACTATCCCAATTGGTCCTTGCATGTTCGTTGCTCCACTTGGATGCATTCAATCTTTATTTGACCACTTTGTATGCCAGAGTCAAAAGGAGAAGTCCTTGTTGTCTATTGATTTGTTGAGCTTATTATATGTGCTTGTGCCACTTATCCTTGACTAGTTAGAAATTTGGATTCATTGACCATTGACCTTGATGTTCCTAGGCCTTTCTACTTTCCTTGGTCTATTTTCCATCATTTTCCTTTCAGAACTTTCCATTTTACTCATTTGGGCTTTGCACTCCTTACAACATACTTCAAACTTCTCATTACTTACAACTTATAAAGTGAAATAAGTAGTGTACCCCTAGAAACCCAAAATACACTACCCAAATCAAATTAGGCTTTCCAAGCCTTCCTACTTATTTCAAGGTTTTGACTACTGATTACTTATAAAGTTTTTTAAGTAGTGCTCCTTTGGAAACCCAAAGTTATCTTCATCAGAGAACCCAAATTCTTCTTTAAGAGAAAGATTTAAGTCATTCACCTTGGAGAATCTAATCTACACTATCTATGAGTAATTTGGGTTCATAAACCTGAATTACTTCTACTTATAAAACATTTAGAAGTCAAGCACAATTGGAAACCCAATTTTTACTATGCCCTCAGAAACCCAAAGTCTAAATACTTTGCCATTTTTCTTCCTAAGTTATGTCCATTTTCTTCAAATTGGAAAAATATTGGTATGTGGACCAAAAATGGACAACATTTTTGGTGACTCATAGGGAAACATGCCTGCTATGCTTGAAGAACCCAACCCTTTTTTTGTCTAGTACAATGGGCATGGAGTCTCTACTTTGGTTCAACAAGGCTGACCCTTTCTGGAACCTCCTCTTGAAGCAATAAGGAAAATTTTTAAAAAGTACCCAAGGCACTTATTGAAAGGAAACACACAATAGAAAAGGGAATGTGCACAAGGCACTTAGAGGAAAGCATGGAAATCTATCCTACCCTAATCTAACCAAAAAGAAAGGAAACTATACAAAACCATTGACTAGATGTACAAAATAGTTGCCCTTCCTCATTAATACATTATACTTTACATGTTTGAGAGTTGATAAACAAATATGGAGAAGTAATATATTTTTAACAAGTTGATGACGCACTTATCCAAAGAAAATAACAAAAATAGACTCGCTTACCCATCCTGATTGATTGATTATGCCACCATCCTAGAATGGATATGCAAGTTGGTCTTGTTCTTATTGGTGCTCAAATTTATGCTTTGAATTGAGCACAACCTATGATGGCTCCTCCTTTTCATCTCCCAACTGAGTAAGGTGATTAATATGACATCCCTTTATCAACATAAACATTGAGTATTTAGATTTAAAATCACTTGTTCTTTTTTACTTCATCATCATGCTTATTAGGCATAATCAGATCATAGTTTCCTTGAAGGATTTGTTCATATTAAAAAAATTGTTTATCCTCAAGGTTCTCCTTCATCACATTAGGTGGTGGGTATTCAAGCTACAATTCTTGAGCATTGAAGATGTTTTCCTCATTAACCTCACTCAAGATTTCATCTTGTTCCTCAACTACATATGAGGGTTGATTTGAACTTTCAAAGTCCAAAAAACATTGTTATCTTGCTCAAGGTCTGATTCCCTTTTTCTAGCTCCAATTAATCCTAAAATGAATCATCTTCTTCTTAATCCATGTAGAATGGAGTTTTAGTAGTCCATTCAAGGTCTATCTCATTATCATCTTGAGGGTTGTCCTCTCTAAGATCTAGCTTACTAGTATCAAAGCCATGCCAAGAATATTGGTCTAAAATCGATTCTTCCCCCTCTAACTGAAGTGGGATACCTATCATGATCTCTTCATCATAGACACTTTCATTGTCTTATTTAGACTCAAATTTGATTGAAATATCCTCCTCTAACCCTTGTATACTAGGTTCTTCCTTGAAGAGGGAGATGGTGGGAGGGTGAAGAAGTTCACCTTGCTTGCAATTTAGGAAAGTATCCTTCCAACTAGGGACTTTGAAAGGTCTCTTTGGTGGCTCTTGAGAGAAGGAAAGAGAGTCTCAGAACTCTTATAAACTGAGATCATTGAGCTGATCTATGGTTGCTTGATTTGGCACAACCAACTCCTTTTCAAAAATGGCTTCTTGGATTGTCTCAACTAACACCTCCTCCTTCTGAAATCCTTTCTATACTGACTCCCATGAAGGAAAAGAATTATGATTAGCCTCTTTATTTTGAATTGTCACTTGCACCTTCATCATTGATACCTCCTCCCCTTTTTGTATGCCTTCCCTTACTGATTTCTATGAGGGAAATATGTGGGAAACAACTACCCTTTCTTGATTTTGACTCTCTTCCTCTTTCTCCATCTTTAATTCTAACTCTTTTATCTATCTATCTATCTATCTATATTTTCTTTGAAAAGATTCTATTTAATTTGGTCAGGGTCCTTATGAAGATAAGGAATACAAGAGGGCTGATATGATGTACATGAGGGTTCTTAAGGAGGATAAGTAGGGTCTTGGATCTTAATGATAGTCTAATCTACAATAGTTTCCTCCTTTCCTTAAAAGCTGTCTCGAATTGAATTCCAAGAAGGGAAGGTTTGAGGGACACTTGAATAACTTGGAATATAAGGGGTTTCACTTGGAGTGGCATTTTGGGGAAGAATGGGTGATATATATGAGGTTTGAGGTGGTGTATATGAAGATAGATAAGGTTGATGAAATTGCACCTATTGTTCTTAAAGGCTGTTCAATTTATCCTCAATGCTTTGGATGTAACCACTCACATTCAACATCTCATATGAGAGGTTGTTCCAATATGTGCCCATTTCTCTTTCATTTGCTATAATTCAGCTCTTATGTATGAATGATGTGGTTAGGAATATCTTGACCATATCCCCTTTGCGTATTAAGTTCCATCATGTACTTTTGATACCCTAAAAGCATTTGCCTCCAACTTGAAATGGATTGGTTTGGAGAAAAACTAAGGATATTTTAAGAATGAGAAGGTTGTCCATAAGAAACTTGAGAACCACTTGAGGTGAAGCCATAAACATTGCTAACTTGATATGAAGGATGTTGAGGTAAAGAATGAGAATTTTGATCAAAATATGATTGATTATACATACCAGATAATGATGATCAGGCACTTTGACTACTTTACCTAGCTGATAGATGCTCAAAGTCACCATTGATTTTTACTGAGTGCTTCCAAAGGCTGATATGTAGAAGAACAACACCAAAAATACTTCTAATACTTTGGACCTTAGTCCCACCAGGCATGCCAAAAAGTATTATAACATGGAATTGCACCCTTCATGGGAGATTTTTTCAAGCTCTCTCACTTCTAGCTACAAGCATGGGAACAACCTCAGGTCATGGGTATCATGTAGTGAGGTTGAACCTCTGGAGTAGGTTGGTTCCTCTTTAATGCTCACCTAAACTAAAATCTAAACTAATGATTCACGAGGAAAAGGGTTAGAAAGGGGATAAGAGATCCTAAGAAAGCTAATCAAGCACTGCACCAAAGTAAAATGGATATTGATCTATGCTTGAACCCACACTAGATTAGTCATAGGATAACTATGGCTTACACAACCTCGAGATCAAGTTAACACACTGGAAGAGGTTTAGGTAGAACACTAATCTAGACCTATAAGAGCTTGAAAATACATTAAAGAGGTAATGAGAACGCTGATAGACTAGGAAAAATCTCCTTCATGAATCCACTAAGCACAAGCATGGAAGATGTGAGATATACAGAAAGGGGGAGAGATAAGAGGAAGAGCTTTGCATGGAGAGAAAGGAGAGAGGAAGTCATCAATGACTATCACCAATGCTTATTCTACTAGAGATCTTTACATTTAATCATGCAACTACTTTGACCACGAGATGAATTATCTAGAATCACCACCCATCTCCTCAAGCTCTTTATGCATCTAATTCTCCTTCTTGGAAATAAGTGAGCCATACCAGTGGTAGATGCATATCTCTACCAAGTCTGAGTGTTTTTATCTTTGAATTAAAGCTTGGCATGTTATTTATTGTAACTTGGACTATCCCAATCGATCTTTACATGTTTATTTCTCTACTTGGATGCATCCAATCTTTATTTAACCACTTTACATGCTAGAGTTGAAAGGAAGTCCTTGTTATTTGTTGATCTGCTAAGCTTATTGGATGCACTTGTGCCACTTGTCCTTAACTAATTGGCCCTTTGGATTTGCTGACCATTTACGTTGATGTTTGGACCTTTCTACTTTCCTTGATCTATTTTCCATAATTTTCCTTTTGGAATTTTCCATTTTACTCATTTGGGCTTCGCACTCCTTGTAACTTACTTTAGAATTCTCATTACTTAGAAATTATACATTGAAATAAGTAGTGCATCCATAGAAACCCAAAATACACTACCTAGACCAAATCAAGCTTTCTAAACCTTCCTACTTGCTTCAAGGTTTTGATTGCTGATTACTTATAAAGTTTTTTAAGTAGTGCTCTTTTAGTAACCTAAAGTTGTCTTCGTCAAAGAACCTAAAATCTTCTTTAAGATAAAGTTTGAATTAATTCACCTTGAAGAATCCAATATGCACTATCCATGAGTAATTCAGGTTCATAAACCCAAATTAATTTTACTTATAAAACATTTAGAAGTCAAGCACTGCTAGAAACCCAATTTACACTGTGCCCTCAAAAACATGAAGTTTGAATACTTTGCCATTTTTATTCTTGAGTTATGTCCATTTTATTCAAACTAGAAAAAAATTGGTATGTGGTCCAAAAATGGCCAACATTACCTAAAGAAGTTAGTCTTAAAATTGCCTTGTTCTGATGACCACACACACACCCTTATGCAGGAAAGGATGGTGTGTTTCAGTAAAGTAACAAAAGAAAGTAGTACACAATAGTCTCAAACAACACAATAACAGCCTCATCCCCTAGGTACAAAGAAGCAAAAGCAAACTCTCACAGCTCTAAGTAAATTTAGGAAAAATAAATTGGTACATGAAGGCTAGCTAGGCAAATCATAATCACCCAAGCATATTGAATCTGACATCAAACTCAAAGGTGATGAGGAACATGTAGACCAAATTTGACCCTATAGGTCAAATTAGGGAACCTATAGGTAAAAACTTGATTTTTATGTATTTTATGTGTCTAATGTTATGTCATGAGATGTATTATAGGTGAATTTATGTCATTTAATGTTATACTAGCCTTGATATTTAGTCATTTTAGTCCTTTTAGTCATTTTAAGGTCAAAAAAGGAAATTTAATGACTTGTATGGATTTATTAGGAAATGTGAAGGTTCCAAAAGGTGATGTCATGTGACACGTGTTCTAAGATGTCTTAATCAACTGAAAAAACTAAAAAGTGGTAGGTTCTTTAGAAGAAAGAGCAGTTATCAAAGGAAAAAGAAAACGTTTGGCACTTGTATGGCCTATGGGAGAGTGTGCCATGTGGGAGAGATCATATAATGTATCTTCAGATTCCTCAAGCTAAATTTCACATTTTAAGTTCTCTTTAAGTTCCATTTTTGGCCCAAAACTATTCTACTCCTTTTTCACCCTTCTTGGCAAGCAAAATCAGTCTTTAGGTTTATACTTGGTATGACCAATAAAAAAGGTTTCAAATAAAATGCCTTGGGGATGTGAAATTACACTTAGATAACTTCATTTCCATTTAAATATTTTGAATAATTGTGTCATGTACTTCATGAAACATCCTCATAAAGTTTATTAAACTTTTTTGCTTGTTGTTCCATGCACCCTATAGGTTTTGCTCCATTTTAGACAAGTCCATATGAACCAATTAGTGATGTTGACTCTATATGATGTTGGAATTAACACTTAATGAACCTAATTCAATGAAAAAAATCATAATAAACTCTCTCTAAAGGGCAATACATAGTCATTTTTTGACTCTCATGAACATAGTCTTCCTTTTGAAGAGTCTATTATGGATCTTAAGAGAATTGAGGGGTAAAATGATCTAATTGAGGATTGAATTTTTGTGTAGGATATATACATAACTTGGAGAATTACCTAAAATTTTCATAACTATCTATAGAAATAGGGGATTGCTCTTTGTTTTATCTTAGAGAGAGGGCACTCCCCTCATGCATAAATCTTACAATCCTTAGAATGGGAGATGAAGGATAGACCAGGGGGTATAAGGACATTTCATGAGGATATGAGAAGTTTAAATATACCTTTATACATATTATAAACCATGTATATGAGGATGAAACCAAACAAGTTAGCCTGGACCCTCAAAAGTGTAAACAAACTCATGAAGCATGGTTATGTGTAAAGCCCAAACAAGATGTGACTTTTAATTCTAGATCTAAGTGAAATTTATAATGGATTGAAAAATTTATATTGGGGAATTATATATGTGTAGTATCTATTGTATATTAGGGAATCCATCAAGAAAATCATTTTGATCTTTAGATTGTAGGTAGGCTTATTGAGCACCTTTAGACCTAAAGCCAAATGGAGAACCATTTGCACTTATAAAATGAGATATGTATTTAAATATATTGGATAATGTTTTTAGGGTCTTTATATATATTTTAAAACATTTATTTTTTATAAAAAGCATAAGAAATCCATTTTTGAGCTCAAAACTCTTTTAGGCCTACAAGAAATGGAAGGAAGAGCTCGATAGGCTAGTCTTGGTTTCTCACATATTTTTGGAGGTTGTGAATGGGGATATAAGGAGTTATATAAAGTTGAGAAAGGTCTTTAAATATGTTCTATTTAATTTTTTTTTCAGATTCAACAACCCATCTTTATGAATGAACCTTAAGAGTGTAAAATAGGCCTAAACCCTCCTAAACACTTGCCAGTGACCAGTTTAGAGAAATGGAGTTGAAAATATACTTAAATTAATTATTTTGACCATTATGATGACTATAAATTGCAAATGAATCCCTAAATATACTTCCCATGTTTTTTAGTTGTACAAACTTGTACAGATAATGTATAAAACAAGGTACTTTTAACTATTTTGTGTGTTTTTAAGGATACTAGAGGTTTCAAGGATGAAATAAATTTTGGGGAAATATCAGGATTTTAAATAACTCAATAATTATATTTAATTCCTTGGAAAAACTAATAAGTTTGTAAAAAATAGATCTCATCTTAGCTAGTCAAAACTGGCATAGTGGACAAGCTAGGGAGAAGTGTGAAAGCTTAAAGTGTGAAATTTGTTAAGGTGTCCCTAATGATTTTAAGGATATTAAGGGTATTAAAAATTTTCATCCAATCCATCCCATAAATTTACATGGAAATATGATGCATTTTTGGAAGCCAAGTGTGCAGGGTGCATGAAAAAAGAGTTTTTTGGACTGTAAATGATGATGGCTCATTTTTTGATGATTCCAAATAACTATGACTATAACCAATGCATTGAGAGGCATGTATTAAATCCTTCCATTCATTTCAATTATCATACCTATCCTTAATCATTCGTGGGTCATTCAAATAGGTCCAAATCTTGAAAGTAGTTTTTTGAGCCAGATTGAGGAGTTTCATACCACTTTGCAAGAGTTTCATGCCTTATATGGACACTTATACTTATTAAACTTACATGGTTCATCCCATATTCTCTTCTCATGCAAACATAACTAATTTTATCATCTTGACAAGTGTCCTTATGACCCTTGAACTTCTTTCTTCTCCTCTCTCTCTCAATTTCTATATGAACTAGTCATGTTGGCCATTATAACTTATGTTCCTATTGACCAAATTTTACCTCAGCATAATTTTTTTAACAATTTTCATGGATAACCAAATATTAGTTTCAATAATATTTCATTTCAAAGGTCTAAATTGCAATTCAAGGAAGCTAAAGTGTTTTGACTCCATTGTAGTATATGTCAGGTTCTCCATAAGTCAAGTCTTGGCCTCTCGTAAACTGGAGTTACATTATCAAGACTGTTTGGGTTCTCTGAATGAATCAACTTATAAAGGTTTCATGAGTAGAATTAAATTGGGTTTATGAACCTAAATTACTCCTTCCAATGCTTTGTGGGTTTTTAATGATGCATGACTTTAGGTTTTCCAAGGAACAAGTCTTATGGCTTTTTTAAGCAAAAGCATTTAGAAAACCCGAAATGGTCTTGATTCTTACCTCTCAAAAGTGGCCCTTCAAAAAAAATTTGAAGGTCCTTTATTGCATTCCCCCCCCAAGTGTCCCTTCATAATTTTCTTAAGGGCAATTTGTTTTCCCAAGTGTCCCTTCAGACTTTTCTGAATGGCACTTTTCTTCTAAGTGACCCTTCAAAAAAATTCTGAAGGGCACTTTTTTGGCCCAAGTGTCCCTTTGAACATTTTTTAAGGGAACTTTGTTTTCCAAGTGACCATTAAAAAAGTTTTAAAGGGCACTTTTCTTCCCAAGTGACCCTTCGAACTTTTCTGAAGGGAACTTTATCTTTGGAAATACCCTTTCAACTTTTCCAAAGGGCACTTTGTCTTCGAAAAGGCCCTTCAAATTTTTTTGAAGGCACCTTGTGCCTTCCCCAAGTTTCCTTCAAGAAATTTTCTAAAGGAACTAGCCATTTCCTTTCAGTCAAAATCCATGAAAGAATTCCTTTAGACAAATTTCCTAATGGAATTACTTTGGAAAAATTGCCTGAAACAATAAACCTGACCCGATGGATCCCCATGACGTGCCGTACAATGTCAAATTTAGAGTAGCTAACTAGCTATTGGAATTCAAAGATGACATGTCATATGACATCAAATTTAGGGTGGCCAACTAGCCATTGAGATTCAAAGATGACATGTTGTAGGATGTCAAATTCATGCCTAAAGTCTTCAAGTAAGGAGTAAAGCCATTCAGAGAACCTGACAGGGTCTTAAGCAAAGATAGTGCAAATTAGGTTTCCCAAAGAGATTTAATTATGAATTTTACAAGTAAAATCAATATAAAATCTTTAAAAGGAAGATATAATTCTTTTTAGGTTTTCAAAAGATCTTTGCTTATGAATTTTGCAAATAAAATCAATCAAAGAACCTAAAGAAGCAAGTAGAAGTAAAGTCACTTGGAAAACCTTAATGGGTCTATAGTGCAAAACACTAGAGCTCTCAGGAAGAATTTAAGGTTCATAGAAGTGATACATGCCATTTATTATGGAGGGTCATCTCACCATTGATTTTGCAGTGATCTTGGTCATTTCAAGAGAGTGAATCAAAGAGAATGACAAACTCCAACTGAATGAGAGAATAATTGGAATTAGTTTCACCAAGATGGTGAATGCAAACAATTTTGGAGGATATTATTTTGGTGCCCAAGAACTCTCTCTTCTCTCCCTCTTTTTCTATAAATAGGACCCTTGGGGTCTTGTTTTATCATCCATAGATAGTATGGTGAAGCCCTATTGGAATGTTTTGCCATTTTCTTTCCTTTGAACAAAGAAGCATAAGTTAGTTTTATTTCTAAGTTATAAACATTTTCTTGGGCATGCAAAAGACATAGAGTGATATCAAGTGATGTTTTATCCTTATATTCTCTATCCTTCATGTTTTTGAGCAAATATTTGATCTAACTGGTCATGTAGAGTGCATTCTAGCTGTATGAGATTTTGCACATGTGTAACCTTTTCTCTAGACTATATAGGTTATCTTTTCTAGTTATTTAACTTGTGTGATATCATTCATTTTGTCTCTACAGTGAAATACTTATGTTGAAATCTTTTAAAGCTTGAGTTTTAGACTATATTCTACTATGTTATGCATAAGTATAGGGCATACATGTGGATACTAATTCTTGGTGTATCACCATCTTAGACTAGGATTTTCATTTATGCAAACTTATAACTCTTTTCACTCATACAAATTGGTTCAATAGTCTTATTGCACAAAATATAATCAGGGAGCTAGCCCTTTCAACCTAGAGGTTCATTTCCACTTATAGGCACATCCACAAGATTGGGAATGTCCCAATATTACCCAAATCTAGAGTAGGCTTGAACAACCCTCATCTAGGGTGCAAGATTTGGAGACAATAGTTCTATCATGCTCGATGGGACCTAAATTATTGCTAAGTCAAGGTGAATGCTGGTCTTGATAGGCCTAAGTAGTATAAATACCCCTAACCCAACATTTGGTGACTTTAAAAGGGTGTGAATCCTTAGTTCTAGACCAAGTTTTATACATTATCTTACATGGTCCTCATAATGTCCTTAAGATTTTCTAACCAAGCCCCTTATCTAAATCTTTTCTTGAAGAACAATGCCCTAAACCACTACTAGCCATATGAAATCCCTAGCAAGGAGGTTTTGGGGAAGAAGCAGAAGAGGTTGAAGAAGTTCAAGGAGAGGAAGAAGTTAAAGAAAAAGAATAAATAGAGGATCATAGAGGAATAAGAGAAATGGGGGAAAGGGGAGAGATAGATAGATGTCAACACTTCCCTAATTTCAATACCCAAAACCCAATAGAGCTTCTTACATATGATCCCATCACTCTAAATACTAACAAAAATATTCCTAGCTTCAATGGAGAGGGTCCTATTACCCCAATTGAACATATTAGAGACATCTCTAATTTTTGCAATTTACATAATGTTAATAGGGCCAATATAGCCATTAGGTTACTTGTTATATCTTTTAAAGGCAAACCACTTGACTAGTACATAACATTGGAAGGGGGATACATTACAAGTTGGGATGGTTTTAGAGACCTATTGGTGACACAATTCAAAAATAAGAGTGATCATGATTCCCTAATACATCAGCTAAATGTAATAAGAAGAGGTCCAAATAAATCCATAGGAGATTTCAATGAGAGATTTCAAAGAACATGGTATAACATGCCACCAATCATGAGACCTCCTCCTAGCTTTGTGTTCCTAACATACCTCAAGGGGATTAGTAATGATGTTGTTGTTGTTATGTTGTAATCAATGGGAGGATTCACTCTTCCAGTTGTATATGACCTAGCAATTGAGGTTGAGAATAGCTTGATTCAGGTTGAAAGACTCCTTCCAAGAGTTTTCATGCCTTTGTTATCCTATAATTTGGTTGAAACTCCAAGCATGTCACAAGTTCCCAATGCCAATGTGAAGCCAAGAGCCTTTCCCAAGAAGGTGGATAACATTGTGGATAAGGATGAAGAAATTAGATTATTGAGAGCTCAACTCAAGCAAACTCAATATCAGACAAGTGTTCCTCCTAATGCATAATACTATTCTCAACAAGGATACATATCTCTATCCCAATATAATTATCAAGGGAGAGGACAAAATCAACAAGGTTACAATAGGCAACCCAATGCATATAATCTAAATTTTACTCCTCTCATAAAGGCTATTGTTTTGGTTCATGCAAACCTAGTGCAAGGAGAAGATCATGTGGACCAATGAGGGTAGCTTTGGGGTCAATTTCCATATGATGATGGAGGAACCAGATATGCTTTGACTATGTAAGAAGAAGCTACTCCTTACATGACAATAGAAGAAGCATGTCCCAGCTAAAGAGATATCATGGAGAAGGTAACAACCTAAGTATGGCAATGATGAACTTTCAAAGAAAGGATGATTTTGTGTTGACTCAAGGCATTTCAATTATAGCTAATACAAGGTCCAATAAGAGAGCTTTGAGAGAAGGTCAGGAGCCATGAATAGTTTCAAGTGATGCCTCTCCAAGGACACAAAATACCAATCAAAGTGTTGCACCTTCTACAAGCCATGTTCTTTAACAAAATTAGAATGTAAATACAGCTACTAAGATTGTAACACAACAAGAAATAACTCATTTATTACTATAAAAAATGTAAGAGAAATTGAATACTCCATCTCTAAATATTATGGACTCATTAAAGGGTACTAAGACAATCATATCCCTTTGGGAGGTTCTACATATACCTATTCAAAGGAGCTTTTGCAAGAGCAGTTAGCAAGCATGCAAGTGGCTCCTCAATCTTCAAGGCATCATAGTGTGGCTCTCATAAATTCTCTAAATCATCTTTTGAAGCCTTCCACTAAAGTTGAAAAGCATCCACCCTTTTATCTCACACTCATTATAGGAGATAAGTTGGTCCACAATTGTATTGTGTATAGTGGAGCAAACACTATTATTATGCCTAAAGTAATGGCTGATAAGCTAGGTTTGAACTATGAGCCACATAGTAAAGGTGTGTTGCAACTGGATGGAACTCTAACCAAGATGGTAGGATTGGTCAACAGTTTGAAAATTTTTTTTACATGGCTGCCCAAGCTTCCCTATCATGCAAGATATTGTGGTGGTGGACCTTCCAACACACTTTGCTATATGATTATCTAGGGACTTTACTACCAAGATAAGAGGATACCTTTATGCTAATTGGTCCTTTCTAGATTTCAAGACAAGGTATGGAACCAAGGTAACCATAAATACTCAACCCTTAACAAGGTTCCACATTGAGCCATACTTAGAGATAATGATATATCAAAACTTTCTAATCAATAAGGAGGAGGAGGCAGTCCTGAATAGTGAAGGTATTTCCAACCTCTATCTTGACAAGTACAGTACTAAAACACATGGCCTTGATCCTTAAACTTTCATTGAGGAAATTGATTTGGGATTTTACTACATGCATGAGAAAAACATCCTAATTCCTTCACTCACCAATGAAGATCATGAGCTTGATGACATGTAGGAAATGTTCTTCGATGGTTCAAGGAGAAAAGTAGGTGAAGGGGTTGGTGTCATGTTGGTTTCCCAATAAAATAATCATTACTACTCTTCTTATAGGTTTCACTTCAGTTGCACTTACAATGTGGTAGAATTTGAAGGATTAGTTCATGGTCTCCAATGGTCAAAGAAGAGAGGAATCAAGATTTTGAAAGTCTATGGAAATAGTGAGCTAGTCATTCATCAAGTGAGAAGTCAAGCTACAAATAAGAACCCCTTTCTCAAGTCCTACAAGCATAGGCTATGGGATATACTTGAGGATTTTGATGCCTTCAACATCCAGCCCATACCAAGAGACTTGAACAAGCACGTTGATAGATTGGCTATAATTGGAGCACATTTTGACTTAGCTACTAATGTTAAGCAATAGAAGGATCAATCTCATATCAAGATCATTGTGAGACCTTCCATTTTAGATAATGAAGTGTCATGGAAAGTGTTTGAAAGTGATGAACACATTGCACACTTCTTGTAAAATGAAGTAGGATTCTCTTCAAGAGATCAACAGAAGTTACATGATCATTATGAAGAGTAGATTATATAGTTGAAGACAAATAAAATACCCAAGGGGATGATTACCTTAGAGAGTGTCTTCAATGAAGATGATCAAAACAAAAACCAAAGAATGAGCATGTCAATAAAAGAAGAGAACTATGAGAGAGTTATGATTTTCAAGGACAAACTTTTGAAGATTGGTAAGGTTTGTTCTCATCTAGAAAGGCAAGCTTTTATTGCATTATGCAAAGATTTTCATGACATCTTTACCTGGGAATACAAGGACTTGAAGGGCTTTGACCCAAGTCTAACTCATCACACCATTAATTTGGAGCATGGAGCTAAATTGGTAAGACAAAAGCAAAGGCCTATCAACCCTAAGATATAAAAACTCATGAATAAAGAGCTGACCAAATTGATTGAGTCTAGGATTATCTTTCCTATCAAGCACTCAACTTGGGTAGCCAACCTTGTGCTAGTTCAAAAGAAGAATGGAGAAATCAAACTTTGTGTGGATTTTCGTGATCTAAACAAAGTGTCTCTCAAGGATCATTACCCACTCCATTCCATGGAACAAATTCTACAAGTTGTTTTATGTTCTCAAAATTTCTCACTTCTTGATGGTTATTCAAGTTATAAATCAAATATTGGTAAATGAAGAGAATAAATTCAAGAAAGCCTTCACCACCAAGTGGGTCACTTTTGCCTATAGGAAGATGCCATTTGGTTTATCTAATGTTGGAGCTACATTTCCAAGGGCAATGGACATGGCTTTCAAAGGTTTGATCAATAAGTTTTTACTTGTTTACCTTGATGATATAACCATTTTTTCAAAAGATGTTGTTGATCATATGGGACATCTAAGGCAAGTGTTTGAGAAGTGTATAGAGTAAAACATATCCCTAAATCCAAAGAAGTGCATCTTCTTTGTCCATGAAGGTAAGCTTTTGGGTCATGTTGTTTCAAAAGAAGGCTTATCTATTGACCCCAAAAGGATTGAAGTTATTCTAGGCTTTTCTTTGACTCAAAATAAGAAAGGGATGCAAATTTTCTTAAGAAAAATAAAATTTGTAATGAGGTTTATCCCAAACTTTGTAACTATGGTAAAGCCTGTCACAACCATGCTAAAAAGGAACTAAGTTTTTACTTGGACAAAGGAAGGTAAAGGCAAATTTGAGGCAATCAAGAAATAAATTTAAACCTCTCCCACTCTCTTAAATCCAAATTTTGCTAAGGATTTCATTCTTTATACTATTGCTAACATGGACATAATCTTAGCCATGCTTATGCAAAAGAATGAAGAGGATGTTGACTAGCCAATTACATTCTTCAGCCAATGCTTAGAAGACTACAAACTCAGATATTATTTTATTGAGAAGCAAGCTTTAAGCATCATTAGAGGTAAGAAAAATTTAAGGCATATGGTTTACAACAATAAGATCCATGCCATGGTCTCCATCCTAACACCAAAGAGTTTCTCCTAAGTAGGGATCTCAATGAGAAGAGAGTTGGATGGATCACGAAGGTGATGGAATATGACATTGACATCAAGGTAACTAGCCTAGTAAGAGGAAGAGGTTTATGTGAGAACTTAACATCTAAATTTCAAGAGCCAAAAGAGCAAGCCTTGGTGAAACAAGTTCAAGACTAGCCAACTGATCAAATGCAGAATCAAAGTTGGACATAAGATATCATTGGTTTTTTTCAAAATGGTGAGTGTCTAAATGGCTTGAACAACTCTCAAAGAAGGTATTTTAGGCTGCAAGCTATTCCTTTTTGTCTTATGGATGGCATTATCTTTAAGAAGGATGTGAGAAATGTGTTACTAAGATGCATTAACAATGACCAATTTGATATGCTGCTAGAAAGGTTCCATAGTGGTGTAGATGGTGGTCACTTCTCTCCTAGAACAATAGTTACAAAAATAATGAGAGATGGTTACTGTTGGCCTAGTCCTTTTAAAGACTATTATCATTGGGCTAAGATTTTTCCTCAATGTGCTTTCTTTGTTTGGAAAAAATATATATTTCTTCCCTTCCATTGAATCCTATCCAAGTGGACCAACCTTTTATGTAATGGGGCCTTGACTTCATTGGCATGATCAACCCTCCATCAAGTGCTGGACACAAATGGATATTGACTACTATAGACTACTTCACAAGATGGGTAGAGGATGTTGCTTTGAAGGAAGCAAATGAAAATGCCATATTGGAGTTCTATGACAATATTATAACAAAGTTTGGATCTCTTTATGTCATCATCTTAGATAATGCACTTGATTTCATAAGTGTTATAAATTTGGATTGGTCAGCAAAGAGTGGAGTTCATTTGAGTACCTCATCCAACTACTACTCTCAAGGTAATGGATTGGCTAAGTCTACCAAAAATAACCTCATCAAGATCATCAAGAGGATGTTAGAAACCAATCAAAGAGCATGTCATAACAAGCTAAAGATAGACTTATGGGTAGACATAATCACTCTAAGAAGTCAATTGGTAATTCTCCCTTTGTACTTGTCTATGGAAGAGAAGCTAGGCTATCCATATCACAAGAGATCCCTACTTTGGAACTTTCACAATAACTTGAATTACTTGAGAAAAGCCCCATGGAGGTTAAATTGATAGAATTAATGCATCTACAAGAGGCAAGAGATGATGCACACAAAGCTTTGGAGCACCATCAAGTTATTATGAAGAAATCCTTTGACAAAAGTGCAAGGGCAAGAGTGTTCAAAGAAGGTGACTTGGTCTTGAAATGGCATGAAGATAAAGCAGAACAAGGAAAACATATAAAGTTTGATACCTTGTGGAGTGGTCCTTATATCATTATCAAGTGCAAGCAAAGAAACTCCTTTCATCTATCCAAAATGGATGGAGAAGAGTTGTCTAGTCTAGTGAATGGAATCTATTTGAAGCCTTGCTTTTGACCCTTGCTAGCCATGTCTTGTATATAATTTTTTTGGTGTGTTTCATTTGTTGTGTTTATTTTCCCCAAGTGATTTTTAGCACATGTGTGTTTTCCTTCCCTTTGTTTGGTGTGCATCTCTGCCTTATGTGTGTGATCAACCTAGCTAGTGTGTTTTTGAATGAATGCTTATTTAGTTCTCTTTGAAGTGCCTATTTGCATGAATCCATACCCAATGGAATGATTTAGGTGACTGGTCTTTGACATTGCAGGCATGCCTTCCCTCAAAATCACAAAGAATGTGACCAACTTTCACCTCAGTATAATTTGTTCAACCATTTTCTAAACAACAGTTGCAAGAATAGGTCATTTTAGAGGTCCAAATTGCAAGTCAAGGAGGCTAAAGTGTTTTGAATACATTGTAATGTATGTTAGGTTCTCCACAAGTAAAGTCTTGGCCTCTCATAAACTCAAGTTACATTATCAAGACCAAGTTAGGTTCTTTGAATGACTTGACTCATAAAGGTTTCATGAGTAGAAGTAATCCAGGTTTACAAACCTGAATTACTCCTTCCAATGCTTTGCAAGTTTTCAATGATGCATGACTTCAAGTTTTCCAAGGAGAAAGTCTTATGACTTTTATAAGTAAAATAATTTAGAAAACCTAAAATGGTCTAGATTCTTGCTGCTTAGAAGTGGTCGTTCACAACTTTTTTGAAGGGCCTTTCTTGCTTTGTTCCCTCCCCCAAGTGCCCCTTCAATTTTTTTTGAAGGGCACATTATTTTCCCAAGTATCCCTTTGGACTTTTTTGAAGGGCACTTTTCTTCCAAGTTATCCTTAAAAAAAAATTTGAAGGGAACTTTTTTTCCCTAGTGTCTCTTCAGAATTTTTTGAAGTGCACTTTGTTGTCCAAGTGACCCTTTGAAAAAGTTTTTAAGGGCTCTTTTCTTTCGAAGTAACCCTTCAGAATTTTCTGAAGGGCACTTTGTCTTTGGAAATTCCCTTTGGAAAAGTTTTGAAGGGCCATTTCCTTTAGAAATGTCCTTCAAAATTGTTTTAAGGGACCCTGTGCCTTCCCCAAGTGTCCTTCAAAAAAAATTTGGACACTTTCCCAAGTGTCCTTCGGGAAAAGTTCTCAAAGGAACTAGCCATTGCCTTTTAGTCAAAATCCCCAAAATAATTCCTTTAGAAAAATTATCTAAAGGAATTATTTTGGGAAAATTTCTTGAAAAAATAAACCTAACCTTATGTATCCCCATGATGTGCCACAGGATGCCAATTTTATTACAACCAGCTAGTTGTTGGGGTGTAAAGATGACGTGTTGTAGGATGTCAAATTTAGAGCAGCTAACTAGCCATTGGAATTCAAAGATGACGTGCTATAAGACATCAAATTTAGGGTGGCCAACTAGTCATTAAGATTCAAATATGATGTGCCATAAGACATCAAATTCATGCCTAAATTCTTAAGCAAGGATTAAAGCCATTTAGAAAACTCAATAAGGTCTTAAGCAAAGATAATGCAAATCAAGTTTCCCAAAGAGCTTTGCTTATGAATTTTACAAGTAATCAAAAATATATAAAAGGAAGAGAAAATGCTTTAAATTTTTTTAAAAAAGCTTTACTTATGACTTTTACAATTAAAAGTAATCAAAGAAATCAAAAAAGCAAGTAGAAGTAAAGTCACTTGGAAAACCCAAATGGGTCTAGAGTGAAAAATGTGAGACCTCTCAAGTAGAATCTAAGGTTCATAGTAGTGATCGATCCATTTATTATGGAGGGTCATCTCACCATTGATTTTATAGTGATATTGGTCATTTCAAGAGGGTGAATCAAAGAGATGGACAAATTCTAACTGAATGAGAAAATAGCTAGAATCAGTTTCACCATGATGATGACTACAAACCATTTTGGAGGCTTCTATTTTGACACCCAAGAAATATCTCTTCTCTCCCTCTTTTGATATAAATAGGACCCTTGGGATATTATTTTATTATCCATAGATAGTATGGTGAAGCCCTATTGGAATGTATTGCCATTTTCTTGCCTTTGAGCAAAGAAGCATAAGTCTATTTTCTTTCTAATTTCTAGACATTTGCCTAGGCATGCAAGAGACACAGAGTGACAACAAGTGATGTTTTATCCTTTTGTTCTCTATCCTTCATGTTTTTGAGCAAACATTTGATCCAATAGGTCATGTAGAGTGAATTCTAGTTGTATGATATTTTGCACATGTTGTCTAGACTATACAAGTTGTCTTTTCTAGCTATTTACCTTATGTGATCTCATTAATTTTATCTCTACATTGAAATATTTATGTTGTAATCTTATATATCTTGAGTTATAGACTATATTATTCATAAGTATAGGGCATACATGTGGATACTAATTCTTGGTGTATCACCATCTTAGACTAGGCTTTTCATTTATGCAAACTTCTAACTCTTTTCACTCATAAACTGGTTCAATAGTCTTATTACACAAAATACAATACAGGGAGCTAGCCCTTTTAACTTAGAGGTTCATTTCCACTTATAGGCACACTCATAGGCTTGGAAATGTCCCAATGTTGCCCAAATCTAGAAGCAGCCTGGACAACCCTCTTTTAGGGTGTAAGATTTGGAGACAACAATTCCAACTGAGTATAGTGAAGCCTTTCTCATTTGCATACAATTTGATCAATAAGACATTATTTTTCCCTCTTTATGACTATTCATAGTGTTTTCTAATTGAATGTTAGATCTTGATTAGTGAAGACTATGGATTCCTTAGCATGTTGTCTCATTCTTTCATCTTATTTGCAGTTGGAAAGCTTCCTCTTACAGGGCATGTGAAGTGTTATATAAAATGTCAAGGATTAAGTGAGTTAGTATATTCACTAGTGCCATGCAAGGCCTCTTTTCTAGTCCTTCTAGCTTTGTACATTCATCCATAACCTCATAATGTAACATTGATGTGAGAAGATGGAGATTTAAGGAGTGTATGTTTGGTTAGTCCTTTGTTCTCATGTGTAACATGCTACTAGTTAGAATTCATTATCTTATTTGGTGTATCACCTCCCTTATAATGGTTTTATTTTAGTTGTTTCTCTCCATTTCCCCCAAAAAAAAATTTAGGTGTAGTTGCAATCCAAAGTAGTAAATCAAAGGATCCAACCCTATTTAGAGATTCACCTCATCTTTAGGCTACCCAAAAGCCTAGAGGTGTTTCCTTTGTGCCACTTGGATGAGGAAAGCTTAGGCATCTCTTCAAAGGGAGAAAATTTAAGTGACGATATTTTATAGCATGCCTAGTGAGACTCTTATTCCAAGAGGCTGAAATATTTTTAATGTTTTCTTTTAATAATCAGCCTTTGGAGGCATCTAACAAAGCATCAATGGTGAATCTGAAGGTAAATTATCTGGTCAAGTAGCCCAAGTTTCCTTTTGAAGATTTTTGCTAATATATTTCTTTGTGTTCTTGATTTCAATGAGGTTTCATGGCTAATTTTGGTGTTGAGCACTATTTTACACAAGTCGGTGAGACATTTTGAGCTGGTGTCATTCCCTATCAATAAGAACAAGTTCTTAATCATCCCTATCATGACGTTTAATAGCTTCAACATGAAGTTTATCCACCCATTCATGAAGTTTATCAATCCTATAGCTATCCTTCTCAGTGTCTTGCTCCTCCTAGTCAACCTAGCCACTTCTTAAGTCAATCCATTTCCATTTTCTAGCAAACTCTTTTGGGGTATGAGAAGTATATGTTAAAGTTTGATACTCTAAAGGGATGTGGCTTAGTCTCTTCCTTAGAGGATAGGATAAGAAATCATGAAATTCAACCTCACCAAACCTATTATACTTCATATCCACTTCCCCAAGATTTTTATCAGTCTTATTTAACCCTAATTTATGAGCCCAATCAAGCTTACCAAAGTCATCCTTTTCCCCATAAATTAGAAGAGAGAGTTGAAAGGAGAAACCTTATGTTTGAAGCTAATCTTGATAGTTATATTGAGTTGGATAATATGCATATGTATTAATCCATGTTAGTAGTAAAGTAAGTGGATTTAAAGTCCTCATTTCCCTCTCACATTGCATCCCCATCTCAAGGAGTAACCCATAGATATGAGATTCCAAGATGGAGACAAGGTGGAGAGTCCAAGCCTAAGGATATCCAAATTTCCTTAAACACTTCAACCAATCCTAAAACTACATCACCACCTCAAGAAAAGACTTATAATCCTAATATCCTAAGTTGGAGTAAGATAATGGAATCATGGGGAAAGAAAGAGGATAGGAACATTGATAAGGGGTGTAAAGTTGAGAATGAAATTGATCCTTTACAATCCCCTCCCACCTTTAATTAAGAAGAGACCTATTGTCCTCCATATGATCCCTCTTTTACTCCTTATCCTCATGATGATGTCTATGAAATTTAAGAAAGATTTTTCCAAGAGATCCTACCTAATAAAATTGAAGAGCTGGAGTGAAGGATGAAGTTGTTAAGTTAAGGTGTGATGGAAGGTTTAGACCCAAAAGAAGATATTATGCCTAAACACACCCAGAATAAACTCCTTAAATAGATTTCCCAAGTTGAATCAGATGTGAATGAAGTGATTTTCAAGAGAAAGGAAGATAACCAAGCCATATTAGCCCAAGGTTTGCCTCCCCTTCCTTAAGAGCTCCCAAAAGAATCCCCAACTTTGAATTCTCAATCTGATTTTGAGCCCTATATTCCACCTCCACCAATTAGTTTATATTTTCCTCACCCCATCACCCTTTACCTTGATGTAATTGTGGTATGGTAACCCAAAGAGGAGCATTTGGTTGTGAAAAATTTGAAACTCTTTACTTGAGGAAAATACAACTCCTTGGCAGCCTCATTGGGCTAGGTCACTAGATTTCAAGATGCTTAGTCTTGGTATCACCAAAAAGAAGGAGATGGAAGATTTTTCAGCCCTTGAGAAGCAAGATCAGATTATGATAGATGAGATAGAGTTTGAGATCCCTCAAGTGGTCTTAAGTGATGAGGAAGAGGTGATCCCTTGTGTTGAGTCTTCTTGTTTGGTTGGTAATGAAGAATGCTTTCCTTGTGTTGAAGATAAAATATTTGATGAAGTCCTTTTGGATTCTAATGAAGAGGATGAAGGATCTTTTATTTTTATTCTCATTCATGATGTTAGTCAAAAAAAGGATGAGGACTTGTGGTATAAATTTGAAAACATTTGTAATGAGTTTGAATCTCTCAAGGTGTCTACTATTTCATTGGAGCTAATTACATGTGAATATGAGCAAGATGACATTGTCCAACATGTCATAGAAGAGAAAGAGAAAATTTCACATCAGCCTTTGGAGGTCAAGAGAAGTTTTTATTTGCCTCAGCCTTTTAAGGAACAAAGAACAATTCTTCTTGAAATCATGCCTATAAATAAGATGAAAGTTGATCATGAGATGAAGAGTGGGCAGAAACATGAGGTATGTGTACAAGTCCAAGAGGAATAATTTTACATTACAAACCTATTTAAAGATGGTTTACTTGAGAGCATAACAATTGAGGTGCCAAGAAGTAGATCCGATCTATCAAGTGTTTAATCTAAAGAGCAACATGCTTGGCACCATGATTCATATCTTGAAGAAGGAGATGAAAGGAACTTTCCTTTTGATCCTAGAAAGGGAGGTAAGTTGAGTTGTTATTTGTATATAGTTGTTTGCTTCCTATTTTTCCTAAGTGCTTTGAGCACATGTGTGTCTTGTTAGTGTGTTTGCTTTTTTTCATGTGTGTTGTTTGTTTTGTGTGGTTGAGGTAGTCAAGTGGTATTGTCTTGGTCAAATCCTTGTGGTAAATGGTCAAATGTTTTCTTGTTTGTCTTAGACTTTAGATGACTCCCTAAGTCTAATGGACTAATAAGGCTACTGGTCTAGTTAGTATAATAGGTATACTACCCCTATGAGTCACCAATTTATTGACTAAATTTGACTGTACAAGTCAAATTAGGGAAACTATAGGTAAAAATTGAGTTTTATGTGTTTTAGGGGTCTAATGTTATGTCATGAGGTGTATTATAGGTTAATTGATGTCATTTAATGTTATACTAGCCTTGGTCCTTAGTGATTTTAGTCATTTTGAGTCATTTGAGGTCAAAAAGGGGAATTTAATGACTTGTACAAATTTATTGGATAGTTTGAATATTATAAAAGGTGATTTCATGTGACATGTGTCCTAAGAGGTCTTAATCAATTGACAAAATTGAAAAGTGGCAGGTTTTTTAGGAGTAGTTATCAAAGGAAAAAAAAGAAGTTTGGCACTTATATAGCCTATAAGAGAGTGTTTCAGAAGGGAGATGATAATATAATTTCCCTTTATCTTCTCAAGCTTAGTTACACTTTTTAAGTGCTCTGGAATTACCATTTTTATCCTTTTTCACCCCACTTGGCAAGCAAAAGTAGTCTTTAGGTTTGTACTTGGTACAACCAGTAGAAGAGGTTTCATTTCAAACACCTTAGAGAGGTGAAACTAAACTCAGAGACCTTAATTTATATATAAATATTTTGATGAATGGGTTTTTTGATTCATGAACCATCCTCAAAAATTTGACTACACTTTTGTGCTTGTTGTTTCATGCACCCTATAGGTTTTGCTCCATTTTGGGCAAGTTCATATGAACCAATTGGTGATGTTGAATCTAGAGGATGTTAGATATCTTTTTAGATTCCTTCCATGATTGGTTTTAATTTTCATGATGTTTTGATGAATAAAATAGCTTAGGTTTTAAGAGGAAGTATTTTTCTATACAACAGGCAGTTTTTCACTATGTTTATGATTTCATGCTTTGACAATAGCTCTAGGGGGTTATGATGATTCTATTTTCAGGTTTCAATGTGATTTTGATCTCATTTAATTTTAGGTTCTTTCTCCAATTAATCTCCATGAGAAGGTAGTCATAAAATACCATATAATTAATCTACCATATGACTGTCATACCAGTCAGCTAGGTACTTGCAAAGGGTTAAATATTGAAAGTGAGGTTTTAAGACTTATTTAAACATTTTTATATTGATAGTATCATTTTTAATAATTGGGTAGGAACTCATAATTGTTCATGAGAACATTCAATACACATATTATTCCAATTCTGCTCACTACCTACCTACATTCCACATACACCTATAGGTGCCTTTATAGGAATCATCATGTTGGAAAGAAGATTTAAATCTATACAAATTCCTTGAAAATTTAATGAGTCCTTTGGAGAGTTTTGAGAAGAGTTTAAGACTCACAAGAGGTCATAAATATTACTCGTTGCCCAAAGTCAAACTTATTGCATATATGGAAAATGCCTACCTATAGGGGGCCTTATCAGAGAGTCCAAGGAGCCATATAAGATAGGTTATACCTAAGTTGAAGCCCTCCCTGGAGTCTTGAGGTGATGTTGAGAGCATGTCAAACCTTTTTTATAGGATATATTGACAAAATTGAGTGAGAAATCATGATTATAAGGTGACTATGTTTTCAGAGACACAATCCGTAAAAAGTGAAAATAGAGGCCCATGAACATTTTGTATATAGCTTATGACATGGTCAAAATAAATTGTGATGCATCTTATTATTCTAATCTTGTAGTTTTTAGCATATACATTAACTTGGTAGAGTTTGAGAGGCAAGGGGTTAGTAAAAGATAGTCATTAAAGGACCTAAAAAGCACTTTTATACACTGAGTTCTTGTAGTGTTATTTACAATTTTGGGTCAAGAGGAGACATTTGTCACCTAAATTGCAAACTTGGCATTATCAACATATAATAATGGTCTCAAATGATGAAATTAACACCTCTGACACAAAATATCATCAAAAAGTATGATACTTTGTGTTTAGTTCCCCAAACACACCTTCAATCCATACACAATGAGCACCTATAGATAGCCAAGGGTAAGGTTTGAGAAGATGTTTCATTATTGTGGACCTAAGAATCATGTGAGCTTGTTGAACATGAATACTAATAAACAAAGGGATAATATGTTGAGTTTGGAATAGATAGACACCTACAAGTGCCCCCCTCATTTTAAAGTATGCACTTACAACCACTATGGATGATTGTGAAAAATAGTGGATAAAGAAGTATTATTTTTGAGTGTGAGATGTGCATAAAGGAAATACCATTGGATACAGAGGGTTTTATAAATTTTATCAAGTATAAATAAGCAACCTACACCTATAGGACCCATCACAGTTAATTGTAGTTGACTGTGAGGGGCAATGAGTAAGTAATTTGGGATTATTAAGGTGTTTATATCTCAAATAGGTAAACAATATGTCAAAAAAACATCTATATGACTTTAAACCCTTAAATGAGGTTATTTATTACTACATTAATGGTAAAATTATGTAAAACCACCTTTAGGAGAGGAAAACACAATCAAGACACATAACCAATAAGACAAAGGGCATGACCATGAGGGGTTCTAATAAGATTTATAATGAAAAGGTGATTAAAATTGATTGAGAAGAGGAATTAACACCTAATGAACCCAATTCAAGGAAACACAACATAAGAAACCCTATCTAAAAGGCAATACATAGTCATTTTCTAACTGTTATGAACACAATTTGCCTTTTAAAGAGTCTATTGTGGATCTTAAGAGAATTGAGGGTCAAATGATCTAATTAAGAACTGAATTTTTGTGTATGAGATCTCCATAACTTTTATAATCACTAAAATTTTCATAATTATCTGTAGAAATGAGGGAGTGCCCTTTATTTTGTTTCAGATAGAGGGCACTCCCCTCAAGCATAAATCATGCAATCCTTAAGATGGGAGATAAAGGATAGACCAGGGGGTATAGGGAACTTTCATGAGGATATGAGAAGTTTAAATATACCTATATTAATATTATAAATAATACATAGGAGGATGAAACCAAATAGGGTGCCTTGGACCCTCAAAAGTGTAAACAAGCTCATGAAGCATGGTTATGCCTAAAGGCCAAACAAGAGGTCACTTTAAATTTTAGATCTAAGTGAACTTATAATGGATTGGAACATGTCTATGGGGTAATTATAGATGTTTAGTAGGTATTTTAAATCAAGGAAGCCATCAAGAAAATCATTTTGAGCTTTAGGTTGTAAACAGGCTTATTGAGCATATTTAGACCTAAAGCTAAATGGAGAAGCATTTGAAATTATAACATGAGATATGAATTTAAATATATTGGATCATGTTTTTAGGGTCTTTATAGATATGTTCAAACTTTTGGTTTGTAGACAAAGCACAAGAACTCCATTTTTGAGCTCAAAACTCTCTCAGGCTAGTTTTGGTTGCTCACATGTTTTTAGTGTTTATGCACGGGAATAAAAGGAGTTATGGAAAGTTGAGAATGGTATTGAACTATGTTTTAGTGAATTGTTTTGGTATATTCAACATACCATCTTTATGAATGAACCTTAAGAGAGTAAAATAGGCCTAAACCCTCCTAAACCCTTGCCAGTGACCAGTTTGGAGAAATGGAGTTGGAAAGCTACTTCAATGAACTAGTTTGATTAGGATGATGATTGGAACTTACAAAGGAATCCCTCAAGATACACTCCATGATTTTTGGTTGTATGGACTTGTACATATAGGGTTTAAAATAGGGTAATTTTGACTATTGTATGTATTTTGTAGGCTAGAGGTAGTTTCAAAAGATGAAATCAAGTTTGGGGGAAAGATTAGGACTTGTAAAAAATCTTTATTTATATTTTGTGTCTTGGAAAAAATTACAAGTGTGTAATCAATAGTTCTTATGTCAACTAGTCAAAATCAACATAGGGGACAAGCTAAGGAGAAGTGTGAAAACTTCAAGTGTGAAACTTTTTTTGGTATCCCTAATGCTTCTAAGGCCATGGAGGGTCTTGATAGGAGTCATACACTCAATCCCATGGATTTTCATGGAAAACTAATGCCTTTTTGGAATCTGAATGTGAAGGGTGCATGAAAGAAGATTTTTTTTGGACTACAAATGATGATGGCTTATTCCCAGATGATTCTAGAGGACCAAGAATATGACTAATGCATGAAGAGGCATGTATAAAATATTTAACTTTAATTAAAATCATTATACCTCTCCCTAATCAGTTTTGGGATGTTCAAATAAGTCCAAATCATGAAGGCAATTTTTTAGGCTAGAATGAGGAGTTTCGTGCCACTTTGCAAGAGTGTCATGCCTTGTATGGACACTTGTACTTCCTAACCTTGCATGGTTCATCCAATATCCTATTCTCATGCATAAATAATTTATTCTCTTAGCTTAGTAAGTATCCTTTGGACCCTTGTACTTCTCTCTTCTCCTCTCTCTCTCAAGTTCTATAAGAACTAGCCATTTTGGCCATTGTAACTTATGCTCCACCTAAGTATGGCAAATCCTTACTCATTTTCATACCATGTGATCAATAAGACTACTTATTTTTACCTCTTCATGACTATTCATAGTGTGTTATACTTGAATTTTATATCTTTCTTAGTGAATACTATGGATTCCTTAGCATGTTATCTCATTCTTTCATCATATTTGTAGTTGGAATCTTCTTCTTGCAGGGCATATGAAGTGTTCTAGGAAATTTTAAGGATTGAGTGAGTTAGTCTATTCACTAGTGCCATTCAAGGCCTCTTTTCTATACCTCTTAGCTTTAGACATTCATCCATAATATAATGTAACATTGACATGAGAAGATGCAAATTTAAGGAGTGTATTTTTGGTTAGTCCTTTATTCTCATGTGTAACATTTTGCTAGTTGAATGTCATCATATTATTTAGTGTATCACCTCTCTTAGAATATTTTTCTTTCAGTTATCTCTCTCCCTTTTCCCCTAATATAATTTTAGGTGTATTTACAATCCAAAGTGGTACATCAAGGGAGCTATCCCTATCTAGAGTTTCACTTCATCCTTAGGCTACCCACAAGCCTAGAGGTGTTTCCATTGTGCCATTTAGATGAGAATAACTTAGGCATCTCCCTAAAGGGTAAAAATCCAAGTGACAAATTTTTTTTGGACACTCAATGGGACTC
Organism: Torreya grandis; assembly: GCA_037957365.1. NCBI lineage: Eukaryota > Viridiplantae > Streptophyta > Pinopsida > Cupressales > Taxaceae > Torreya > Torreya grandis. The sequence goes on from JARHVA010002172.1 coordinate 86,913, forward strand.
TTAGTCCAAGAGGTTGAAATATTTTTGGTGTTGTCTTTCAACAATCAGCCTTTGGAGGCATCTATCAAAGCATCAATGGTGACTCTTAAGATACATCAGCTGGTCAAGCAACCCAGGTTTCCTTTTGAATATTGTTGGTAATATATTTATTTGTTTTCATGCTTTCAATGAGGTTTCATGGAAAATTTTGGTGTTGAGTACTATTTTACACAAGTTGGTGAGATATTTCAAGCTTGTGTCATTACCTATCAAAAATAACAAGTAACTAATCAACCCTATCATGAAGTTTACCAACTTCAACATGAAGTGTATTAACCTATTCATGAATTGTATCAATCCTATAACCAACCTTCTCAATGTCGTGCTCTTCCTAGTCAACCTAGCCACTTCTCAAGTCAATCCATTTCCATTTTCAAGCAAACTCTTTTGGGGTATGAGAAGTATACATTAGAGTTTGATGTTAAGCATAGGATATACTAAGAGGGGGGTTGAATCAATATATCATATATCTTATAAAACTTTCCATTAATCAAATTCCACTTAACCAAACATTCAAGATATACAATAAAACTGAAACAATAAACACCACACAAGATAGAGATAGACACCAAATTTAACGTGGAAACCCAATGTGGGAAAAACCACAAAGAATAATCTCAAGTATATGAATGAGCACCAAAATAAAACACAATATTCACAAGCAACAACTTACAGGAGCACTAAACCCTTTGCTGAGCACCAACACAACAACTATTCATGAGCACCAACCCACAAGAGCATCAACCCCTTTGTTGAGCACCAACACAACAATAATTCATGAACACCAACCCACATGAACACTAACCCCTTTGATGAGCACCAACCCACAAGATCACTAGCCCCTTTGTTGAGCACCAACCCACAGGAGCACCAACCCCTTTGTGTATACCATACAACTATCTCTTAATGTTGTTATCTCAACAAATGATAGCTCATTACAATATCTCTTTCCTCTCTCACCTTTGCTCTTCTAAGCTAGATATAACAAATATAAATCATACTCATCTCTCCCATTGCTCTTGTAAGCTAGATATTACAATATCAAATCAAACTCTATCTCACTCATTACAAATGGCTTCTCTAGCCTTTATTTATAGCTTTTCAAATGACCTTTGGCCTTCCCCCTTTGTGACCCTTCAATCCTCATAGAAAATGGCACCAAACTTGTATGACCCTTCATATCCTTTCCTTTGAAAAGTCATGTGGTAAACCATCATGAGCAAAAGCATCCTTCCATCTTTTGTCTTTACCTTGGTGACTTTTCATATTCCTCAAAGTGTCCCTTCATGAGAAATTTCTCCCTTCCTCTTTTGTCTTCACTTGGTGACCCTTGGAATTCCCCAAGATAATTATTCATGGGAAAATGCATCCCATTCTTTTTTTGTCTTTACCCCATGACTCTTTGAATTCTCCATGGGTCCTTATTTTGTCTCATATACAACCAAAAATATATTCATTAATATTAAATAAATATTAACACACACTAGTCAAGATATAACTATTACAAACATCATTAAATGCAATGGGGCCATTATCACCAATAATGCTAGACCTTTGACATCAATGAAAATATTTCCAACATTTGATACTCTAAGGGGATGTGGTTAAGAGGTTACTATTCATCTTATTAATAAGGTGAGAGATGCATTAGAGCTAGTTAAAATAGAGTGGGTACCTATTGAGAGAGATAATTACCAAAGGCTCACAAGTGAGATGCTAGATGTGAGTGGCTTGGTATCTTCCTTAGAGGATATGATAATAAATCATGAAATGAAGCCTCACCAAACCTATTATCCTTCATATCCACTTTGCCAATATTACTATCAGTCCTATTTGACCCATATTCATGAGCCCAATCAATCTTACCAAATTCATCCTTTTCCCCATCAATTGGAAGAGAGAGTTGAAAGGAGAAATCTTGTGTTTGAAGATAATATTTATAGGCAGATTGAGTTGGCTAATATACATATGGAATATAACATGTTAGATGAAATTTAAGTGGATTTCATATCCTCATTTCCCTCTCACATTGTATCCCCATCTCAAGGAGTAACCCCTATATATGAGATTACAAGGTGGAGAGTCCATGCCTAAGGAGATCCCAAGTTACTTAAACACTTTATCCACTCCTCAAAATACATCACCACCTCAAAAAAATACTTATAATCCTAATATCATAATCTAGAGTAAGATAGTGGAATCATTGGGAAAGAAAGAGGACAAAAGCATTGATAAGGATTGTGAAGTTGAGAATGAAGTTGATCCTTTTCAAGCCCCTCCCACCCTTCCTCAAGAAGATACCTATTGTCCTCCATATGATCCCTCTTGTACTACTTATCCTCATGATTATTCATATGAAATTCAATAAATACTTTTATGATAGAACCTAAAATTGAAGAGTTGGAGTCAAGGATGAAGTTATTAAGTCAAGGTGTGAAGTTATAAAATTGAAGAGTTGGAGTCAAGGAAAATCCTATGCCTAAACACACCCCATCTAACCTCCCTCAATAGAGTTACCAAGTTGAATAAAATGTTAATGAAATGATTTTAAAGTGGAAGGAAGATAACCAAACCATTTTATCCCAAGGTCTACCTCCCCTTCCTCAAGAGCTCCCAAAAGAATCCCCAACTTTGCATTCTCTATCTGATTTTGAGCCATATGTTCTACCTCCACCAAATAGTTCATCTTGTCCTCACCCCATCACCCTTTTCCTTGATGGAAATATGGTATGGAAACCCAAAGCGTAGAATTTTTTTGAGGAAAATTTATAACTCTTGCTTGAGGAAAATGTAACTCCTTGGTAGTTGGGCTTGGTCACTAAATTTCAAGATGCCTAGTCTTAGCATCACCAAAAAGGAGAAAGAGATGGAATATCTTGTAGGCCTTGAGAAAAAAGATCACATTATGATAGATGAGATATATTTTGAGATCACTCAAGAGGTCCTAAGTAATGAGGAAATGGTGAGCCCTTGTTTTGAGTTGTCTTGTTTGGTTGATGATGAAGAATGCATTCCTTCTGTTGAAGAGAAAATCTTGGATGAAGTCCTTTTGAATTATAAGGAAGAGGATGAAGGAGATTATGTTGTTATTACCCTTCATGATTCTGATAAAAAAGAGGATGAGGACTTGTGTAAAAAATTTGAAAACATTTTCAATGAGTTTGAATCTCTCAAGGGGTCTACTATTTCATTGAAGTTGATTACAAGTGATGATGAGCAAGATGACATTGTCCAACATGTCATAGATGAGAAAGATGAGGTATGTGTACAAAACAAAGAGGAATAATTCTACATTTTAGACTTATTTTAATATGGTTTACTTGAGAGCATATAAATTAAGGTGCCAAGAAGTAGATCTAATCTATCAAGTGTTCAATCTAAAGAGCAACATGCTTGGCACCATGATTAACATCATGAAGAAGGATATGTAAGGAACTTTCCTTTTAATCCTAGAAACGGAGGTATGCCTAGTTGTTAGTTTTATATATTTTCTTTCTTCTTATTTTTTCTAAGTGCTTTGATCACATGTGTGTCTTGTTAGTGTTTTTACTTTCTTTGGTGTGGTTGAGGTAGTCAAGTGGTCTTGTCTTGATCAAATCCTCATCGTAAATGTTCAAAGGTTTTATTATTTGCCTCTAACTTTAGATGACTCTCTAATTCAAATAGATTGATAATGTTAGTAGTCTAGTTAGCATAGCAGACATACTATCCCTATGAGTCACCAATTTGTTGACCAAATTTGACCTTGTAGGTCAAATTAGGGAACCTATAAGTAAAAAATTGAGTTTTAGGTGTTTTAGAGATATAATGTTGTCATGAGTTGTATTATAGGTTAATTGATGTCATTTAATGTTCTATTAGCCTTGGTCCTTAGTCATTTTAGTCATTTTGAGTCATTTTAAGCTCAAAAAAGGGGCATTTAATGACTTATACAGATTTATTGGGAAGTGTCAAGGTTAAAAAAGGTGATATCACATAACATGTGTACTAACAGGTATTAATCAATTGAAAAAACTAAAAAGTGGTATGTTTTTTAGAAGAAAGAGTAGTTATCAAAGGAAAAAAAGAAGTTTGGCACTTGTACAACCTATGGGAGAGTGTGCCACATGGGAGATAATCATACAATGTACCTTCAACTTATTCAAGCTTATTTAAATGTTTTAAGTGCTCTATAAATGCCATTTTTGACCCAAAACCATTCTTCTCCTTTTTCACCCTTCTTAGCAAGCAAAAGTTGTCTTCAATTTTATACTTGGTACGACTAGCAAATGAGGTTTTAGATCAAACACCTTGGGAAGGTGAAAGTAAACTCAGATATATTAATTTCCATATAAATATTTTCAATAATGGTGGCTTTTACTTCATGAACCATCCTCATGAAGTTTATTGTAATTTTATGCTTATTGTTCATGTACCCTATAGGTTTTGCTCCATTTTGGGCAAGTCCATATGAACCAATTAGTGATGTTGAATCCATAGGATGTTGACTCCATAGGATGTTGGCTCCTTTATCAGATGTCTTCCATGCTTGGTTTCAATTTTCATGATGTTTTGGTGAACAAAATATCTTAGGTTACAAGAGGAATTACTTTTTTGTGCAACAGGTAGTTTTTCACCATGTTTAAGATTTCATGCTTTGACAATATCTCCATGGGATTGTGATAAGTATATTCTCATGTTCTAATGTGATTTTGATCTCATTTCATTTCAGGTTCTTTCTCCAAGTAATCTCCATGAGAAGGTAATCATAGAATACCATATAGTTAATCTACCATATGATTGTCATACCAGTCATCTTGTTGCTTGCAAAGGGTTAAATATTGAAAGTGAGGTTTTAAGACTTGTTTCAGAATTTTGACAATGATAACTTCCTTTTTAATAATTGTTTATGAGCTTAGGCTTGTTCATGAAAACATTGAATACACACATGATTCCAATTTTTCTCACTGCCTACCTGTAATCCACATACACCCACATGTGCCTTTATAGGACTCATCATGTTGTAAAGAAGATTTAAATATATTAGAAGTTCTTGACAATTAAAAGAGTCCATTGTCAGGTTTTGAGAAGAGTTTAAGACTCATAAGAGGTCATAAAACATGCTCATTACCCAAACTCAGACTTACTTCCTGTGTAGAAAATGCCTACCTACAGGTGGCCTTATAAGAGAGTCTAAGGAGCCATATAAGGTAGGTTGTATATGATTTGAATCCCTACTTTAAGTCTTGAGGTGATGCTGAGAACATGGAAAACCTTTTTGTGAGGATAGATTGAAAAAATTGAGTGAGAAATCATGATTATAAGGTGATTGTGTTTTTAGAGACACAATCCCTAAAAACTGAAAGTAGAGGCCCATGAACATTTTATAAATAGCTTATTCCATGGTTTCAAGAACTTTTGATGCATCTTATTGTGTTAATATTTTAGTCTCTATCATATATAATGACTTGGTAGAGTTTGCAAGGTAGGGGGTTGGTAGAAGATAGTCATTAGAGGACCTAAAAAAATAATTTTATACACTGAGTTTAGGTTGTGTTATCTACAGTTTTGGGTCAAGAGGAGACATTTTTCACCCAAATTTCAAACTTGACCTTATCAACATATGAGAATGGTCTCAAATGATGCAAGTAACACTTATGACCCAAAAGATCATCATAAATAATGATTCTTTATGTTTAGTTCCCAAAATACACCTTTAGTCTGTACATAGGCCTGGTGAGCACCTACAACCAACCAAGGGTAAGGTTTGAGAAGATGTTTAATTTTTGTGGACCTGAGCACAATGTGAGCTTTTTGAACATGAATACTAAGAAGGAAAGGGCTAATATGTTGAGTTTGGAATAGATAAACACATACAAATCCCCCTTCATTTGAAAATATGCACTTATAGCCACTATGGATGATTGTGAAAAATAATGGACAAATAAGTATTGTTTTTGAGAGTGAGAAGTGCATAAAGGTGAGACCAATTGATGAAGATAAGTATCAAATGATACTAATGGGATACAAAGGATTCTATAAATTTTATCAAGTCTAACTAAGTAACCTACACCTATAGGACCCCTCACAGTCAATTGTAGTTGAATGTGAGGGGTAGTGAGAAGTAATTTGGGCTTCTTAAGGTGTTTATAGCTCATACAAGTAAACAATAGGCCCAAATAATTTATGTGACATTAAACCTTTCAAGGAGGTTCTAGATTACTACATTCAAGGTATAAGTATGCAAAACCACTTATAGGAGAGGAAAATATAGTCAAGACATAAAACCAATCAAAAAAAGGGCATGACCATGAGAGGTTTTTGCATGAGTTATAATGAAAAGGTGATTGAAATTGATTTAGAAGAGGCAATAATATCTCATGAACATAGTCTAATTTTTGAAGAGTCTATTATGAATCTTAAGAGAATTGAGGGGTCAAATGATCTAATTGAGGACTAAATTTTTGTTTAGGATATCTCCATAACTTGGAGAAGAACCTACAATTGCCATAACTATCTATATAAATAGGTAAGTGCCCTCTATTTTATCTCAGACAGAGGGCACTCACCTCATGCATAAATCTTGCAATCCTTAGGATGGGAGATGAAGGATAGACCAGGGGGTATAGGGAAATTTTAGGAGGATATGAGAATTTTAAATATACCTATATCAATATGAAAAACCATGCACAAGAATATGAAACCAAACAGGGTGCCCTGGACCCTCAAAAGTGTAAATAGGCTCATGAAGAATGGTTATGCCTAAAGGCCAAACAAGAGGTCACTTTCAATTATAGATCTAAGTGAAATTTAAAATGGATTGTAACATGTCTATGGTTGAATTATATATGTTTAGTATCTATTTTAAAGAAAGGAATCCATCAAGAAAATCATTTTGAGCTTTAGGTTGCATGCAGGCTTATTGAGCATACTTAGACCTAAAGCCAAATGGAGAACCATTTGAACTTATAACATGAGATATGAATTTAAATATATTGTATTATGTTTTTAGGGTCTTAAAACTATGTTCAAACTTTTTTTTTGAAGACAGAGCACAAGAACTCCATTTTTGAGATCAAAACACTCTCAGGCCTGCAAGAAATGGAAGGAAGAGCTTGATAGGCTAGTTTTGGTTTCTCACATCTTTTTGGAGGTTGTGCATGGGGATATAAGGAGTTATTTAAAGTTGAGAAAGGCATTTAAATTTTTTCTAGTGATTTTTTTTAGAATATTCAATGTCCCATCTTTATGAACAAACTTTAAGAGGGTAAAATAGGCCTAAACCCTCCTAAACCCTTTCCAGTGACCAGTTTGGAGAAATGGAGTTGGAAATATACTTAAATGAACTTTTTTGACAAATATGATTATTTTAAATTATAAAGGACTCCCTAAATATACTCCCCATGCTATTTAGTTGTATGGACTTGTATGGAGAAGGTACAAAATAAGGTACTTTTGACTATTTTGTGTGTTTTAAAGGCTAAAAAAGGTTTCAAGAAATGAAATGAAGTTTGAGGGAAATATTATAAATTTTAATACCTCCATATGTATATTTCATGCCTTGTAAAAAATTATAAGTGTGCAAACAATAGCTCTCATCTTAGCCAGTCAAAACTAGCATATTAGACAAGCTAGGGAGAAGTGTGAACCTTTTTAAGGTTTCCTTGATGATTCTAAGGCCATGTAGGGTATTTAAAGGTTACATACACTCCATAACATGTATTTTCATGGAAAATTGATTCTTTTTTGGAATCCAAGTGTGCAAGGTACATGAAAAAGTATTTTTTGGACTGCAAATGATGATGGCTCATTCCTAGATGATTTTAGATGACCAAGCCTATAACCAATGCATGGAGAGGAATTTATGAAAGTCTTAACTTAATTAAAATAATTATAATTATCACTCATCATTTTTTGGATGTTCAAATAGGTCCAAATTATGAAACTAATTTTTTGAGCCAGAATGAGGAATTTCATGCCACTTTGCAAGAGTTTCATGCCTTGTATGGACACTTGTACTTCTTAAACTTGCATGATTCATCCCATAACCTCTTATCATTCAAAATTAAATAATTATCTCAGTTGTAAAATTTTACTTGTTACCCTTGGACTTCTCTCTTCTCCTCTCTCTCTCAAATTCTATAAGAACTAAATATTTTAGACATTGTAACTAAGGTTCCACCTGAGTTTGGCAAGGCATTACTCATTTTCATAAATTTTGATCAATAAGAATACTTATGTTTACCTCTTAATGACTATTAATAGTGTGTTTTACTTGAATCTTAGATCTTTCTTAGTGAAGACTATGGATTCCTTAGCATGTTGTCTGATTCTTTCATCCTATTTACAGTTACAAAGCTTCTTCTTGTAGTACATGTGAAGTGTTCTAGGAAATGTTAAGGATTAATTGAGTTATTATATTCTATATTGACATTCAAGACCTCTTTTATACTCCTCATAGCTTTCCACATTCATCCATAACCTCATAATGTAACATTGATGTGAGAAGATGTAGGTTGAAGGAGTGTATGTTTGGTCAGTCCTTTATTCTCATCTATAACATGCTACTGGTTGGAATTAATCATATTATTTGGTATATCACCTCCATTATAATATTTTACTTCTATTTATCTCTCTCCCTTTTCTTCCAAAATTTTTTTACATGTAGTTTCAATCCAAAGTGGTACATTAAGGGAACTAGCCCTATATAGAGATTCACCTCATCCTTAGGCTACCCACAAGCCTAAAGTTGTTTCCATTGTGCCATTTGGATTTTTAGAGATTATGCATATCCTAAAATGGTGAAAATCCAAGTTACAATAGTTTTTGGCATGCCCAGTGAGACTCAGTCCAAGAGGTTGAAAGCTTTCAGGTGTTATCTTTCAATAATCAGCCTTTGGAGGCATCTATCAAAGCATCAATGGTGACTCCAAAGATACATCATCTAGTCAAGCATCCCATGTTTAATTTTTAATATTATTGGTAATATATTTCTTTTTGTTCATGCTTTCAATGAGATTTCATGTCAAATTTTGGTGTTGAGCATTGTTTTACACAAGTTGGTGAGATATTTATAGATTGTGCCATTCTCTATCAATAAGAAAAATTTTGTAATCATCCCTATCATGAATTTTATGATCCCATTCATGAATTATATCAATCTATATCCAACCTTCTCAATGTCATGCTCCTACTAATCAACCTAGCCACTTCTCAAGTCAATCCATTTCTAATTTCAAGCAAACTCTTTTAGTGTATGAGAAGTATCTATTATAGCTTGATACTATAATGGAATGTGATTAAGAGGTTCCTATTCATCATATTCATAAGGTGATAGATGCATTATATTTTTTCAAAATAGAGTGGGTACCTATTGAGAGAGCCAATTAACAAAGGCTCACAAGTGAGATGTTAGATGTGAGTGGATTGGTCTCTTCCTTAGAGGATAGACTACGAAATCATAAAAGGCAACCTCAATAAACATATCAGCCTTCACATCCACTTCCCCAATATTTATATCAATCCTATTTGACCCCTATTCATGAGCCCAATCAAGCTTACCAGATTCATCCTTTTCCCCATCAATTAGAAGAGAGAGTTGAAAGGAGAAACCTTATGTTTAAAGATAATATTGATAGGTAGATTGAGTTGGATAATATTCATATCTAGTAGTCCATGTTAGAAGCAAATTAATTGGATCTCAAGTCCTCATTTCCCTCTCACATTGCATCCACATTTCAAGGATTAACCCCTAGATATGAGATTCTAAGTTGGAGACAAGGTAGAGAGTCCAAGCCTAAGGAGATCCCAAGTTCTTTGAACACTTCATCCACTCCTCAAACTACATCACCACCTTAAAAAAAGACTTATAATCCCAATATCATAAGTTGGAGTAAGATAGTATAATCATGGGGAAATAAAGAGGATAGATGCATTTATAAAGAGTTTAAAGTTGAGAATGAAGTTGATCCTTTGCATGCCCCTCCCACCCTTCCTCAAGAAGAGACCTCTTATCCTCAATATGAGCCCTATTTTACTCTTTATCCTCATGATGATGCCTATGAACTTGAAGAACTACTTTTCCAAGAGAACCTAGCCAAGAAAACTGAAGAGTTGGAGTCAAGGATGAAGTTGTTAAGTCAAGGTGTGATGGAAGGTTTAGACCCAAAATAATATCATATGCCTAAACACACCCCATCTAACATCTGTCAAAAGAGTTTCCAAGTTAAATCAGATGTGAATGAAGTGATTTTCAAGTGGAAGGAAGATAACCAAACCACTTTATCCCATAGTATACATCCCCTTCCTCAAGATCTCTCAAAAGAATCCCCAACTTTTTATTTTGTATCTGATTTTGAGCACTATGTTCCACCTCCACCAACTAGTTCATCTTGTCCTCACCCCATAATGCTTTGCCTTGATGGAAATATGGTATGAAAACCTAAATAGAAGCATTTTATTGAGGAAAATATCAATTAAACAGACATTAATAAAAAAATTAGTAGATGCATGGTATAAATCATGACATTATACATAAAATAAGTATGTGTGACAGAAAACATGGCACCAAGCACATATTAATAGAGATATATGTTACAACACACATGAACAAAACATCATATGATAAATAATCACATAAGCATACACAACATGACAAGACCATGATCAAACTAGAGGATCTTATTGGCATAACTAACACATGATGGGGAAAGACACATGCAATGCACCCATATAAAATGCAATATCACACATCAATGATCAATGAATGCCACAATGATAAATATCAAACACATAGAGAGTAATAAATTTTATTCCATAATTAATTAGTATCATCATATAGTATATAAAATTAAAATATCCATAGCAAATAACACTCTAAAAAGTATGAGAAAGATCAAGTCATGTAAAAAATTTATTCTAATCAACGGACTAGTATAGATAGATATAACCTAAAAATTTGTGAGTATGTTCCTTGTATATAAATGAACCAAATGTAGAAAGGTTTCCCATAAGGTGTAAGTAATGTCAAGCATATGTATGTACATGTGTCATATATAACTTTTATGTCTTGTATCCCAGTCATGTATATCATGGAAAGAATGTGTGAAGAAATGAATATGTAATTCACCATGTATATGATGATTTACATCAATAATCTGTGTACCAATAAAACATGTCATTCATAGGTCTTGGTTTTTTATTTTTAGAATATATATTTTTTTTAATTTTAATTTTTATTTTTTGTTTTTATTTTTAGTATTTTTTAAGTATTTGATTTGAATTATATCCTAGTTAACCTATGATCCCATCATGAGGATGCTCAAGTGAAGGTCTTGGATTAATTAGTGCAAATTTCACATATTATGGGCAAGAAGAAACATATTTATCATTTTACAAATTAGATAAATGATAATACACTGTAAATTATCCAACGTCATCCCCATAGTCAACATGATCATGTATGTGTTGCATAACTCTAGTAACCATAGTAACCTATAAAATTCATTTATGTCAAGATAATGCTTCAATGTTCTTAATGAAACATTCACATCATGTCCCTATGAAATAATCATAATAAATGATGGGATAAGTAACATTTCTAAACTTGATTAGATCATCAATCTAATGGATAATGGAAAATCAATCATCAAAGAAATTCAATCATTTTTCTCTGATTTGACATCATAGGTTGAGCCTATGTAGGTTGTATAATAGAATATTATGGATTCTCATGTTCAAGATGGATGGGGTATTCCTATGGAACACATAAAATTATAACCAATCAATTGTTATGGATATAAATCAAGCATTCATGTACCAAAGATGGGATTTCATAATATTACATGTATCTTATCAATTCATGGAGATCCTAATAGCATGCTAAATGCCCCAACATTGGGAAAAACTGATAACCAAGTGTAAATTGTTATAGGCCCTACCATAAGTGGTAAACAATGCCCCTTGAGGGGATTTCTTTTATTTTCCATCAAAACCTTTTGTTGTTCCAATCAAATCTATATATGTGCACCCATGACTAGTAATTAATGTCATAGTATATGTTTTCACTTATTTGGTTATCCACCATAACAATGTGTATATTATGTGAGTTAATGAAAGCATGTATGGATTGGTATAATCATCATTAGCATTATCATGCTCATCAAATTTGATTTTAGGTTGTTTCACTTATGTTCTTAAAAATGTACCAATAATACCATCTACAAGATGAGACTCCTCAGTGATAAGAACATGATAAATTAGAGGAATATGTGCATTCTTATTCATATGTACCTTAGGGTTAATCTTAGATTCTTATGATGCATGTTTACAAAATAGACCCAAAAATATCTCAAACTTGATATTGGGTTAAGCAACTAATTCAATAGTAGGTGTATTAATATCATTAAATTCAATAGCTATATTATTTAATAAGTCATGTATTTAATGTCTCAATCCAAACAATCTATTATTTTAATGTCATGTGCATCTATGTCAATCATAATAAACATTAATATTGAATCCATTAAGTTGTGCCTTTAACATATCAACCTCAATTAGTAGAGGGATAGATAGGAGGATGCACTATAACTTTTGTAAGACCTTATGAAGAAGTTATTTTATTCATGTAAATTGCCTATATTGAGTGTTAGATAAAATCTCCAAGTGTGAGAAAATTATTGAATTTTATTAATTTAACATATTACTTTATTCAATATGGTTGGTATAATATTAATGTGTGTGTGTGTGTGTGTGTGTGTGTGTGTGTGTGTGTGTGTGTGTGTGTGTGTGTGCGCACACACACACACACACACACACACACACACACACACACACACACACACACAAGTCTCTTTATCTCCTAACAATAAGGAGATATGCACTTACTAATAACATATTAATATTTTATTACTCACACAATAAATAATCACTCGCTACTATGTAAGTACTAATTCCTAACATTACCCCCTAATGCACACATGGGTGAAAATAAACCTCAACATAAAATGGACATTGAGTTCACCTGATAATGTGCCCATTACAAAAAGGAAAAAATACATTGAAGATACTTGAACATGTTTTATTTAAACATAGGGTTATTTAATACTTTTGACAATAGATGATACACACAAAATAGAAACAATAATGACTTTAAATGTGGATTTTAACCACTTATTACAATATAAATGAATTATAGACACAAGACTGACATATGATGGATATTGATGATAAAAGACATTTATGTTAAATAATATTATTAACTAAAACATAAAATATAATAAATTCACATGAGATAATGATAACACTACATGAGATGATGGTAACACTACTAGACACATGACTTTAAATCTAAACATTAATACAAATGAGCACATATATATATATATATATATATATATATATATATATATATATATATATATATATGTACATATATATATGTATATATATATATACATATATATATGTACATATATATATGTATATATATATATACATATATATATGTATATATATATATACATATATATATGTATATATATATATATACATATATATATGTATATATATATATACATATATATATGTATATATATATATATACATATATATATGTATATATATATATATATACATATATATATGTATATATATATATATATGTATATGTGTATATATATATATATATATATATGTATATGTATATATATATATATATATATATATATCTATATGTATATATATATATATATATATATATGTATATATATATATACATATATATATGTATATATATATATATATGTATATATATATATATATTTAAGACAATATGAGATGTATAAAATCATAACCAAATAATATTAATAAACAACCAAACAAGTCTTAGAAACTATGATATAAATACAAAAAATAAAAATTTAACATAATAAAACATACTAACTTAAAAAGTACACAACTAGGGCTTTACAAACCTTATACAAGATGTAAGGTTTACTTTTTTGCATAAAAGTCCTTATTCAAAATCATATGGTTTAGATCTGATTTATGGTTTTATAATGGATTTATTGGTTTTGCAAATAGAGTTATACATTGCTTCTTGAGCAACACCTATCTTAGAAGCATTTTCAAGAGCTTGGTTAAAAGATTGAACAAAATCCCCAGCCAAATTCCAAAGTATATCACAATCAAGTTTACTACAATTTTTTACATCCATGGCATTTACAACACTATGCAATGGTAACACCCAACAACAACCCAATAATGTATATTTTTTAGTACAAACTCCAATTCCTATTTTAAATATGCATAGCCACCAAAACCTTAGGCCAATGAATGATTATGGCAATGAAAGTGACAAAATGTTTACTATAAATTTGATATGAATTTTTGAGTCTTGGAAGGATTTATTCATTTAATTACATTTATTAATAGAACTATGGTAAGCTCATGAGACTCTATAATGGAAACTACAAAGTTGGATGTGAATAAATTGAGGTAGAAGGGGATGTCAAGTTTTGCAATGTAGGGTAGGCCAATCTCAAGATTGAGGTGACCATAGAGTGAGATGAATGTGGAGAAAATATAGTCCTAAACTAAATGTCTCTACGTCATGTTGGAGGCATGGTGAGTTGTTAGTCTTTCAAATGTTGGTGAGTTATTTTCAAACACAACCATGTTAGGGTTTGAGTATGTCATTCAATGTAGAATGCCTTATGTGGATTCAATATTCAAATACACAGGGCCAAGCTGATTTGAGGTCTATAAAATAGAATGCATGTAATGTATTTCCATCTAATATGTATATTTAACGAATAAAAAAATTAAACCCTAATGATCAAATCTATACGACCTGTAAAATAATTATTAAAAGAAAGCATTTAACTATGTCAAGCTCTAAGTTGATGGTTTTGACTAATAAATGCTAACGGGTTTTGCATGTGGTTTCCATTGCATGGTCATTAATATAAAGAATGAAAGAATGAATGATTTATAAATAATAGGGTTTTCACATGGCTCATAATGCATAGTCATTATAATCCCCATTAAAAATCAAAATATTTTTCAGAGAGGCCTTTCATAAAACCTACTATGATACCCCGTGTTAGATAAAATATATAAGTGTGAGAGTAAATGCTCAAATTGTATTAATTCATAATATTATTTTATTCAATATGGTTGGTTACATATATGTAAGCCTCCTAATCTCCTAACAACAAGTAGATAGTGTAGACACTCCATTTTTATCACTTTTGTGTCAACTTACAAAATGGAATGATTTCAAACAATTGCACATAAATCTGGTCTAAAATCTTATGTTCATCTAATTTATGTGTTTGAATTCACCTTAGGTTATATCTAGGTGGGATAATTCACCGTATTATTTATATTCAAATATTATTCTGGTCAATTTCTCTATTCAATTATCATTCTAGTCAATTTATCTATTCAATTATCATTCTGGTCAATTTATCTGTTCAATTATAATTCAAGTCAATTTCTCTTGTCAATTATTCTATTCTAGTCAATTCATTAATTTGTCTTCTTTGATCAATTAATTCAAATATTTTCCCTTCTCTAAATAATATTTTTAATTAAATTGTCTACATTGTATTAATTAAATTGATATTTTATTAATTTAATTAAACATTCTTCTAATTAAATTCTCCACATTTATATTAATAAAATTGATCTTCATTCAAGAAAGGATCTTGAGATTCTTTAGAATATGATTTTTTGAACTAAAATCAATTTGATAAAGTTAATTAATATATAAGATTATTCTCAACCCTCATCATGGAGAAAAGATGAAGGGCCCACAATGAATCTTGTGAGATATTTTAGGGAGTATTCTCAACTCTTCATCTTAGAAACAAGATGAAGGGCCCACATTAGTTATCTATGTACTTTCTTAGAAATTATTCTCCACCCTTCATCTTGGAAACAAGATGAAGGGCCCACAATGGAGTCTCACAAAGATTTAGAATGATAATTCTCCACCCTTCATCTTGGAAACAAGATTAAGGGCTTATATTAACTATCATTTGATATTTTCAAATATCATCCTCCACACTTTATCTTGATTAAGATGAAGTGCTCACATCAGTAATCCATGTGTACATTTGAGGACTCATTTGTAATCATTCGTCTTGATCTCAATATTAAGGTTCCTCAATGATCTAGATTCATTATAAATACACCTCTTTACATCAAAATTATCATGCTAAATAATTAAGTGTTGTAAAATCATCAAGTATCTTTATGCATCATATTAATAAATTATTAACCAAACTCAATAATATCCATATAGCTTCAATGGAGATGTCCTCACAAAATTGGCATTGACAAAGATCATTCAAAACTACATTTGAGCCACATCCCATACAAATAAGTCTTTAATGGAGGTTTGCATGTTTCTAGTTTGAATCTAATGCATTATTAACTAACCTTTTGTATTGATCACAAATCATTAGGATCTAAACTTATTTTCATTTGATTTTATGATCTTAATTGACTAAAATTAACAATGGTGAAAATATAACTAATCAAAATTCCTAATGACACATATGGTACACCCGGTGAGAAGAAAATATGATTTTTACTAAGAAATGGATGGTAAAAAGATCATAACTTTTGATTTGTTATCTATTTTAATATTAATTTTTTAGGGATGTATGAATTTGTCCTATAAAAAACCTATCATTTTTTTAAAAAATTGATTTATGAATTTGTCGCTTTTTATTTTAGATTTAGATTTTTGGCTAAGAAACAACTAGTAAAATGTTCACAACTTTTCATATATCATCTAATTTAATCTTAATTTTTTTAAGGGTGTGCATATTTTTCATACTAAAACCCTCTAAAACTTTTGTTTAAAACTGATGTATAGTTTAAGAGTTATGGTCAAATTATCAACTATTGTCTTTTATTTTTGATTTTATTTGTTGGCTAAAAATAAAAGGTTAAATAATCATAACTTCTTATATGTTATCTATTTTGATATAAAATCTATTAGGTGTATGTGGAATTATCCTATAAAAACCTAAAATTTTGTGAAAAATTGATTTATATTTTAGAAGTGTTCATTAAAATACTGAATGTTACTTTTAATATTTTATCTGAAGATTTACTCATGCCCAAAACCCACCAAACAAAACTAATAACTTTGTTTTCTTACAGATTCCAAAAGGGTGGAATGATTTATTCAAACAATCACATTTTCTCCTCACATTTTATTTTGGTACTTTAAAATCAATTCACATTTCATTTTGGGTTTTAAGAGAACTTACTTTACTTATTTTTAAAGCTTTTTCAATTTATGCAAGTTTATTTATTGTTTCTTATTACTTGTGTGTTTTGTGAGTATATTTTTCACATTTGCTCTACTCTTTGAGTGACTCAGAGACACAAATATATTATTTTTTTAAATCTTAAATATTTTTCTATTACGCTCTTCACTCACCCTTAATAGGAGTTTTACAAATTAGAATGGTAATACCTTCCTTTTTCTTTTGGCTCAGTGTTTGGGGTGTCATTACCTTTTCATGAGTCCTTAGGAAATGGTGACTAGGATGTAATTACCTAGAATCATAACAACCCCATTATCTAATGGGGTATACAAATTGAGGCTACACCAATAGTATTTTAGCTAGTGGTCACTTGGAGCCTGATTGCAATGGTAGCATTTCATTGAAACCCCTATGGTTGAAGTGGTTGCAAAGGGACTAGACCCTTTGGTGGGCCCATAAGATATTCCATCTAACTGATGGATAGTTATAAATCACCCATATAACACAAGGTATATTAGGACCATATAGAAATCCATTGAAAACATTAGTTTAAGACTCTTTGTCCACAACACATTCATTGATGCAAGGGTGTAAAGGTTAACATCCCCTGAAGATATCTTTTATGTATAAACCTTTTAATATAAGTGGGGTGTAAAAACCCTACCAATAATTTCAATAATTTATTTCATGAATCTTAAATTTTATCCTCTCTCAAGGCAAGTATATCAAAAGGCTCAATGAATGTGGATTAATCCCATCAATCACTAAAATTAGGTTAATAGATAGAGTATTAGCTCAGCTGATTGCAATATCATAATTTTCATACACCTACACAAAAAAGTGTTACTCTATCCATGTTCTTTGTCTAAACTTATTATTTTTTTTGTTTATTTCATACCCTTTATGTGCGAAAGTGTACCATTACTCTATTTGTGTTCTTGGTTCAAACTTGTACATTTCATACCTTCTTTGTGTGAAGTTATAACATTACTCTATTTGTTTTCTTGGTCCAATTTTTTTTTTAAATGTACATTTCATATTTCCTTTGTGTAATTATACCATTCCTCTATCCACATTCCAATTCCAATTTGGTCCTTTCTATGACTTATGTCCAAATTGTGTCTCAACCATAATCATATTAGTATTATGTCTGTGTGAGTTTGAAACTATTCTAGTCTTGTTCATATTATCAATAAAATTTAAACTATTTATAAGGTAGTTAGATCCTTTTAAATTTTATGTAACATGGAAATACCTCAAGTTTGTGGGTGCCCTGTTGGAGAGGTGAATCTCTAGATTAAAGGGATAGGTTCCCTTGATGAATCACTTAGGATCACAAACTACTCTACCAATTTACTAGGAAAAGAGAGAAAAACCTATTCTAATGGAGGTGATGCAAAAAATATACATGACCAATACCAACCAAATATAAATACAATTTAAACATGAGACTAACCTGAAAAAGAGACTACTTCAACTCTAACTCTCTACATTAGTATTTCTCATGAAGGTTGTGAAGAATGCTTGGGTTAGGAGGACTAGTCAAAAGGTCATAGCATGACACTAGTGAATAGGATACTCAAAATTCACACCTCACTTAGAAATTTGACAATACCTAAAAAAAATATTTCAAACTGAACATGATTGAGAGAAAATACAAACATGCCAAGGAAACAAGATTATCACTTAGCAAGAGCGACTAGTCAAGCATACACATTGAAACCAGTCAATAGATGAGGTAAAACCATAAGTTTATCATTAATAAAATTCTTGAAAATGGGCATATATTCATCATACCTAGGTGGAGGCTACCAACTTATCCTATCAAGGCTCAATATATAGAAAAATGTGAGAGAAGGAGAAGGGCATAAGAGAGAGAAAGAGAGATGGTAAGTGTCTCATGAGTTACAATAAAGAAGAAAGGTATGGAACTTCCTAATCAGGTATTAAAAGATAAGTTTTGGTCTCCTGAAGCTACTCTTCTAATCCAAGTGGCGTGGAAGTTTTAAACCTTACTTGACACCTTGCCTTCCTCTTCAAAATTGCCCTTTGCCTTGGCTTGTGAGAGGAAAAATGGAACTCTTGACCATAAATCCATATTGAGCTACATAATTTCTCTTATATTTACACCTTTTAATAATTTTATAATCTATCTAACTGAAATTTTAGTAGTAATCATAATCCATCTCCTTAGGTGTTTTAAAATCCCTTCAACTCACTAGGCCAATCTTGCTTACAAGTGTCAAAAATTGATTTCATTTTATCCAATGAATTGTATCTCTATTTATGGCATATAAATATAATATAATACCTAAAAAAACTTATTTGGAATCATCAAACTCTCCTTAAGACCCTATTTTTCACCTTTTGCTCTTATTAGGCCTCTTTTCCTTGTAGCCCTAAAATCATGTAAACCTCCTTGTGTATGAATGTGTACAGACGGTATTAATAAAATAAGATAATATTTAAACACCAAGTATGGATTTAAAACTATATTCCAAGTTTTATTTCTAGACTTTAAGTGTAAGTATCCTTTTTAAACCATTCTCTCTCCTTAATTAGGACTCCTTGCCCAAAATCCTAATTTTCTACTCTAGATATCTCCCACACATGTGAAACCACAAAAAAATATTTGATTCATTTTACCTAAACTATCAACATACTCCATTCCAAATTAGAGGGTCTAATACCCTATGAAAGTTTGAGAACTATGAAATGGCCTTAAAACCTAGTCTCATTTTACGCCTGTTTGAGACTGTCTTGAAAAATGAGATTTGTTTTATCACTTCCAGAATGTCCAATATGTATTTTACACTTTAATAGGTGAAATAACTCCCAAATTACCTCTCCTAATATTTTTTAAGTTCTTCATTGCTCAAAATCTTGAAAAACACCTAAAAATTTTACAACATAGTGCATTTAATGTAGTCTATACAACTACAAGTACACATTGGGAACCTACTTGGAGTACTAAAAAATATCTAGTATGTTTAATGATTAAAAAAATTCATTTAATTCACTTTATATTATTATCTCTCTCAAATACTCATTACTAATGTTTTAGGAGGGTTTAGAGTGACTTAGGTTCTTAACTATTATTCATAAACATTAGTTCCTAAAACCCTAAACTAATGCCACAAATTTTAATTATAATATCCTCTTTAATTATACCTAGGTGATTAGTCTCCCATGCATCATGTTCATATGGTACTAATTTCAATAAGTTGACTCTTAGTTTGCAAACATGCCATTGGAAAGGGGTTAATAGTCTTACGATTTGTTCATGAAGGTTTGAGACCTATACAAAAAACTAATGCCAAAATATTGTAGTGTATATGACTCATTACCTTATCTAAAAGTCATTTATCTCCATGCACAATATCATGGTATCAACAAGCAAAGGAAGGTGAGTCCTGAACTTTATTCTTGCATGAGAGGAGTTTGAGATAGTCTCAAAGGCCAAAATTACACTTTTATTTATTTGAACCTAGTTGTGATTACTCTTGAAGGTCTATACTATGTATATGAACTTATCATAACTCTCAAGATTCCACTTTACTCTCAATCAGTCACATTTTTCATGACTTCTCCTTAGGTTTATTTGTGTTTGAGTTAGGCTCTAAAGGCCTATACAGGGTCTTCAGTGTTTTTATCCTTGTTATTGGGTATGAAATTATTATTTAGTCACATTATCAATATTAAACCATCTTCAAATGGTTTACTTTCCCTTGGACCTCTCATAGACTTTTAACTCTCTCAAATAGGTCAATATCTTCCATGAGGGTAATTAGGCTTGTAGACACTAGTTTGACTATGTATACAGGGTTTAAAAGCCTTGTTTGGTCATATTTTAATGATATAATTTTGAATTAATTTAAATTTAAATATTATATGTACTTTTTCATTCATTAACCCAAACCTAATGTCACCACTATGTATTTTATCTTCTCTTCAATCTTGAATTTCCCTGAAAACCTATAGATGGAGATGAACTGTGTCTATAGGGTTAGATTGAGTTTTGTCTAGTATTCTTTCTATGTAACTCATTTAGGTTTCACAATCCTAAAATAACATAATCACTTTTTCCATCTACCTCATACAAAATACATTACTCTTTGGTATATTCTGCCCTCTCTTTAAGCTTGAGACTAGCTTGCCTCTTGAGTCAACCTATAAGTGGTTATGTGTTTGAATGCACTTTGGGATTCAGGACTTGTTTTAAATTCATTAGACACTTCAATAATATATCAATGACCTTATCATGTTATTTTAGAGTTTATAACCCTCTTATATTTCCAAAAATCCTACACTTCATAAACACACACTTGTCTAACACTATCTTTTAAATTGGAGATATAAGTGGTCATTTAGGAAGGGTTTGACATGAGATTTGAAGTTGGATTTCTACACTCCATCATTGAAAATTTTAAGGTAATAAAACTTCATGTAATTTACATATCACTACTCCACAAGATTCATTTACCCCTTTATATCATTCTACAACGTTTTCATCTTACCTTCATACATAGGTCTATGTATGAGTATTAGCCTATAGATTTAATGAATGATTATGACATTAGGTATTTTAGTCCTCTTGGATCCCAAATTTCTGATGTGTCTTCATGGGTATGTATTTTTTCCTGTATACACTAATTCAAACTTATATATCAATCCTCTTCATATGACCTATGGCTTATGCTCAAAATGAAGACCTATAGGGTTGTAACTTGTGGGTCTTCATATTACTTGTATGGACTACTGAGATAATTTCTTGATTATTAGCACCTAAAAACTATATCAACTTTGGTCTTTTTCCATCTCTCTCAATAGGATTATAAAATTTTGACCAAGCATTATGCCATCTTCAACTTTTCCTTTTGGTTAATACATGCTTGTACATATAGTGAGTTCATATGTAAGATATATACATGGAAGTTGGATTTTATAGTCTAGTTCATGCCTTTTAATGATATATAAAGTCTATTTAGGTCATGTGAATATTTATCAGTCTACTTTATATTTCTCCATTTCCAAAACACCTTTAATATGAAACCTAAATCCATGGATGTCCACCTATAAGTCTGCAGACCTATGGGTGGATGAAAATTGTCTAAACCATTATTAAAGAGTGTATTTGAGCCTCATGATCATTAATTGAGCTTTCAACATGTTCAAAAATTTCTTCCTTATATGATACCATTGATCCTCATTGTCACTTGGCCCAAGCTTGGTAATTGTGTATGTAGAAGATTGTTAATGCATTGTGTCATGCTTTCCATGAACAAGAACTTGATACCTTTTTAGGGACTTATCCACAACAAAAAATTTCTATATGGAGTACACATGTATGATCTCAAATTTAATGGTTTTCAATGAATACTAAGGCATTTATAAACTTTTGAGACTGTCAACCATTTAAACTAGCCAAAATTTGCAGTAGGGATGATATTTTCTATGGACTTGAGACACGTTTCTCCTTTAAAAAAGAATAAAATTAAGGTTTAATTTCTTGATTAAAATATAATTAAAATTTTCATTTTATCCTCTATAAAACCACTCTCATCCTTTGAATTCAGGCCTGAATAAACATGAGCAAAACCAAATCCTGCTTGGATGGATAAGCATAGTGACCTACTGTCAATCTTAAAAATTGTTCTTAAAAGAGGGTACATGAATATAAAAACCAATTGCATTAAATTTAATCTCATTAATAACCCTAAAAATTTCCACATTTTTAGCTTCTAACTTTATCTCTCCTAGTCAAACCTTGCATTTGATTTTTTACCTTTTTGAGCTTGTGAAGGTAGCAATGGAGGAGAGAGTGAGTCTAATGCATCTATAAGACCTAAAACTTGATCTAAATATAAAATTTGACTTGTGGAATCCTAAAGGAATCTCCTAAAAAAAATTTACCTAAAAGTGAGCTTCTCAAGTCCTTACAAGTGAGTGAAACTCATTCTTTGGCATTGAAAATCAAGATTTTGACCATTTTTGACTTACTAACATATGTGGCAGTTATGTAAAATATCCAGTAACCTTATACAGAGTGATTTTATAGATTATTCACTTTTTTGGGCTTTGACATACATGAAAGTTAGAAAAAACATCTTTTTCCTTAAAAAACACTACCTTAAAGTCCATAAAAGAACATTAAACTTTCCAAATCAACATGAAATGTTTATGAAAGATGATTAAGGTATGAAATTAATTGAATAGACACCTAATATCTATGACACCTCTTGAATAAGTCTCATCACTCCATGACATGATTATATCACTACAAGACCAAGAAATAACATCACCTTAATTTTTCCAAATTTACCTTAAACAATACTAATAAGACCTTATAAGGACTTTTTTAATACCACTAAGGCATGTAATGGGATATTAAAAAGACTAAAAATACATGAAAATAAATGTTTTACCTATAAGTGTTGATATTTTTACCTTGGCGATCAAAATTGGTCAATATGTCCCACGTTTTTAGTTCTATGGTCATTTCCAATCGGGATTCCATTTTATTCCATTATGTTCATGTCAACTCTTTTCAAATCCAAGTTTTCTTTTGTCAACTTCCAAATGTCATATTTTTCCATTCCCATATATATATAATCCAAATTTCAAGTCTAATATTCCTTGTTAACATGAAGTGGTATGGCTTATAATGTCACTTATGAGGATGATTGGGCTCAAGTTCAAACTGATCCATTCACATATCAATCCACTTCTCCTCATGAGCAAGAGTATTTTATGAATTCAAATAATGTATAAGTTCACCAAAGTATGTATGAGGAAGTGTAACTTATGTATGATTAATTTCAACACAAATTTGAGTAACACTTATTTGATAATAAATAATACATCTTTGTGAATTTATTAGAGTTGGGGGTCAAAGCTCCTCATGGTTTTCCCCTTGAAAACATGTGTAAAAGATCACCACCACCAAGTAGTATCCAAATTATTGAGTGGAATGATGAGGAACCATCTCATAGTCATGATCCCCAAATTATTCAAATATCCAAAAATCTAGAAATGTTTAGAACAGGGAAGGAACTACTTGTAGCATCAACCCAAGTATCACCTAATGCCCTAGCTCAAGTATGATAAATGAGTAGAATATTCAATGACCTTTCCACTTTGGTACTTAATTTAGTAAATAATACTATCAAGAATCTAGAACATAAATGCTTTGATACCAACTTGTCAGGATCCTACTCCTCAATAAGAGTACATATGATTACCTTGTATAAGCAACTAAACATGAAATTATACCAGAATGAACAAGTAACTAGAATTCACAAATAGCACAGAATATGAGAGACAATACACAATCTTGTATTAATACTCATCCAGAAAGAAAATACAATAAAGAAGATGACACTTCTTCTCACACCTCTATGAGGCTTCCCACACCTCAAGGGCTCCCAATAATTCTCAATCAAGAGTTCACTCTCCTACCAAAAATGGTCCCAACACACAACTCAGACACAGAGTTGGTGTTCACCTGCAACCAGTCAGTAATAACACTACCAGTACACAAGTACTCAAATTACTTCAAGTAGATCTCCCATGAACTTGCAACAACCTGCAACTCAAATGATCTTACTTACACATGTAGATCTACCATGAACTTGCAACAACTTGCAATTCAAATGATCTTACACTTAGAAGGATCTACCTTGCCTTCCTCTATTGCTCTAATTATAATACATGCCAATGGGTCTATAAATAGATCCCATACTAAACAATATCTTAGACTTCTAATTTACAATAACTAGACATGCAGCTCAAGACTCAAAATAGTCTTTACATGCAAACAATCGGTTTAACAAACTAACTATTCATGCAACGAATAGTTTTGGAACTGCACAGGTGACCGACATCGGTCCCTGTTTGACTGGAGGCGACCGACATCGACTGACTCTTGCCGATGTCGATTGCTTCCTATTCACCCCTGACCGATGTCAATTAGCCTGACTGATGCCGGTGACTGTGAGACTCAGCAACCTCTTCCATGTTTGCATACAGTGAAGCTTTTAGCTCCACAACCTAACAATCTTCCACTTGGAGATAAATAGCTGCACCTGTACTTGTACCTATACATCCTCTAGTTTGTTCTCTGGCTTTGTATTTCTCTTCAAGATCACTCTTGAAGACCAACCACCACAAATCCTATGGTGCACCTCCTGTCATTCAAATCACCTGCCACATCCGCATTTACAAATCCATGTAGAGAAGTGCTTTGTTGAGGTGTGGAGCTAAAAGCTTCACCAAATGAGCAAGTTGCAGGTTGCAGGAATTACACAGTCACTGGCATTGGTCAGGAGTGACCGACGTCGGTTAGGAGTCGACTAGGAGATGCAGGCATTGGTCATGTATCAGCCGACGTCGGTCACAGGCAGACAGGCAGGGACCGATGTCGGTCACCTGTGCATCCAAAATCTATTTTCGTGGACAGAACAGAATGTTTGCATGATAGGATTAAGTGTTAGTCTTAAGTCTGCATCTCTATCTTTAGTAAGACTTTTTTGAGTCCTTGATTAGGAGGTGCATCTAATGGTTGTGATTGTATGCTCATGATCCCTAAAGTTATATAATAGGGATAGATCTTCATAGCTTATTATAAGTGTAATAGTAGAACAGTACAAGAATTATATATGTGTATCAATCCAGGTTGTTGGAGTTGATTGTAATTGTGAGAGAGAGCTCTTGAGGGAAAGAGATCTGGAAAGAGATCTGTACATCTGAGAGAGGTGTGGAAGAAAAGAAGTTTCTTCAATTGTATTCCTTCTATAAAGAGTTTAATACAAGTTTTCAGGGTGGTTTCTTGTATCTCTTATTGTTTGCTATTTTCTGATTCTAGTTACTTATCTTTCTAGTTTAATTCCACATTTAGTTGCTTTCACATAGTAATCAAGTTTGTTGGTTGATCCCTAACAAGTGGTATCAGAGCTCAAGTTGACTAATAGGTGTTTCAGATCTGGTTAGTGTGTATTGATTATAGGTTACTCACAGGGATTTTTGTTTGAGTGGGAAAAGCAATGGCAGAAGAAAATAAATTGATAATAGAGAAGTTCAATGGCAAGAATTACCAATTATGGAGAATGCAGATAGAGGATTATCTGTATCAAAAAGATCTATACTTACCATTAGGTGGAGTTTCAAGGAAGCCCACAGACATGGAAGATGAAGAATGGGAAGTTCTTGATAGAAAGGCTCTTGGATCTATAAGATTGAGTCTGGCATCTACTATGATATCTAATTTATCACAGGCAAAGTCAACGATAGAGTTAATGACTACTTTAGCAAATTTATATGAAAAACCCTTAGCTTCAAATAAGGTATATCTTATGAAGCAATTATTTAATTTGTAAATGCAGGAAGGTGGATATGTATCTAATCATCTAAATGATTTCCATGGAATTGTAAATCAATTAAATTCAGTCAAAATAGTGTTTGATGATGAAATTAAAGATTTATTAATCTTATGCTCTTTACCTAAGAGCTGACATAGCTTGGTAATGGCAGTTAGTAATACTACATCTGCTTCAAATATTTTAAAAGTAGATGATGTTGTTAGTGTAATCTTGAATGAATAAATTCATAGGAAAAGCACAGAGGAAACATCAGGGAACGCTTTAAGTTTTGAGAGCAAGGGAAGGCAAAAAGAGAAGAGCAAGAAAGGGAGATCAAGGTCTAAGTCAAAGATGAGAGGTAGATCCAAATCCAGAAATGGCAGGAAGCCACAATGCTAGAATTGTGGAAAGATAGGGCACATAAGTAAAGATTGATGGTCAAAACCTAAAGAGGACAATCAGCATGAAGGTAAAAAAGAAGCAAAAGTTACAGGTATTACACAAGATGCTCTTATATTCTCTTTGCATAATAATATAGAATCTTGGGTTTTAGATTTTGGTGCCTCTTTTCATGCTACCCCTAATAGAGAATACTTCAGTGACTATGTCCATGGAGATTTTAGAATAGTTTATTTAGGGGATGATGAGCCTTGTAAAATTGTTGGCAAAGGAAAAGTGCAGCTAAAAATGTAGAATGGCAACACATGGGTGTTGAGAGATGTCATGCAAGTTCCCAGCTTGAAGAGGAATCTAATTTTTGCAAGAAAGTTGGGGGATGAGGGTTGTACAGTAACTCTCACAGCTGAATCTTGGAAGGTGACCAAGGGTGCACTTATATTAGCCAGAGGTAAGAGAGTAGGTACTCTCTATTTATGTAATTGTATTACTGATTATTCTCTTTATGTATTATCTACTTCAGATGTGGATGCAAAGTTGTGGCACTCTAGGCTCGGCCACATGAGTGAGAAGGGAATGTCTATTCTTAAGTCAAAAGGTAAGCTTTCAGATTTGAAAAGCATAGATCTGGATTTTTGTGAGCACTATATTTTTGGAAAATAGAAGAGGGTGAGTTTTCTCAAAATTGGGTCAACAAAGAATAAGCACAAATTGGATTTTGTTCACACAGACGTGTGGGGACCGGCTCAGGTTGCTTCTATTGAAGGATCACAGTACTATGTCTCTTTCATAGATGATGCTACAAGAAAGGTATGGGTCTATTGTATAAAGAAGAAATTTGATGTTTTTGACACTTTTAAGATTTGGAAAGCTATGGTTGAGAATGAAATAGGCAGGAGAATGAAGTGCCTGAGATTTGACAATGGTGGTGAGTTCTACGGCCACAAGTTCAACTGGTATTGTTATATACATGGAATACGCAGGTAAAAGATGGTTCCAAGGACACCTCAGCAAAATAGAGTTGTTAAAAGGATGAACATAACAGTACTGAAGCGTGAAAGGTGTACGAGGTTGCATGCTGGTTTACCCTTAGAGTTTTGGGTAGAAGCTATGGATAATGTAGTTTACCTGATTAATAGAGGACCCTCTACAGCTCTAGATGGTGGAATTCCAGAAGAGGCATGGATAGGTAAAAAGGTAGATCTCTCATTTCTCAAAGTTTTTGGTTGTGAAGCTTTTATGCACGTTGATAAGAAAAATAGAAAGAAGCTAGATGCTAAGTCTATGAGGTGCACATTTATTGGTTATGGCTTTGATGATTTTGGATTCTGGTTTTGGAATCTAGGAACTAACAAAATAATTAGGAGCTGTGAAGTTGTCTTCAATGAAAAACTGATATTTAGTGATTAGCTCAAGAAGTTAAACCAATTTGGGTAGAGCAATGGATAATTAGACGAGGTGACGGTCCAAAATGAGCTCATGGGAAAGAATAATCATAGACAAGAAAACACAGAGACCGACGTCAGTCAGGCAAGAATCGACGTCAACAATATAGGAACTGAGGTCAGTCATACAGTGATCGACGTTGGTTAGGTAGAAACTAATGTCGGTCAGAGAGAACTGACATCGGCCAGTTACAGGCCTGGAAGTGACTGAGGTCGATCACTGTCAGAGAATTTGGGTGGAAAGCGTGTTGTGAATGAGTCTCAGATGCCCATCAGGAGGTCAGAAAGGGTAAGTAAACCTCCAATTTGATATTCCCCTTCACTATTCTATTTATTGCTTACTGATGGTGGAGAACCAGAGAGTTTTGATGAAGCAATATAGGTGGAATCCAAGAAACAGTGGGAGCTAGGCATGAATGAGAAAATTGATTCATTGAAAGAGAACCAAACATGGGATTTGGTTGAGTTACCAGTAGGAAAGAAGACATTGAAGAATAGATGGATCTACAGATTGAAGGAAGGTGAGAATGGATAGCTGAGATATAAGGCCAGGTTGGTAGTGAAAGGATTTGCACAGAAACCAGGTATTGATTTTGGTGAGATTTTTTCTCTTGTAGTTAAAATGACTTCTATACAGACTATATTATCTTTAGTTGCTATTGAGGATTTGCATCTTGAACAGCTTGATGTTAAGACAATGTTTCTTCATGGAGATTTGGATGAAAAAATATATATTGATCAGCCTGAAGGATTTGAGGTCAAAGGTAAGGAGAAGCTAGTGTGTAGATTGAAGAAAAGCTTGTATGGTCTCAAGCAAGCTCCTAGACAATGGTATTTGAGATTTGATAGGTTTATGACTGAGCATGGTTTTAGTAGATGTTAATCTGACCATTGTGTGTATTTTAAGAGATTAGATAATGGCAGATATATTATCTTGTTGTTGTATGTAGATGATATGCTGGTTGTAGGATCACACATGCAGGATATCTCTAAGCTTAAGGTGAAACTAGCTCACACATTTGCCATGAAGGATTTGGGAGCAGCAAAGAAAATCCTTGGCATGAGCATTAAGAGAGACAGGAAAAATCACAGGTTGATTTTGTCTCAAGAGGATTATGTGAACAAGGTGTTGGAGAGGTTTAATATGCAGGATGCAAAACTGGTAAGTACACCTTTGGCTGGACATTTCAAGTTGAGTAAAGAACAGTGTCCTAATTCACATGATGAGGTAGAGTACATGAGTAAAGTTCCATATGCTTCTGTAGTTGGGAGCTTAATGTATGCAATGGTATGTACTAGACCGGATTTTGCCCAAGCAGTGGGAGTTGTTAGTAAGTATATGGCCAATCCAGGAAAGGAGCATTGGAAAGTAGTTCAATGGATCCTTAGATATCTGAGAGGGACCAGCAGTAGGCATTTATGCTATGGTGGTTCAAACACTTATCTACATGGTTATGTAGATTCAGATATGGCAGGTGATTTTGATGGTAGAAGGAGCACCACAAGATATGTTTTCACTATTGGTGGAACGGCGATTAGCTGGATATCAAAGTTGCAAAAGGTTGTTGCCTTGTCAACTATAGAAGTAGAATATATTGCAATCACAGAGGCTAGCAAAGAGATGATATGGATCACACAGTTCATGGAAGAGCTAGGAAAGGAGCAAGAGAGTTGCAGATTATACAGTGATAGTCAAAGTGCAATTCATTTGGCTAAGAATTCAGCCTTTCATTCAAAAACCAAACATATATAGCTTAGGTACCACTTCATAAGACAGGTATTGGAGGATGGTGAGTTGAAGCTAGAGAAGATCTATACAGATAAGAACCCTGCTGATATGTTAACCAAGCCGGCAACAAAGGAGAAGTTGAATCTTCATTCAACTTTTGTTGGTCTTCATGATTGAGTTTGAAGATGGAGAAGCTAGAAGATGTTGTTGTACAGGTACTGGTGCAGCTGTTTATCTCCAAGTGGGAGATTGTTGAGGTGTGGAGCTAAAAGCTTCACCAAATGAGCAAGTTGCAAGTTTCAAGAATTACACAGTCACCGGTGTCGGTCAGGAGTGATCAATGTCGGTCAGGAGTCAACTAGGAGATGTCGATGTCGGTCATGTATCGGCTGACGTCGGTCACCTGTGTGTCTAGAATCTATTTTTGTGGATAGAATAGAATGTTTGCATGATAGGATTAAGTGTTAGTCTTAAGTCCGCATCTCTATCTTTAGTAAGACTATTTTGAGCCCTTGATTAGGAGGTGCATCTAATGGTTGTGATTGCATGCTCATGATCCCTAAAGTTATATAATAGGGATAGATCTTCATAGCTTATTGTAAGTGTAACAGTAGAATAGTACAAGAATTGTATATGTGTATCAATCTAGGTTGTTGGAGTTGATTGTAATTGAGAGAGAGAGCTCTTGAGGGAAAGAGATCTAGAAAGAGTTCTATACATCTGAGAGAGGTGTGGAAGAAAAGAAGTTTCTTCAATTGTATTCCTTTTGTAAAGAGTTTAATACAAGTTTTCAGGGTGGTTTCTTGTATCTCTTATTATTTTCTATTTTTTTATTCTAGTTACTTATCTTTCTAGTTTAATTCCACATTTAGTTGCTTTCACATAGTAATCAAGTTTGTTGGTTGATCCCCAACATGCTTAACCCTGCATACCATGTATACCTGCTGCTGGTCCCTCTCAGATACCTGAGAATCCACTAAACTGCCCTCTAGTGCTTCTTTCCCAGATTTGCTCCAAACTTGCTAACAACTCCCACTGCTTGGGAAATATTAGGTTTAGTACACATGTACTCAACCTCATCATGTGAATCAAGACACTGTTCATAGAACTGTCCAACCATCAGCGTGCTAACTGGTTTCACACAATCATCTGGAGACAAAATCAACCTGTGACCTTCCATGTCTTTAGAACACACTCATGCCAAAGAATCTTGCTGCTCCTAGATTCCTCATGACACACCTCTAAACTAACTTTACCTTTAGTTCAGTAACTCCCTACATATGTGACCCTGCAACAAGCACAACATACAGTAACAAGATAATGTAGCTAATATTATCCAACTTGGTAAAGAAAACACAATGGTTAAACCTCCATTGTCTTGTATCTTACTCAAGACCATATACCCTGGCCTTCCGTCTCACATGTCCATTCCCACTCTTCTTTATCCTGAAAATCCATTCATCTCTCAGTGCTTTCTTCCAGCTAGCAACTCCACCAAAAACTCCCATTTGGTTCTTCTCTAAGGAATCACATTCCTCATCCATGCCAAGCTCCCACTATTTCCTGGATTCTACCTACTCTACTTCTTTAATAACTTCCTAGTTCTTGACCATCAGTGAGCAACAAGTAGTGTAAAGAAGGGAAATGATGAATTTGAGGCTTACTTACCCTTTCAGTCCTCCATATGGGCACTTGAGACTCCTTGACAGCTTGCTGTCTGCCCAAAATTTGTCTCAGTGACTGATGTCGGTCACATCTTAGTCTACACCTGACTGACGTCAGTTCCATGCGACTGCCTCATCGCCAATGTCAGTTCCCCCTGATCGACGCTGGTGTTTATTTGTCTAGAGTCACCAACGTTGGGCTGCACATAGCTGACGTCAGTCCCTATCTAGATGTTGACGTCAAATTTTTAACTGACGTCGGTCTCTGTGTTTTACTTGTGAGTGATGACTTTTACCTGCGAACTCCTTTTGGATCAAAAACCCTATCCAAATCAACCTTGCTCTACTCAAATTTCTTCAGCCCCTTACACTAATCTCTATCTGTCATCTTCTCCTTGAAAATTGAGACTTTCTTGTTCTTATCATGAACATCAAATTTCTCAAGAAATGTCACTTTCTTCCTTTGCTTACAGAAATCTCGATCCATGCTTTTCAAATCTGAAAGCATACCCTCTGACTCAAGAACATGCATCCCCTTCATATTCATGTGACCAAGCCTATTAAGCCACATCTTTGAATCTACAGCTCAAGTAGATAAACCAGAAGGAGAATCAGTAATACAAGTAGATAGATAAAGCGTACCTACTTTCTTACCTCTCACTACAACAAGTGCACCCTTGGAAACTTTTCAAGAGTCCACTGTGAGAGTTACTGTGCAACCCTCATCACCCAACTTTCCAATAGAAATCAAATTCTAATTCAGGACTGGGACATGCATGACCTCCTTCAACACCCATGTGTTGCCCGTCTGTAATTTCATCTTCACTTTCCCTTTGCCAACCATTTGACAAGGCTTACCATCCCCTAAATAAATTTCTCCAAAGTCTCCCTGGACATATTCATGAAAAAATTCCCTATTTGGGGATGCATGGAAAGAGGCACCAGAATCTAAAACCTAAGATTCTACTTTATCCAAGGAACATACCAGAGCATCTTGTGCAACAAACTCTACAACATCTACTTCTTCATGTCCTTCATGCTGATCTTCAACCAACCAACAATATTTCTTTCTGTGCCCTGCCTTTCCATAATTCTAGCAGGTTATTTTTCCATACCTAGACTTGGATCTCCTACCTAGCTTTGACCTTGATCTCCCTTGCTCTATCTTCTCTCTTTGCCTTCCCCTACTTTCAACACTCAAAGCATTCCCTGATGATTCACCTGTGCTTTTTCTGTGAATTTCTTCATGCAAGATTACACTCACAACATCATCCACTTTTAAGATTTTTGAAGCAGATGCAGTATTACTAACTGCCATTACCAAAATCTCCCAACTTTTAGGTAATGAGCATAAGATTAAGAGATCCTTAATTTCATCATCAAAAGCAATATTGACTAAATTTAACTGGTTTACTAAACCATGGAAATCACTAATATGACTATGTACAGATCCACCTTCCAACATTTGCAAACTAAATAATTGCTTCATAAGAAATACATTATTTGAAGCTGAGGGTTTTTCATATAAATTTGCCAAAGATTCCATCAACTCTACTGTTGTCTTAGCCTGTGATAAGTTAGAAATCACAGACGATGCAAGGCTCAACCTTATAGATCCCAGAGCCTTTTGATCAATAACCTCCCATTCTTCATCCTTCATATCCATGGGCTTGCATGCAACCCCACCCAACGGTAAGTATAAATCTTTTTGATATAGATAATATTATATCTACATCCTCCATAATTGATAGTTCTTGCCATTAAACTTCTCCATTCGTAGCTTACTTTCTTCTACCATTGCTATACTTCCACTCAAACAGAAACCCCTGTGAGTGACCTGTAATCAACAAACACTAACCAAATCTAATACAACCTGTTAGTAACCCAACCAAAAGCTCTGATACCACTTGTCAGGAATCTAGAACATAAATTCTCTGATACCAACTTGACATGATCCTACTCCTCAGTAAGAGTACATATGATTACCTTGGATAAGCAACTAAACATGAAATTATACTAGAATGAACAAGTAACTAGAATTCACAAATAACACAGAATATGAGAGACAATACACAATCTTGTATTAATACTCATCCAGAAAGAAAATACAATAAAGAAGATGCCACTTCTTCTCACACCTCTATGAGGCTTCCCACACCTCAAGGGCTCCCAGTAATTCTCAATCAAGAGTTCACTCTCCTACCAAAAATGGTCCCAACACACAACTCAGACATAGAGTTGGTGTTCACCTACAACCAGTCAGTAATAACACTGCCAATACACAAGTACTCAAAGTACTTCAAGTAGATCTCCCATGAACTTGCAACAACTTGCAACTCAAATGATCTTACTTACACATGTAGATCTACCATGCACTTGCAACAACCTACAATTCAAATGATCTTACAATTGGAAAGATCTACCTTGCCTTCCTCTATTGCTCGAATTATAATACATGCCAATAGATTTATAAATAGATCCCTTACTAAACAATAACTTAGACTTCTAATTTAAAATAATTAGACACGTAGCTCAAGACTCAAAATAGTCTTTACATGCAAACAATCGGTTCAACAAACTAACTGTTCGTGTAACGAATAGTTCTGGAACCGCATAGGCGACCGACATCGATCCCTGTTTGACTGGAGGTGACCGACATCAGCCAACTCCTGTCGATGTCGATTGCTTCCTGTTCACCCCTGACCGACGTCGGTTAGCCTGACTGACGCCGGTGACTGTGACACTCAACAACCTCCTCCATGTTTGCATATAATGAAGCTTTTAGCTCCACAACCTAACAAATACTCCACTTGAAAATAAAATTAAAGACACATTGGTTGAACCATTGTAAAATGTTGATATAGTCATTACTCTTGAGTAACTTACACCCAAAGATCCTTTACAACTAGTTATAGATCTCCAAAAACTGTATCCCAATCCTCACCAAGTGTATAGTAATCCCACATGTACAAATTTCATCCAAATTGTTCCAAAGATAAGGTTATCTCCAACATGTCCCTATACAAAAAATTATTTCTAATTCCCATGTTCCCATCACAATTCTATCAATGTTTCCTCTAACACATAACAAAGAGTTCCCTTAGTCCAATAAGTTGCTTCTACTCAAAAACAAGTCCCTGTCATTTAGTATCAATTCCTTAGTCAAATGCAATATATTCCTCCTATGATATAGTGTATTTCCATCCCAAATTCTAACCATAATCAATAGTAACTTCTACCTACACAATAGTGTATATCTATTCCTTCTTCTAATCCAAACTAATACCAAATTCTACCTAGCTAATCAAACCCTGGAAATAGAAATAATTCTTCTAATTGGTTAGGAAAAGAGTTCCCATAAATTTTATAAACTACCAATTCCATTATCAACCAAATAATCCCCCACCTACTTCTCAAAATAGTACCTTTTCTCAGGAATTATAGGCTATGAAAGATGTAATATCAAGATTACAAGATGGAAACCAAGGTCAACAGTACAAACTAGATCATATATATTCATATCCATTTGATTCAAGTATTTTCCTAATACCACTTCCTTCTCATTTTGAGATCCCAAAGTTTAATGAGTAGAAATGAAAAGGTGACCAAAGAGAGAACCTTAGCCTATTCTTTTTTTCCTATCAAGAGGTCAATTATAATTCAAATTTCTTACTTCGATTGGTTTCACAAAATTTTGTTGGTCCTACCTTAGAGTGGTTTACCCATCTACCAAAAGGTTTTGTTACTAATTTTCATGACTTGTCAGATAAGTTCATTAAAGACTTTTATTATAACATTGAGCATGAGTTAACCATGGTTGACATATGTTCTATTAAACAAAGAAGAGGAGAGATCTTTGATACATGTCTTCAATGATAGCATGCACTAGCTAGCATATTCCCCCAAGCACTCCCTAATAATGAGCTAGCAAACATTTTTATGACAAATTTGAATTCACAACTGGCACTTAGTCTTAGATTTTATAGTGTCAAAATTTTGACAATGTCATTGTCAAAGGAGTTCAAATAGAGAAATCTCTAATTTATAATGTATTTATTAAAATCTATACATAGAGTCAAAACCACTCTCAACACTAGTCTCCAAGTTAGAACTAGAATCATAACCAACATGTTAATTCAAATCTAGAAACTATGGAAGATAAGCCCAAGTCTTTTAATCATAACATGAACATGGTGTCAAATAGAGTAACAAAGGCTAGACATGTTCAAACCATACATCTTTACCAATAAAAAAGGTGCCATAATTGTAACCCCTTACTTTGCAATGATAACCTCCTCAAAGAAATTAGTTTACTAGATGACTATTTGCTAATTTGGCAGAGCCCATTAAGAATGTGTTTTGTAAGCTACTTATTATGGATATGATTGGTTATCCAAATATAAAACCTTTTGATGAGATTAAACCTAAACCATAATGTTATAGAGATAATGAATATTGTGAATATCATAAAATCAAAGGTTATACAATTCATAAATGTGGATAATTACGACATCTCATTCGAGACATGTTAGAAAGAGGAGAGATTGAGTTGAATAATGCTTCATCCTCCAATCCTAGTCTAAATATGGGGATTTTCTAAAACCCTTTACCTTAGCATAAAAATAAGGAACAACAACAGCAGCAACAACATCAACCAAGAAATAATTGTAATCAAAACCATGATTCCCAAACTCATAACATTGATTACCATGGTACCCCCTCAAATTATAATTGAGTTGGATGTATCATGGAACATCAAATAAACATAATAACAATCAATCCCTGTTGCCATCACCCCTAATAAGAAAAAAATTCTATCCTAAGATCATACACATCTATTTTGGGAGTTCCTCCTCATGATTCTTATTCTTGAGTTATTATTCCAAGGCCTATCTATTCTAATTCAAAATATGGTATTTATATCAATAATCACGATTGTGATATTATAACTTGACATGTTAATATCATCCTTCAAGGTCTTGTATGTTTTTATGATGATCCTAATACACCCTTTCATTCAAATCTTGTTCAAGATCAATCTAAGCCCAAATATGCACATGTCAAGAAGCCATATGACCTTGTGGATCAACTAAAAAAAACACCCACATATATTTCCATTTTGAATCTATTATGTACCTATCAAGTACACAAATATGTCATAAATGAGATTTTAAGTCAATCTCAAGTGTTAAAAAATGTTCCATTAGATAAATTTCAAGTAATGGTCAAACACTTGTCTTCTAGTCCATAATTGGTGTTTGATTAGAATGATATATAATCTTTGGGGTCTTCCCACACTAATTTTCTATAGAATGAGGTTACAATTAATCACCATGAGATCAAAAGATTACTGATCGATAATAGTCATTACTTAGTTTTATATATGTCTGATTGTAAATCCAACACTATTTTGTTTATTGACCCCTTTTTTTATAGCTATTTACATAGCCTTTCAAGCTATTTTTTGTAGTCAACTATTTTTTGGTACATTTTCAGGTCTTCTAACCTATGCCATTGAGTTTAGAAGCCCCCTAAATGCTAGGATCGCTTGTTAATTTGTCAAAAATAGAAAATTTTGAATAAACTCATTTTTGAGGGATTTTTGATGTTCCTTATGTACAAATCTATACAGTACATTTATTCACTATTTTTCCCAAAACAAAATTTAGGGTTTTATAGGTTTTTAGATATCTTTCTAATTTTTCCAAAAATAATTATGGGTTATTTGTGGATCTACATGTTTTATGTCTATTTGATAGATCTGTGGTGCTAAAGAAAGCTCCACGAGAGTCAAAGGGGAACTTTGGGTACTGACATCAGTTCTATGTTGGCTATAGCCTCCAGCTATAGATCTTATGAGTTGCACCTAGACAAATATCCATTTTTTATTTGTATGCAATCATACCTATTTGTCATCCCCCTTGGCTCAGCTCTTTATTTTCATTTGGACAATTCAACTTTTCCAAATCTTCATCAATAAGCTCCTTCCATTGATGAAGCCAATCGTAGGATTATTTATATTTTTTAGGTCATTACGTATTATCTCTAGTGTCTACATAAATTAGTGATATTCAAATTTATATCTTTGTATGATATTGGTTGGTGATGTTTTGATATTGATTCATCATCACACCTTATAGCCTATTCACCCTCCACAACCCTTTCTATAGTGGAATGATCCAAATAGCTTGCCTATTGCTTAAGTCTATCACAAATAATTTGTGAATCCCAACACATAGTAGCGTAGCCAACATGAGCATTTTAGAGGGATTTGTGATGGATATTATTTTCATTTTCATTTACACTATCTTATTTTTATTTATGATTTATAGAGATCAGTAAGGAATAAATGACTATCTACTGTCGATGATCCATTTTTTCTTGGTCAATCTAGATCCTCACATCTGCTCGCATTGGTATCATAGTAGGCTCACTATCTCATTCACATAGCAGAGTTGATCTTTGGATTAGATATAACAAGGTCTTGAAGCATCTATGGATATGATAATGATCTCTTAGAGAGATATTAGCTAAAGAGTTTTGATAACTCTTTCATTGGATGTTGGCATTGGATCTTGGGTAATGAGGCATGGAAGAGGTGGTGTTGGCATTGGATCTGGGTGTAAGTCACACATGAGGATTTTTTTTTTTAATTAGATAATTAATACATTGTATGCTTAGATATATCACTGATACATTTGAATCACTTTTGTTTTTATCTAGTTCAAATTTTTTATGGACTAATTCTTGTAGTCAATGTCATCCCTTATGGTCTGCACAACCTACATTTGCAAGGTTTGACTTGCGTAGAGTGAACAACTTCATGTTTGGTTTTTTGTGTCATGGATAAAGCTCTAACCTTCATAGCCACCATTTGAAGCCTCACTAGACCATTAGATCCCTTCAATAGTGATCTTACTTAGCATGCTTGTGAGCTCCATAAGGTCTCCAACCCTTTCCACCCTCAACATGTTGTTTTACTTTCTTGGCCATCATGGTTGCATCTAAGGCATCTCCCATTACTCCATTATGCAGGCTTGTGCACTATGCCACTACTCCAATGGCCTTTTATTCTACCCATAACCTCATACAAACCCTCTCTCCATTTTATCACTTTCATCTAGCCCACCAACTAGTAAACACTACTTGTTTCATGTTTAAAACCCTTTTTTGTAAATTCATGGCATTTATTCTTTTTGGTGGTTTTAGCATACTTTACAAGTTATATTTTTGTTTTTGCATAAGACAACTTATTTTTTATATGGCTAATTATGATATTGTATTATAGATTCTATCTTTGGGTGGGAATATTTTGACATATAATGAAAGATTTATTTTGATGGGGAACCCATTATTATGAGGGAGGGGCCTTTCTTTTGTTTAAGTACAGTTTGTATTATGTATGGGAGGAAATATCATGGGGTGATGATATTTGTAAGTGGGGGAGTATCCAATACCTTGAGCCAATTTTTATTGTGGTGGAGCATATTTTTATTATAAATAATACTTTGAGAGATTTTATGGTGATTCTCACTTTTATGTGCAGTCGTAATTTTTTTATTAAAAACAATATCTTGAGGATCATTGTAAGTAGAGTTTTTTAAAACCTTTTTTTTTAAAATAATGTCCTAGTGGGCATAAATAATTGTAAGGAGAATTTTGGTTATTATTTTATCATTTACTCTTCTAATCTCATTTTTTGAAGATCGGTGAGTGAGGTTTGGTTTGGCAGGCAGCCAAACCCCCTCACAAGCAAACAAATTCTTTTTCTCCTTTGATTTTTGCTTTCTCATTGTAATTTTGGATGTATTTTTGAATGTGAATGATATCTTATTTGTATGAGACTTGGCCCACATTACTCTTTCTTGGCCCACATTATATCGCTTATGCTACTATTTCACTTTTCCTTATTTGAGATACATTTTAGACTGAGTCTAATCTCCTTTGCATGTGCTTTATAGATTGTCATTTTTAGAAAGCTTATCATTTTGATTGTGTTTTTGCATACATGATTGATTTTTTTTATTTGTCACACTCTTTAATCATCCTACAACATGTTATATTTTATTTTACGCATTAGCACTTTGACACACTTGTAGTTTGTGTCATGTTTTCATCAAGGCCCCTTTTTTAGTACCTTGCCTTATTATATGGAGATATTTTTTTACTCCCTTTTTTTTTAAGCAACTCTCATGATTTGTGATGGATTTTTTGACAGGTTGACAATCTCTTTGTTTTGAGCTATTCTAGTGAAGCCCAATGTATTTTTTGTTTCCATTTGGTGTTTTCTATGTATGGGATATACTATACATGAACTGATTTATAAGGTGACATGGGGGGTTTGTTGATTCAATCTTGTCTACCTTCATGCATTTGTGTTCTCTATTATAGGAACCTTTTCAATTCTTCAATTGCTTGTCTCTTTAATCACCACCATGGGCCATCATCTTTGAAAGATCCTATCTATATTTTTGACACCATTTTTTTTATAATTGATAGTATCCCACAACTTAAAGTGTAGCTATTCTGGTGAATCTCAGTGTCATCTTATCTTCTTCGATAGTTTGGAAGTCTCTTTTAGCATGATATGGAGCTATTATGGTGAATACAATGTTAGTTTATTCAATGTTTGAGTAGTGGATTTAGACCAGTCATGCATAATTTTTCATCCACTCCACCCATTCAACATTAAGGGGGGTGTTCATCCAACATTTTTGTTGTCACTCCACCTAGTCAACAGTAGGGGGGGGGGGGTTGTGGTGTATATTATACTTCTTAGGTGTTGAGCATTCCTTGCACATGTAGTACTCTTTTTCACTTTCATCACCATTGATAGTCTTTTTGATTGAAGTTATTCTAGTGAATCCCAATGTCATTTGTTGTTGTGATCAAGTAGTGGATTTGAACCACTCACACAGATTGAGTTCTTTTGTGACTTTAGAGTACTTGGAGTATGAACTACTTCATCATCATATTTTGGGAGATTTATACCTTTATCTTCTTATTTTCTCTCTTTTGGGGGGGGGGGATT
Source organism: Torreya grandis (assembly GCA_037957365.1). Taxonomy (NCBI): domain Eukaryota; kingdom Viridiplantae; phylum Streptophyta; class Pinopsida; order Cupressales; family Taxaceae; genus Torreya; species Torreya grandis. Next base: position 127,840 of record JARHVA010002172.1, read on the forward strand.
TTTTGCTATGGGTATCCTCTCTTTTCTCCACTTTATGAGAGTTATATGTATATTTTACACTTTTTTTAGTGCTTTCTAGATTCCTCCTTTGTACATGGGTATCCTATTAGAACCCATATGAGAATTTTTTACTTATCTTTATGGCCTTCTTGGTGATTATTATAGTGACACTAGTGTGACATCCCCACCAGTCTTTATACTCACTACTCACCATCTTGTTGGAGGTTGTTCAAGCAATGATTCTTTGGGTTCATCATCATTATACCTGATATTCAAGAGTGCAATGTTCATATTTAATGATCCTCATATTTATCACCATTCTTACTTTCACTTAACAATTATAGAAACTCAACATCCATATATTCTAGCATGATGGATTGGCATCCATAGGGACACATGGCTTCACATCACATCCTTTATTGTACCCACCTAAGCTACTCTTAGGGGGGTGTTGGTGTATGATATTAATTTCCTACTCTTTATCTTACTTAAGTGTTATTTCCTTTGGATATGTTTATCCCACATGCATGGGAGGGTTAGGATTCTCCTATCCTCTACTTATTTATGCATATCTATTATAATCTATTTGACAAGAGCATAGAATAGAATACATTTGATTTGTTCTATTTGTGTGTATGGTGAAGTTTCTATGGATATAGTAATGGTTTACTAGACAGATATTGGATAAAGAGTTATGATAAATCTTTCATTCTTCACTTCCTTTTTCTTATTACCATCCTAGTTTGATTATAATTCTACTGGTACCATAGGTAAATTAGCATAATGTTTAGTAAGAGAAAAGTAGAAGTGTAGAATGGTCTTATGTCAGAATCTCTTGATATAAAAAGTGGCACACTATGGAACATCATTTATTATCTAGCTTGTATGAACTTTATTTTTCCCTTGATTTCCTAGAAATTATTGAGCATATTCCTTCATTCATTCACTCCCATTACATCTTAATTTATTGATTCAAAAGAGGAAGTTGTATCCTATTCCAAATTGTTATTGAGTGGTCTTCCCTAAATTTTTGGTGTATGAACAACCATATTCTTGTTACCTATTCACTATCAAGTCCACACACCTATGAACCTCCTTTTCCTTGATAGGCGTTTCTGTATTTTTTGTTCTCATTCATGTACATTCTCTGGTCAAAATATAATCTTGTCTATATCCTATTCCAAAAATCCATAAATAGTTCAAATATTCCAAAAATACCTAAACATTTCAAATATCCCAAAATCCATAAAAATCCAAATATTCCCTCATATGAAAAACCCTAAAAAGTTACATGTATTGATTTCTTAAAGTTCCCATTTTAGTACCCATCTATGATGCACATAATTAATTAGTTTTCATCTTGTTATTCAACTTGGGTTTTTAGTTGCACATTTTGAAGTACCTCATTGGTGATTTTCATCTCCTCATGAGCATGACATTTCAAAAATTGGGACCAAATTTTCATGCTCTTTACATTTTATGAGTTAAATTTCACACTCTCACCATTTTGCAGGTTAAATTCCATGCTCTCACCATTTTATAAGTTATCAATTTCCATGATCTCATTATTTTACAAGTTAACTCCCATGCTCTTACTATTTTTCAAGTTCATATTTTATTCTCTCACCATCTTTTGAGCTCAATCATTCTATCTCAAATTGTTCATGTTTTTGTCCCTAATCATACTTATCATTTTTTGTGTTCAATTTTTGGTCAAACTTGTGTTCATTATATATCTTTTAATTAATTTGATTTATTTTCTTTAACCACTTAATCACACAATCAAGATCTGCAATAAAATTGAAACAATAACACGCACCACACGAGAGAGAGAGAGAGAGAGAGAGAGAGAGAGAGAGAGAGAGAGAGAGAGAGAGAGAGAGAGAGAGAGAGAGAGAGAGAGAGAGAGAGAGAGAGAGAGAGACCAAATTTTTACGTGGAAACCCAAAGTGGGAAAAACCATGGATAACAATCTCAAGTATATGAATGAGCACCAACTTGCAAGAGCACCAACCCCTTTGCTGAGCACCAACATAGCAACTACTTTTTAGCACCAACCCATAGGAGCACCGACCCCTTGGAAAGATTTGTGAGCACCAAACCATAGGAGCTCTAACCCCTCTTGTGTATAGAACACAACTATCTCTCAATTATTACTTACTCAACAAATGATAGAATTCTACAATATCTCTTACTTTTCTCTCCTCTTTTCTTATATTAAATAATTATAAAACCATGCACTCTCTTGCATATTACAAATGGCTTTTCAAGCCTTTATTTATAGCTTTCCAAATGACCTTTGGCATTCACCATTTGTGACCCTTCAATCCTCATGGAAAATGGTGCCAAACTTGCATGACCCTTTGTATCCTTGCATTTGAAAAGTCACATGGTGACCCTTCATAATCAAATGTATCCTTTCCTCTTTTGTCTTTATCTTAGTGACATTTTTTATTCCTCAAAGTGTCCCTTCATGGAAAAATGTGCCATACTCTCTTTTGTCTTCACATGGTAACTCTTGGGATTCCTCAAGATGACTCTTCATGAGAAAATGCATCCCATTCATCTTTTGTCTTTACCCCATGACTCTTTGACTTCTCCATGGGCCCTCTTTTGACTTATATGCAACCAAAAATATATTAATTAATATTAAATAAATATTAACACACATTAGCCAAGATATGAATATTAAAAACACCATTAAATGCAATGGGGCCTTTATCACCAATGTTATACCTTTGACATCAATGACAATATTTCTAAGAATTTCCCCCTTTGTCATTGATGGCAACCTCAAACTAAAACTGCTACATCCTAAAACCTACACATACTGCCATTTAAAAAACATACAGTAACTCCCCTTTACTATAGAAACCTGTACCTATTCCTTATACCTATTTCTACACTTGTTTATGCACTTGTACCTATACCTATACATGTTTCTATTCTTCTCCCCCTTTGACATAAATGGTAAAGGGCCTATCCTGGAGCTAACACTTAGCTACCCCTCAACTAATGCTAATCCTCAATGGAAGAAAGTAAAATAAATTTCTTCCAATTTCTCCCACATATACTCAAATGTGTCTTTTGGTAGTGCCTTTGTGAAAATATCTGTAATCTACTTTGTAGTACTAATATATTCCATCTTAACCTATTGATTTGTAACCTGATCTCTCAAGAAGTGATATCTGATGGGAATATATTTTGTTCATGAATGCATCACTAGATTCTTAGAAATATTAATAGCACTTGTGTTGTCAAAAAAATAGAAATAGGTTCATCATATTTTACCTTGTTATCTTGCAAAGTTTGTTTCATCTGAAGCACTTGAGTACAACATAATACTGCTGCAATATATTTTGATTCAGCTATAGAAAGTGATACTAAGTTATACTTATTACTTAGCCATGATACTAATATATCATCGAGGAAGAAATCTCCTCCACTTGTACTCTTTCTATCATCCAAGCAACCTACCAAATCTAAATTTGTATAAGCAACCATGGTGAAATATATGCCTGTGGGATACCACAATCCATAATCCAATGTCCCCTTGATATATCTAAATATTCTCGTCACTAACTAAACATGACTATCTTTTGGATCTAACTGATATCTTCCAACCATACCTACTACATGCATGATGTCTGGCCTCAATGTTGTCAAATATAAAAGAGTACCAATCATATATCTATACAAATATTGATCTGCAATAGGCGAATCTTCATCCTTGCTCACCTTATTTCCTATAGTCATTGGTGTGCCAACTAGTTCACAATCCTCAAAACCAAATTTCCTCACTGCATATGCAAAAAACATTATAATAGCCTCTAGCCTTGCTACTGGTGTAAAATTTTCTTCAAAATATATTCCCTCAATCTGAGCGTATCCTTTACATTCTAATCTTTCTTTATTTCTGGTCACTTCTCCATTTCATTCAAATTATTTATATAAACCCATTTTGGTCCTACCACATTGTGATCTTTTGGTCTAGGCATTAATTCCAAAGTATCATTCTTTTCTATCTAATTTAATTCTTCATCCATTTCTTTTTGTCTTTACCCCGTGACTCTTTGACTTCTCCATGGGCCCTCTTTTGACTTATATGCAACTAAAAATATATTCAATAATATTAAATAAATATTAACACACATTAGCCAAGATATGAATATTAAAAACATCATTAAATGCAATGGGGCCTTTATCACCAATGGTAGACCTTTGACATCAATGATAATATTTCTAATAGAACTATAATGGCTTGAGGTCCAATTGGGCTATGTAGGGAATGCTTAGTTTTTTGAGGTTAGCTCAACCATCCATTATCCCATATTTTTAATTTTTTGTGAGATATATCTTACCATCTTGGCAAGCCTATTCCTTATACGCTCTCACCATTTTATGAGTCCATGTTCTTATTTTTCCTCTATAATCTATCTTCTTAACTTATAATAAATTTTCTTCAATCCCAAATCCTTGGGAGAACAACATTTGGTCTAAAGTCCATAGGACTATGTAGGTAGTGTCCACTCGCATAGGGAATTTAAAGTCAGCTCAACCACCCCTTATTCTTTCATTCCCCCTTCCTTGGTCATGATTAGTTTGTCATGCCCTTGGTCTCAAAGAGTAATACCTTATTTTCAAACACTAATTTCTAAATTAAATATTTAATTAATTTCACTTAGTTGTTTGTGTGTTGATTATTTGTTTGCTTATCAATATGTAGTTTATCACTTGGGTGCCTTAATTTAGTACAATATATTATCCACTTGAGTCTTGATTATTCATATCATGATTTTGAGTTGTGAACAATTGTATCTGAAATAGAATTGATTTAAGTACATTATTTTGTACATTTAAATCTTGATTATCCATATCTTATTTTATGTTGTATACATTTGCATTTTAAATTCAAATTTGTATGCATTTTGACAAATTAATGTTATCATGATCCTTGATATATTATGATTCATACTATCATGTGCAATATAAAAAAATAAAGTTTCAAAATGGTTACCATGTCAATGCCATCAATCACATACATCTCTATCCATCTGATCCAATCATTAAACTAACAAGCATCATGATCATTATTCCATTTTAATCAAATCATTTTTACCCTGCTTGGGGAAAATTAATTCATCATCATCAAAAATCAAAGTGTCTAAACATTAACTCAAGTGGTGAAATTTTATCTATGGGTTAATCTTCTCTTTTGTTCTAGCTTCTTTCTCTTTTTTTTGAGAGCCCATCTGCATACTTCATCCACATATACCCTCTCGAGGGGGCATCATCCCCAAATATTAAATTTAAATCATATCCTTATATTTTCATTCAATCTCTCACACTTTTTAGTTTGGAATGACAAAATTACAACATCCATTATTTCTTCATCTAATTTTCATACACTTTTTTCAACATCTCATTATTTGAGAAGACATGACTTAGTCTACATCTCTCAATGCTTTCTCAAATAGGGGAAAATGTAGACACTCCATTTTTATCACTTTAGTGTAAAGTTATAAAATGGAATGATTCCAAGTAATTTGACATAAATTTGGTCCAAAATACTTTTTTCATTTAATTTACACATTCGAGTTCACCTTGGGGTATCTCTAGGTGGGATAATTCATGTTATTAGATCTGTTCAAGTATCATTCTAGTCAATTTCTCTACTCAATTATCATTTTGTTCAATTTATCTATTCAATTATCATTTTGTTCAATTTATCTATTCAATTATCATTCTGGTCAATTTCTCTATTCAATTATCATTCTTGTTAATGTATTTTTTCAATTATCATTATAGTCAATTTCTCTTGTTAATTATTTTATTCTAGTCAATTCTTTGGTTTTCATTCTCTGATCAATTAATTTAAATATATCATTCTTCTAATTAAATTCTATACATTATATTAATTCAATTGATCTTTTATTAATTTAATTAAACATTCTTTTAATTAAATTTCTCATATTTGTTTTAATTAAATTGATATTTTTTAAACTTAATTAATCATTCTTCTAATCATATTTTTATTGAAAATAGAATTATAATTTCTTTTGAATTAATTAATTCTTCTTTTCCTCCAAGTGGGCATCTTCATTCAAGAAAGGATATTGAGGTTATTTGGAATATGATTTTATGAGCTAAAATTAATTTGATAAAGTGAATTAATATACAAAATTATTCTCCACCCTTCATCTTGGAGACAAGATGAAGAGCCCACATTGGCTATCCATGTGCTTTCTTGGGAATGATTCCCCGCCCTTCATCTTGGAAATAAGATGGAGGGCCCACAATGAACCCTTCATCTTGGAAATAATAATAAGGGCTTATATTAACTCTCATTTGATATTTTCAAAGATCATCCTCAACCCTTCATCTTGATTAAGATGAAGGGCTCACATCAATGGTCCATGTGTTGATCCATGTGCACATTTAAGGACTCATTTTCAACTGTTCATATTAATATAAAGATTAAGGGTCCTCAATAATATATATTAATTATAAATAGACCTCTTTTCATCATAATTATATGCTTAATTTAGACAATGAAGTATTGTTAAATCATCAAGTCTTTTTGTGCATCATCTTCCCAAATTAAAGATCAAGATCAAAAAGGTCCATATCTTAAATGGAGATGTCCTCACATAATTGGCATTGAAAAAGATCATTAAAAAGTACATCTGAGCCACATACCATACAAATAAGTCTTTAATGGTGTCTTGCATGTTTTTAGTTTGAGTATAATGCATTATTGACTAACCTTTTGTATTGCTCATGAGGTCTTAGGCTCTAAACTTGTTTTCATTTATTGTTATGCTATTAATTAACTAAAACTAAATATCGTGAAAATATAGATAAGAAAGATTCATAATGATATATATAGGTACTTACCGATCACATATTTATATTTTATTACTCACACAAAAAATAATCACTCACCACTATGTTAGTACTAATTCCTAACATTGAGGATCTAAAAGGATAAACCTATTGGTATGTTGTGAAACTACATTGACCTTTGTTTTAGCCTCATTAGCATTGTATTTGAAATTTTTTTTTCTTTTAAACTTGGCATTAGAGTATGTGGGAGGGTTGGTCACATACTTTGACTTGTTCATGGTGATTAACTTAACCTTGTTGTCTTTAACTGAATGGCAATTGTCATCAAAAAATTGGAAGATTTTTTACATAATAGACTCTCGAAGATGTGAAAGCAATTTTTTTATTGAATGTATTTTAATTAATTTTCATCCATAACATTTTTCATTTCTGAAATCATAATCTTATAATGAAGTACCTAGTCACTAATAGGCTCATTAGGTCCTTGTTTAAGTTTCGTAATTTGATAATAACAAACCTTCTCACTAATTTTGAGAGAGAAGTGAGTAAATAATTTATCATCCAAAGGATCAAAATCATGTATTGATTAAATAGGTATTTCATAAAACCATGACAAATCTTAGTCTTTAAGACTAGAATCCTAGGAAAAATCTATGTTAATAACTTATCATTAGTCGTATAGTCTAAATATGCTTCATGGAAGGATCTAAGATGTTATTTTGGATCACATTTACCATCAAATGTTTTAATATTAGGTTAAATAAATCCTATCATAAAGGTATAAAGAAGAATATCTAGGACCAAAGGGTTGTGTAATAATGCTTGAGAATTTATCAAATGACCCACTTTTGTGATCCTTATTTCATTTGAGAAACCTTGGCTTGAAGGTCTAACAATTATTTTACAAGCACTTCACTGCTTGGCATATTATATTGATTATAAATAGTGTGTGTCACATGTTTTTTAATAATAAGAGGCACAAAAGTATGCTACATAAGAATAGCCACATATATCTAAGGGATAAAGTCTATTTTCCATAAGCACATATATCTAAGGAAATCTCCCCTATAGTAAGTATACTAGTGTAGGCATCACTTGAATAGTCATAGGTGTAGACACATGAACATAAGTAGTAGGAATAGTATTATAAATACTTATTTTAGGATCTATGCCTCTAAAATGTAGATGAATATCTTTGAAAATTTCATTTTATTGTTCCTCAAGATTGATTTCCTTAGCTAGCTTTTTATTTTCACCTATATTTACATGCAACAACACATCAATCATATGTGGTTTCATCTCAATAGCTTATTTAAGTTCACATCAATCTATATAATCAAAATGATCATTATTATTTTATGTGTACATTATAATCATTATATTTCACATTATTCATATCTTCCATTTTAATTATGTAATGGTTTTCGATGTGAAGAAGGGGAAATGAGAAATTAGATACTAAATTCAAACCTTAATAGAGGATAAATATGAAACATTGATAAAATTGAAACCATAATGTATGAGAAAACCTAGTGCTTATCATACTCAACTCAATGATCAAATTCACTAAAATGGTTTTTATTTTAGATTTAGTTGTTCTAAAATATTGTAAACCTATAGATAATCAAATTTTGAAATATATAGTAATAATATACTAATCTAAATTGAAATGTATAATATGTATATTGTACTATTTTGATTTAGAATTGACAAAGTAAGAAGCTATAAGTTTACTTACCTTAGTCTAATGTTTACTCACTTGTAACAAATGTATCAATATTATAAATATTATGTATATGCTTTGTCAAGTGCTCAAGTCCAAAATAAAGGCTCTAACCCTACTTAGATGCTTCCACTATGTCCAAATTGGTAATTTGAGTGTGGCTTGCGATACCCCATTTATAGGTCCTTTTTGCATGCTCTTAAAACCCTTATAGACACCTTTTTGCTCATTTAAAATCATCTAGAACCTTCTAAATAGGTCATTCCACCTCAACCAGATAGTATTCCCCATGTCAATCATGTTCTCCTAGGTCTTGAGCTTGTAGGATAGGAGTGCCCCATTTGGACTATAGCATTGGGTACCAAAGTATCCCATTTTTGGCACTCTTGTCCTTTTGTACTTTGAGCCCCAATGGTCATTTTCATATGGTCGTTATCCTTAATTAGGTTAGCCTATCATGAATACATGTGACCCATGACCAATTATTCCCTATAAAAACCCACTCAAAGCTCATTTATGGAGGAGGTGACCAAACTTACAAAGTAAAAAAGAACACAAACAAAGTACTAAGGAAAACTTCCTTATTCTCTACACATAGTCACCCAACATAGCTAAAAACATACTCAAATCCTCATACCAATCCCTAACTACCTCAAATATTATTAAATTGGAATTTACATATACATCACACTATTTCACAAAACATGTTAGGTGGGAGAACTACATATGACTTGATCCCTCTTCGAAGTATTGGTATATAGGTAGCATGCCCACACAAGGTGTGTGGATTTCATGTTTAGTACATATTACACACTAACCCCCCTCTTTCTCAAATGACTCAAATATCATTTTATCAAGCATGATGGAGGGTTAGGGTTTGAAGACAAAATCAGATCCATAATGAGTTCTGTCAACAACCAACACTTAATTTTTCACATGCAAGCTCACATAGGAATAATGCAATTACCCTTAAAGTTTTAGGTCTCTATGATTAGTTTGGATAATAATGGTAGGAATGGACAACAACACTGAACACCAAAGCATCCACTTTTTGGTTCTCCTATCCTTTTGTCAAATGAAAGCTAGATTTAAGTTTATGACACCTTCCTAGTCTTGCACAACTATTTTCAACATCTGTATTAGCCATCTCAGTCTATTTTCTAGCTAAATTGTATTTCTTCCTATTTATTGCTATTTTTAGAAAGGTGAAAAAGACAAACAGTTGCACAAATTAGGACTATATTTATTGCTATATTTTATACTAATTTATTAATCCAGACCTTAACTAATATAGGAATAAAACTCCATTATTCCCAAAATAATAAGTTAAATAATTTGATGACCAGTATCATGAAAAATGTCTACACTAGCTCAAGCAGTTAGACCATACATGTATTCAAGTAGCTGAACATCTTAGAATCTACCAACAAAATATACAATGATCCTACAAAAAATGAGTTCACACTAGAGAGTTGAAGGTTAATGATCTCATTCTCAAAGAAAATCTTTGTAATGTCAATGCCAAAGAAGAAATTAAAGGAAAATTCAAACTAAATTAGCTAAGTCCATACCTCATTATCAAAAATATTAGCCCTAAAGTGTATTGTCTAGCCTCACTTGAAGGAAAGAAACTCAAAAATCCAATGAATATTATGCATCTATGCAGATTCCATGTATAGTATTTCATTACACACATTGTATTGTACATAGTTTATTTCTACTTGTAAATAATTTCTCAGCTTACTTGTGCATAGTGTCTTTTTGCTTACTTGTACATAACTTATATCAAAATAAAAAAACATTTAAATAACTTAAAACACCAAAAAAATGTCAACTCTATGCATTATCCATGCTTTACATCTCTACTACCATGATAGACTTATCTTTTGTTGTTCTATGCTATTGTTTGTCAATTTATCTATATTACCATGTTTCACTTGATCTTCTTTAAGTGTGTGCAGTGACACCCAAATACTTGATTGCTTTACTCTACCCATTGAGGGGGTATCCTATTTTTACATTCAAGACATACATCGATATATATACCCATCAGGGGTATCTTCTACATGATTACACCATCCAAGTTATGTCATTCCTACACCATAGACTTTAGTTATCACATTGACGTATATTACTTACTAACTTACACAAATTATTATATCAGCACTCACTAGTATATAGTACTTGTGTATTTCTTATCATCTACCTAGTTTTGTACTACATTTTTTGCATACTTTCACTTCTTGCTTTGATCAATTAGATGTGATAGTATTTCCAACATTTGCATGCCTTCCTTTCTTTGATTATCTAGATGTGATTGCATTTATTAGTTCTTATTTTGTTGCTTGTGTGTGCCTTGGTAATTTTCTAATGTCCTTTGCTTCTACTATTATATGTGTTTGTAGCCTTCATGCCAATCTTGCTTGTTTGAAATTGTACGTGTATGTGGTCATTTGAACGTGCCTTGTATGCTTGTTTTCTTAGTTTGAGTGACATGTGCCCATGTCCCTTGTTTTCTTCTCCCCTTGGCCTCTTTTTTTAGGCTTCTTACTTCTTGAATTGCATGCCTATTTGCTTCTTAGTTGTTTGCAATGCCATGATCCACATTGTGCATTATCTTGCCTTCTTAAATGCCATGATGGACATCATGCTCCATCCCTCCTTGATAACTAACAATATTTCTAGTTTTAGTTCAGTATACTACACATGTTATTACATTTTTACATCTATCAAGGCATACCCCTATTGATCTAACAATCTCTAATACAAATAATGCTATATCTTGAGACATATTTTGGATTCTCATTTCTATATGTTATAGCATAACACACTTATAGGGATCTTTCCTTTGAGGTCAGTCATTGCAGGGTCTTCATTCCTAGCTCATAAAATGGGGTAACAAATAAGGGTTTTGTCATAGAGATCAGAGCCTTCTACCGATCAAAATCAGTTTTTAGAATACTTGAATAGCAATCAAAATTCAAAACATGCAAAATAGACCAAAAAATAGTAAAGGACAATAGTACCATATTTGGACTACAGTGTCAGACACCAAATTGTCCACTTTTTGATGCTCCTATCCAAATAGCCAAAAACCCAACATTTTGAGAAACAGATAAAAATGTAAGGTAAATTACAGTTTTTTCAGCTATAGTTTAGTTTAGATTAGGTTTTTTAGTATAGTTTTACTCAGATTATCTAGATATAGGGGGCATCATGTATGGCATGATGTCTCTCACTTCTAGTTTCAGATTAGGTAGTTGGTACAACTTCTAGATTAGAATCCATGTTTTAGACACCAGTGATTGGGGAAATGTATATAGCACATTTGCCTTCTTTTCTCTCTAGTTCATTGTATCACCTAGGTGTTCTTAGTAGTTACATGCCTTATTCAATTTTTAGGTGGTTGGCATAATTTTGAAGTGGCTTTCATATAAACCTAGTTCTTAGTTTTGGAGTGGCTTTCTTACAAGCCTAATCTCCACCTTTAAGAATAGTCAATATTGGCCTAGTTCTTAATATGAATTCAACTATTCATGCCAAATTGCTATATTATAGAGCATTTATAGGATTTATAATCCATCTCATATGACACACATTCATACTAGTATCAATTCATAGTTCATAATTTGTGGGTAATGATGGAGCCAAATGACTAGCTAGCCTTTGTATTCTTGAGCCACCTACTCAAAGGGATTGGAAACACAGTCTAAACATCAATTAACACATGCATGATCACATAGTTTTATCACATTGTGGGTGATGATGGAGCTAAAAGGCTAGCCTTTGTATTCTTGAGCCACACTTGGGGAATTGAGCACTCAACTCCATTCAAGATAATACTCTTGGTACAACACATACCCAACATCACTCAACATCACAAGTTTTATATTGGTTCACATACCTAGTGAGGTATATTCATTCCTTTCTCTTCCTCTCTCTTTTACCCAGCCTTTATACATTCTTATTTTATACTTAGTGTGTATAGTAAGAACTAATCTACTCCTTATTTTATCTTGCAGATTTAGGCTTCATGATGTACTCTCTCTATGCACACTCAACATCACACATATTTATGGGCTTCACCCTTGTAGGTAAGTTTAGGTACAATTTTTATTTTTCCTTTATCCTAGTATTTTACTTTGTTGCATCACTAGAATAAAGGGGGGGAATGTAGTCATATAAAATATCTAAATTGGTAGTTTGCGTGTGGCTTATGACACCCCATCCATAGGTCCTTTTTTCATGCTCATGCAACCCTTATAAACACCTTTTTTATCATTACCAATCATCTAGAACCTTCTAAACAGTCATTCCACCTCAGCTAGATAGTATTCCCCATGTTAATCCTATTCTCCTAGGTCTTGAGCCTGTAGGATAGGAGTGCCCCATTTCGACTATAGCATCGGGCACCAAAGTTTCTCATTTTTAGCACTCCTATCCTTTTTCACTTTGATCCCCAATGGTCATTTTCATATAATCCTTATACTTAATTAGGTCATCCTAACACAAATAGGTCTAACCCATGACCAATTGTTCCCTATAAAATCTCACTCAAAGCTCATTTATAGAGGAGGTGACCAAACTTACAAAACAAGAAAGAATACAAATAAAGAACTAATGCAAACTTCCCTATTCTCTACACATAGTCACCCAGCATAACTAAAAACATACTTAAATACTCATACCAATCCCTAAACACCTCAAATACTATCAAATTGGTATTTGGATCCACATCACACAATTGTACAAAGCACATTAGGTGGGATAACTATATATAGCTTGATCCCTCTTCAGAGTATTGGTATGTAGGAAGCGTGCCCACATAAGGGGTGTAGATTGCATGTTTAGTACATCTTACACACTAACCTCCCTCTTTCTCAAGTGACTCAAATATTGTTTTATCAAGCATGATGGAGGGTTAGGGTTTGAATAAAAATCAGCTCTACAACAAGTTCTATCAACAACCAATGCTCAATTTTTCATAGGTAGGCTCACATAGGCACAACACAACTACCCAAAAAGTTTTAGGTCTATATGATCAGTTTGGACAATAGCAGTAGGAACAAACAACAACATTGAACACCAAAGCATCCACTTTTTGATGCTCCTATCCTTTCACTAAATGAAATCTAGAATTTAGGTTTATGACACCTTCCCAATTCTTCACAGCCATTTTCAACCTTTGTATCATCTGTCTCAGTCTATTTTCCAGCTAAGTTGTATTTCTTCCTATTTGTTGTTATTTTTAGAAAGGTGAAAAAGACAAATAGTTGCACAAATTAGGACAATATTTATTACTATATTTTGTACTAATTTATTAATCTATACCCTTAACTAAAATAAGAATAAAACTCCATTATTCCCAAAAAAATAAGTTAAATCACAAATACTATCCAAGATATTTTAATAGCATCTTTATGTGTTATGAAAGTAAGTTTTGGGAATATTTTCCTACACATGTGTATTATTCCTATGTGTGCAGTTTATTTTGGTCATATGCACTGATATCTATTTTCCTTCCACTTCCATCCAAACCTTAGTTGTTATTTCGACCACAAGATTTCCCTTAAAAAGGGGGTTAATAGTTTTGGTTGGATATCCCGAACGACTCTAAATTGAATAGTTTAGTGTTTTTTATGTTTCAATACACTGAAGAGGGTTCAAATTACACATATTTATCCACCAATATGTGTGCACAAAATTATGACCAATAAAGAATGTAATGCAATCTTTTGATCTTCAAATCTTGGTACCATGAAAATTTTTAATTTTATTTTTATTTAGCCTTGTTTCTAGGATTTCTCCTTTTAGGGGTTTTTATTGTGTATGCCTTTGTGATAATGTCTCAAGAGAGTGATAATTGATTCCTCAAGTTTATAAGGTTAGTATAACCTAGGATTAATTTGTATTTATATCTTATTCTTAATTATTTTCTATTATGACCTATTAGGAATTTGTCATTGTTAGTGGGTTCATAATATGATATTATAATGTGTGTAGTTATTATTATGAATAATTATAATATCTAGGATAATATTATGTGTGTGAGTGAGTTGTGATAATAATTCACGTAGATAAGTGAATGAGAGAATAATGGCTCATGAGAGATTATAAGAGATATTGTTGGGATAGATTGGTTGTTGAGGATAAGTTGGACTACTTGCTTTAAGGAGATACTTAGACTATATATGTAATCTCTTTATAATACAATAATATCGAGAATGAATTAAAAATTTAAAATAAAGTACTTTTTATTGTATAATTGAGTATAAAAAGTATTAGTGTTATTTTTTTTTATTTATGCAAATTTGAACGAAATTTTACTTCTAGTATCAAAGCAGAGAAAATTTCCAATGAAAGCCATGATAAAATTTACAAATATGTAAGTCCTTTAGATTATTAAGGCATATTCATAATTTTTGAGGTAAATAAAAAGTGATATAAAGTTTGTTTTGAAGTTGTTTAGGAAATAGGTAATTTTTAAAATGCCTCTTAGTCTATGGGGATCAGTTAAACAAATATTTATATTCTCTATCCCTTTGTGCAATTCTGATAGTGTACAAACTTGATTTGACATCCTTTGTTTTGTTTTCCACTTCCATCATACCACCATGGTAGATTTATGTTTTTTGGGATCCTTATGATGTCTCTATGTAATTAATGATCATATAGGGAGAAAGAAGTGGATTAACCAAACATACAAACCACATGGTTCTAGAATTCTCCATACCATCTTCATTATTGAAGACATTACATGTATCTATCTACTCTATCAGTTTAAGTTTTAAGTAATAATTTTTGGACTCATGTGAATCCATTGGCAATTGATAAATTTATTATGTGAGATTATACAAAGCATGACATTATCATTTTTTAGGTCTTCATACAGTCTTTATGTGGCTACTCTCCATGCTCTTGCATATCTAGTATGAGATTAAAATGCATTCATTTAGACAAAACATAAGTTACATTTCATGCATGTATTGGAAACTAAGTGTGATCTACTCCATCAACATCTCTTAACTCATATTTTAAAATATCAATATTCCCATGATCACCTTAGCCATGCAACTTTTACTATTATGATATTAGGGCTCGATGATATCAATAGGCTCAAGGAAATATTTTTAATTTAAAGTTGTTAAGTCAAATTTATTTAGAGTTTATAGGTAGTCAATAGTATGTTAGTTGGTAACATATATATTTAAAGCTTTTTAGTCATGTGATCATATTTTTACAAAAAAGTAACTGTATGTTTTATTATTTTTTATTCAATAGTCCATAGTGGTATTTTTCTCATTCATGGTTAGAAATTAAAGATCATTGATGGTAAGTCTAGTCAAATATCTTTATATAATGCCACTTATAGTTGAGCCTCAATATAAAAAAATAGAGTCTGTTATGTTATTATGTATATCTCAAGATAGAGTTATTGTCAAAAAAAATTATTATCATTATTTTCAAAGTCATTAACATATCACCAAAACTAGAGGTTGCATAATGAATTTAATCAATAATAGACTAAAGCATTAGCCTAGGAAATAGTTGCATAGACACAATATTAATAAAATGGAGTGATTCTTATTGAGATTTTGAGTCCTTATACAATTTCTTACTCTTAGAAATATAGAGTCAAGACTTATCACAATATCTTCCTCTAATCCCTAGTCTTACTCCCACACCCTTATCTCTATGAGTTGTGCATTACAACTATTTTTCACACTCATGTATTATTTAAATATTTAAAAGTAATAGTCTAATGTTCAAACTATCAACATATTTTCCCTAACAGTCTCCCCTTTAGTGTGAACATGGGTTAAGCTCTATCTAGTCCCTACTCATGTTTTACATGGTTTTCCTAGCTAATCAACAATCACTATGTAGATGGTTTTCTAAGAGAACCATCAACTCCAAAAAATGGTTTTCTAGTGGAACCACCAACCAATCTATAGATGTTTTTCTAAGAGAACCAATAAATCCAAAAAAATGGTTTTCCAGTGAAACCACCAACCACTCTATAGATGGTTTTCTAAGAGAACCAACAACTCTAAAAAATGGTTTTCCAATGGAACCACCAACCACTCCATATCAACGTACATGTTTTCCCACTCATTTTTATAAAAGGGAACAATATAGTAAATTATGTTCCTAACTATGAACAAGGAAATTACATTTTTTCTTATTACCACATGTGTAGAAATAAAAAGCATACAAGATAGAAGATCACCATTACAATAAAGCAATCTCATTGTTTGTGACTAATAAGAGATGTTATTTGTCCTCCATCCTCCTTTTGCCTCCATCCTTCATGAGTCACTACTCAGTATAAGAAGTCTTCTTCATCTTCCTCCTTTTCAGGTTCTTCTTCAATGTCCTCAGTAATTACATTGGCCTCATCCATTTTAAGCTTTCCTTTAATAATATCCTTGTCATGAGTAATACAAAAAAAATATTTATGCCATTTTTTCTTACAATAAAAACATTATAATTCCTCTTTGTTCTTTAAAAAATTAGTGTGCCTCTTTTTTACATAAAGGGTAGTTTCTACTTCACTATCTTCTTTTGTTCATTTCTCCTCATGTAGGAGTACAAATATCATACCTTCAAGTGATTGTGTTGGCATCTGACCAAGAGTAAACACCACATTATTGTATTTTGGAGGTAGGATATTTAATAAAATTGATTTTTGCATCTTCATCATCAACTTGGGCTTAAACTTCTATTAATTATCCCAAAAGAGACCTAGGTTCATTAATGTGGCTTGACATTGTTGCACTATCATTCATTCTCAATTTAAATAATTGTAATTTTAGTGTGAATTTAGCATTCATAACCTTATCACCAAATGTTTGACTTAGTAGTTCCCAGATTTCTTTAGACTTATTTTTCAAGTCAACATAATGCAACTCAATATCAGATAAATCAAGTCCAATAATGGATTTTGCTTTGTCATCCCTAGTTTATCATTCAAGTAATTTTGAAACATTAATTAGTTATTTTTATTTTCCACTCATAATCCCCTAGAGGTTCTTGTTCATTAGTTGCATTTGTATTTTCACCTTTTATGTGTGAAAATTTAAACTAGTGAATTTATCTAATGGAATTTCCAGAATGGGTGTCAAACTCAGTCAAAAATGCACCTTTACAATGATATTTAATTTTATTTTTAAGAAAAGAATATAAGAATATCCATTGGAAATGAAAAAACACTAAACTTCTATAAATAACCAGAGGCCGATATACAATGTATATGTTTTTTTAATATAGATATCATAATTAAAATGAACAAAAAATAGATTAGCAAAAAGTAGATCAAACCAACAAGTTGAATCAATTAGATTATAGGATGTAGAGTAATAGGGTGCAAAATAATGACATGGGATCAAGCATGGATATATTTTTCACATGTAATGCACATAATGAATCTCATGGAAACCATATAGTCATCAAAAAATTACATGTAAGCTTAAAGGAACATGCTAGTTTGCTATTAATAAATTCACCATCATTTATGGATTAGAGAAAGAGCACAAAAATGTAGATTAGGATATTTGTCATCATTTTTGGTCTGCTCTAGTCTATTCTACATGAGAAAACCAAAAATGTAGATGTACAAGAAAAAAATAATATCACCTTCCCATGTAGCCAATGTCTTCTATGGTCAATGCCAACCACTATGAGCATAACTAAACCTGAAAATGGCAAAGGATGGAATTGATTCTTTAGGTTTGAATGACTTTGAGGCTCCTATAGACTGTCATGGTGGTTTAATCTACTCATGGATGGTAATTTTTGAAAAGCAATTAATTGTAATTGAAGCAAAAAAGTTTAGACAATCTAAAACTTTGTGTTTAGATTTTTCTATATTTTATGTATGAACTTTGTTCAAAGTGAATAAGAAAAAAGTTGATTTTGTGGAACGTTACATCTAAGGAGATCATTTGGTGCATTCTATGAAGATGAAAATGGTAAACTTTGTGTTATCTTTAAACCTTAATATGAATTCAAGTTTTTCTTACTCATTTGTTGAAAGAATTATCACCTCTTGAATGTTTATCTAATTTTATGAATACAATAAGCTCTATAAAACTACTTATTGTGAAGTACAACTTATTTATTCTCACATATTATAGTCATTTCATTATCTATTTCTTAGAACTTCTTTACACAATCTCTAAAACATCTGCTTACTTGTTGTAAATCACTCTGTTATGGTTCATAAACTTTGTGATTAAAGTAATACCCTAAAATATGATAAATTATTCATATCCTATGAATAATTTGTATAAATTATGAATAACTGAAAGTTGAATAGTTAGAATAGATAAGCATAAAATGTACAAGATCACCATTAAATGAAAAGGATTTAATTCCATGACTACCTAGGTAATTTT
Source organism: Torreya grandis (assembly GCA_037957365.1). Lineage (NCBI taxonomy): Eukaryota > Viridiplantae > Streptophyta > Pinopsida > Cupressales > Taxaceae > Torreya > Torreya grandis. Next base: position 146,806 of record JARHVA010002172.1, read on the forward strand.
GATAACCTAAAAATATCTAGCCCACAATTTTTGGTAACTCCATTGGGGAATACATGAACTTAACCAGAGCTAAAATTAGATTATCCACTCTAGGGTAAGATAGATGTAGACTAATGTTTAGTTCTACAAAATTGCATGTTTTCCACACTGTCATGTAATAATTTGCATGCAAAATTTAAGGTGCACTTGTGATTTAAAATGCATGCATGTCAAGTAATCACTTTTTTTGTCTTAAGTTGCTTTACTTGTTAAAAGTAATCACTTTGCTTATCTCGAGTCACTGCATGCCAAGTAAACCCTTTGTTTGGATTTAATCTCTACATGTCAAGAGAAATGCTTACCAAGTCTTTACTTATAAATCTGAAATAACTTAAACAAATCCTTAAAAAATCATAAGTGCTTTAATCTGGCAAATTAACTTTTCACTAGAGCAAGAAGAACTTAAGGCCAATGGATGACTTGTTTCAGTTATAAGAATAGTTTAATTTCAGCTTTCCTCCTCAAACCAGAATGAGAAGAGTGAGTCTTTAACCTATGAGACAAGTGCAAACTCCTATGAATCAGTTGTAACATAATTCTTTAGGAATAATCCAACCTATTAATCCTCAACTTCTTATTCTCAGAATAATGGCACAACTTCTTGTCCCATGGGGGGAAGCTATTTGGCCTAATGAATTCAATGCCTCCTCTTCATGACTTACCTAAGGGGTTAATAAATAACTTTCCTAAGTTCATAGGAGATGGAAAACAAAGTCCAAATGAGAACTTAGCTACTTTATTTATAGCTTGTAGAGTGATTGGTGTTGAGCTTGAAAATATCTCAATCAGACTCTTCATTGAAACCTTACATGACTTAGATATAGAATGGTTTTACCATTTAGAACTTGACACCATAACCAATTAGGATACTATGCATGATCCATTTGAAAAAATATTTAAATCTACTGAAAACTCACACATTGCTCATCTAGTTGATTCAGCTTAAAAAAGAGCCACATGAACACATGTAGGATTTCATTGCTAAGTTTAACAAATTACTCTATAAAATATCTTAGGATTATCAACCCATTGGTGATAACTAAAAGTTTTTTTTCATTAATACTTAGTTACCAGAGGTTAACTACCATCTATGTAGAGCACATCCTGTTGATTCACCAATAACTCAAAACATTGATACAGAGGTTGAAGATGGCCTTATCATCCCTGAAAAGATTAAGAAGACAACTTCCAAGATGGAAAGTTCTACTTTGACTACATTGAAAAACACTATGGATCCCCTATTGTAAAAACTAGCTAATGAATTGTTGTAAGTTAAAAAAAATTCCTCAAGGTGATCATGTTGCTCCTATCAAGAATGCACCTACACACAATTTTAATAACCAAAACCAAAATCATATTACTAGACCTTCATAAAGATTGTAAATTAAATATGCTTTAAAGAATGACATTGAAATGAATGAATAAAATGATGTGGCTATTGACCTTGATCAAGAATTTTTTGATGAAGATGACTTTATAAATCCTAATGGCAACTCTGACATAGGCTACCTTTAATATCAATCAAAAAGTGATTATGAATAAATGGTTGAAGAAGATCATAATAACTCTTTTGTATTATTTACAACATCACAAAATTGGCAAGTTGGTGAGAAATATTCCAAAGAATAAGGGAAAGAGAAAAAGGACTCCAAGCCAGATGTTAGCATTCTCAAAAGAGGTAGTCTTTTACCCATTTATTTTTCTCTAAAAGATAAAAATATAACATCCTCTTCTTCACAACCTCATAATCTAGTCACTAATACTTCTGAAGTTAGTCCTAATTTGTCTACTTCCATCCTTTCTTTTGACATTATTGACCACATCAAGAAAACCAAGATCTAAATGTCAAAAGCCAAAAACTTGAGGTCTATCCAGATCAACTGAATAGACTAGTCAAGTATGTACAAAGTAAAGGATCAAAAAATACAACCAATGCTTCTACAAGTATCTTGCCTACCCCCAAACATGTTTCTTACCAAAATAATGCTACAACTACTTCTCATACATCCAAAATAATAGAGCCATTCTATGTGTCTCTCTTGATTAACGATTTCAAGATGAGAAATTGTATCTTAGATTCTAGATCTTTTGATAATGTCATGCTAGTTAAAGTAGTTGATGCCCTTGGCCTCACCCTAACTAAGTTAATAGGAATATGTTACTCAATGGAAAGACAAGTTATATTGATTGTATAAATCAAAGATGTTCCAGTTGTTCTAGCAAATTTTCCAAATAAAATATTTAAAATGATAATTCTAGTAGTAAATATTCTTGTTTCATGGAATGTTATTAAGTAGAAACTTCTACAAAGATATCGGTAGAGAATTCAAGATGGATTGATCTTGTTCTCACATTCAATTCAAAAATATAAATCAAAAACTTGAGCTTGAGAAGAAATCCAAGTATATAGTTTCCAAGTCAAATGATCCAAGATCATAGATTCTTTTTGAAGAATAAAATCATGGAGTTTATTAACTTGAATTGGGAAAGGACATACAAGAACTAGAGACACAACAGGTAGAAGAGAAAATATGGACTCTAGAATTTGATGGTAGTTATTGTTGTCTTGGTTTATGTGCTAGATCTGTATTAATATCACCAGAAGGTAAGGTATATCCTTAATCTTACAAGATTATGTTTGAAAATACTAACAACATAGTAGAGTATGAATCAATCTTGTTAGGATTGGAACAATCAAAATAAAAAGGAGTGATACTTCTTAAAGTGCAAGGAGATGTTGAGTTGATAGTGAGGCAAATTCATGGAGAATGCCAAGAGAATAAGGATAAGCTAAGGCACTACCATGATGGATTTCTAAGTGTAAAACTTGATTTTGCAGCCTTTTCAATCAATTCCATTCCTTGTGATCATAACTCTAGAAATGATGCTCTTGTAGTTACTATAGCTCTGCTCAGGCTAAACTAACAGCCTACATTTTTTTGACAAGATGACTCTAAAGTAGAGATGGTTTTTTATCCAAAGGTTCCATACAATGTCAATCAGTGGAAAATATTTAATGATGACAAACATATAATTGATTTTCTTGAGAATCAAGACAATTTTAAAGAATTATATTTAAAAAGAAGTAGTTCACTTCCATGCCAAATAAAAAGAGGTAATACTAACCCTGAACATGATGATAATGAAGATGTGATTCAATTGAAAGGAAATAAAGTTCCTAAAAGGTTAGTTTATTTAGAATAAATTTTTATAATCATGATTAGTTTTTGAATAAAAAGAAAGAGTATGGTGAGATTTTTTCTCCAAAAGTACAAGTTAATTTGGGTATTAAAGAAGAGCCCAAGATGGTCAACATTGGAAAATGTTTTTCCTAAGAAGAAAAAGAACCATTTATTAAAATTCTTAAGAAATACATGGATGTGTTTGCTTGGTCTTAGAAAGACTTGAAGACCTTTTAGCCTAAATAGGTACAATATTACATTCCACTTCAGCTAGAAGTGAAGCCTTTCATGCAAAAGATTCACCCTCATAATCCAGCAATCTTAGGTACTATATTTGATGAAATATAAAAGCCATTGGATGCCAAAGTCATTTATCCTATTCACAATTCATAATGTTTAACTAACATTGTCCCAGTAAGAAATAAAAATGGAGAAATGCGTTTGTGTGTTGATTTCCATAATCTCAACCAAGCTTCTTTGAAAGATAATTATGTGTTGCCAATTATGGATCCTACCTTACAATTAGTTATAGGATCAAAAATGTTGTCCATGTTGGATGGATTTTCAAGATATAATTAGATAAAAGTGGTAGAAGAAGATCAAGACAAGACATCTTTCACAACACCATGGGGGATGTTTGCCTATTAAAAGATGCCCTTTGGGATTTATTAATGCTAGATCAACTTTTTAATGAGCAATGGATCTAGCATTTGCACATCTTAAAAACAAGATTATTGTTGTATACCTTGATGACTTGACAATCTTCTCCAAGAAGAGAGGTAATCACTTGGTTGATTTATAAGAAGTACTCATCTAGTGTAGGACACATGGAATCTCTTTGATTCTCAAGAAATCAATATTTGTCATGAATGAAGGGAAGCTTCTTGGTCAAAACATCTCAAAGGAAGGAATGAAGATTGATCCAGAAAGGATGAAAGCTATTCAAACTTAACCTATACCTATGTCTAAGAATGGAGTACATTCATTCTTAGGAAAGGTTAACTTCCTTAGAAGATTCATTCCTAACTTTGCTAAGTTGACTCACCATAATTTTGACATGATGAAAAATAAGCAAGACTTCAAGTGGAATGTTGAAGCTAAGTTGGCATTTGAAAGGATTAAAGCATCCATACCTCAAGCTCCAATGTCAATTTCTCTTGATTTCAGTAAGGAATTAAATCTCTATTATTATTATTTTGAGCATACCATGTTAGTTATACTTTTACAAAATAATGATGAAGAAATTGAACCTCCTATAGCTTTCATGAGCCAACCATTGCAAAGTTATGAGCTGAAATATACATAGATAGAGAAACATGTCTTTGATTTAGTCAAAGCATGCAAAACCTTAAGGTACTATATTTTATCTTCACATACTATAGTCTATGTACCTAAAACTATAGTCAAATATATTATAACACAAAAAGAGTTGGTATTCTTGAAATGCACCTAGGTGGCTAAACTTCAAGAGTTTGATCTTGACATCAAACCAACAAAGCTAGTAAGAGGAAGAGGCTTGTGTCAACTAATGAGAGAAAGTAAACCAGATGACATAGATACAATGGTATCTTTGTTTCAAGATGAATTAGATGAATATTTGACCATGGTTCTTTTTTTTATCTTGTTGATGAATGGTACAGTAAAATTACTTTCTTTCTAACTTATGGAGAATGTCCAGCTCATCTAACACATAAATAAAAATGGACCATCAAGCTATAGTCAAAGGATTATGTCCTTTGGGGTAATGGTGTTTTCCTTCATTTTGTGGACAAAGGACAATAAAAGAGATTATTGAAATAGTTCCATGATAGAGCATGTAGAGGTCACTTTTCAACATGAGTTACAATATATAATATCCTACAAGTAAGATACTATTGGCCCACTCTTTTCCAGGATACTTTAGATTGGGTTTATAAATATCAAGCATGCCAAAATTTTGTGGGATGTCCAAAGTTACCAACATTGATTTTAAAACCAATCATTATTAATGAACCATTCTTCCAGTGGGACGTAGATTTTATTGGTATATTGAATCTCTCTTCAAGTGTTGGCCATTGTTATGTCTTAACCACCATTGATTACTTCAACAAGTGGGAAAAATCCATTTATGTCAAGCATACCATTTCTAAAGTTGTATGTGATTTTATCAAGGAAAATGTTGTAGTGAGGTTTGTTGTTCCTCACAAGATAGTAACAGATAATGTAACTAATTGTTTTCCAAATGAACTAACTCATTTATTTTAGTTACATGAAATAGAATTAGTTCACCCTTAAAATTAATATCCTTAGGGAAATGGCCAAGCTGAATCAAGTAACAAGAACTTGATGAAAATCATTCACATGTTGATGGATGATAATAAAAGTACCTAGCACAAGAAGCTATTTGATTCATTGTGGTCTATTAGAATCACTCCAAAGAAATCGATTGGCATGTTACCATTTTAGTTGTATGAAATAGATGTTGAAATACACATCATAGTAGAATTTCCTGCTTTACAACTATCCAAGGTCATTGAAGATGCAACTTATCAAGATTCACTGGATAAGTGGATTATGTTTTTATCTAAATTATAAGAGGTACGTTCCCAATTTTCTAAATGTTTAACTAATCATCAGATGAAAGTGAAAAGGATTTTTGAAAAAAGGCTAAAGAAAATAATTTTGAAGTTGGTGACCTAGTCCTACTATGGGATAAGAGAAATGAACCAAAAGGGATGCACCATAAATTTGATTCACTGTGGAAAGCACCTTTCACAATCAAGAAGACTATTGGAAAAGATAGTTTCATCCTAGCTTATTAGGATGGACATGAATTGCCGCTACCTTACAATGGACAACACTTGAAGCTTTTCAAGAATTGAGGAGCAAGGTAACACCTGTATTATATAAAAAAGTCCTCAACTTTTTAATTTGTATAGTTGTTTTTCTTTTTTTGCTTGCTTTTTTATAGTTTTTTATGATTGAGTTTTTACATGACTCTGTACCCAATAGACAAGACTCAAAACTAGAGATACTAGGATCTCATCCTTGTTTATTTATTTTAGATAGAAATAAGGATATCCCTAATTAGAGCTAGCTAGTATCCCCAATATTTTACATATGGAATTTTGAGTTACCCCTATTAAAATTTTTGTCTTTTGTTCTATGTGAGTTAGTTGTCCTTGTTAAAATTCAATCCACTAAATAAGACTTAGACTTTAGTAGTTTTCACTATGATTGATTTCATTCCCAATTGCTTCAAATTGCTCTAAAAGGTTAGAAAATGTCTACTTGGGTCATTCTCAAAAAATCCATTTTGTCCACTTTCCAAGAGATTCAAAAAAGATAAGTGTTTGAATTCATTGATAAGCCAATTCAGGCTCTCAAGGTTACTTTAGTTTTTAAAGGTGAAGTAAGTTATCCTCAAAAACCCATGTTACATCATCCAATTCAAATCTAAATTGTGTAATGACTTTGATTCTCATAAAAAGCTAAGCAAAGTAGTTTCATAAACCTGCAAAGCACTAATTAGAAAAATCCAAGGTTTCAAAGTTACTTATCTTACTCATATTCATAAGAAAAAGCAATTATGGTTTGAATGTTTGAAGTCTTCACAAACATAGACCAAATCGGGGTTTTGAAGTTTCTTGACTTCATAGACCAAAATAATCAAAGCAGTTCATGAAACTCGATAAATGTTAAAATGCTTACACAGTTTTCATCTCCAGTGTTAGTTATTATTAATGCATTTACTAATATAAATATTGAAAATTCCACCCCATTTCCTACCTAGATTTTGAGTTGTCTAACCTAGCTATCACCCCTGCAAATCTTGAGTGACACCGTTTAAATTTTTGGAGTGATTTTTTAGCAATATCTTGACAACCCATTTGTGGTTGAGGTATACAGAGTGTTTCCCATTTGTTTTCATGTTTCCATTTTGGGTGTTCATCTCATTTTTCCCCTAACAAGTTTTCATGCACCATTTTAAGTGATTTTATATCATTTCTTGTTTTTTCAATTTATTTTTGCATGCGTAGTTATTGTCAAAACTTGTAAATTTTTTAGAAACACTTGGTATGAGAAAACCCTAAGAAAAATACCCAAAACATTGATTTTTTCTATAAATTCCCTAATGATTGACCTATACCTACCAAGACCCTTCATGACTTGCTTCTCAGAGTCTCAAACCCAAGTAACTCATCCCTAGAAACCTAAAGCTCTTAAGGAACATCTTGCTTAAATTTTAAACAAATACTTGCTTCCCAAAGTTTTGATTACCCACTACTTCTACTTCATCAGGTTTTATAACCCAAGTAACTTGTCTTAGGAAACCTAGAAACTTGCTCAAATTACTCGAGGTTTTCAACACTAAAGACTTGTGGAATACCCAAACCTCCCTAGATTTTTGACACCTTATTACTCTGAATAGTTTTCCTAGAGTTTTCAAAGCTTTCTACTATTGGAAGTTCCTAATATTTGAAGTATTGCTGAGGATTGTTACTCAAGACATTAACTTGATTTAAATTCTCAACCTTTTTTAAACTAGTGGGAACATATACTAATTTTTAAAGAACATATATCAATCCTTCTTAGTGTCAGTCACAAAAAATGTTAGGAGGAAAAGAAGAAACAAATATTATTAAATAATTTGTTGAGCTATCACTTGAAGAAGTTCCAAGGCCGAGTAGGTGAGGGAAGACTAAAGCAAAGAGAGCTAAGAAGTCAAAAGAAGTAAAGATGAAGTATGAATATAAGGGATATCCTATTGAGTATTGCATTACTTCTAAGTTATTTGAAATAAGTGATACTAACATGGGACACATTTCAATAATTAATCTATTAGAAAGGTCAAAATCCATAATTAAGACACCACTCATGCAAGCAATGACCAATAGTGGGACACTACAAGCTACAACATTCCTAAGCTCTACACAACTTCTTGAGTTTGTCCTAGAGTGTGATAAGTAATATGATTCTCTTACTAGGACAATAAAAGATACTACTGACAATGTGGTGATAACGTTAGATGTTCAATATTTTGACTATTTTGAAGATCCTGTCAAGATCTAAAGTGCTTGATGTATCAATGGAGAAATCTAAAAGCCAATGGGAGAATAATACAATAGCTTGCATCAAGATAATGAATACAAATTATTTGAGGAAACTAAAGCAACCTTCAAGGTTTTCAAAGAAAATAGTAAGCTCTAATTTGGTTCAAGAAGTGGATGATATCACTTAGTTGTTACGTAGAATTAATGGGGAGAAGAATGCCAAATGATTTTCTACCTGTATGTATGCATACATTAGGGATATTAATGTTAATAGAATTTATGATATGATTGAATGATCAAGAATCATAAATGAAAACATTGATCATCATCTGAGTAAGTATTATAGACTCTTGAATTCAAAAGGAATTTATATTTAGTATATGTTATAGCATCTAGTGAAGCATTTTCTAGGCTAACTACAAAAGAGATGTTGGTAACATAGCCCATATATGAATATGACCCTTAGTTAAATTTATCTAAATACTTCAAGTATTATAAGAGGGTAAATGATGGATTCTTTTATGCAACCATCTATAAATTGAATGTTGCCTTAAAGGCCAAGAGAGTATCAGATGGAGCTTGGGAGGCAATTTTCCATTTTGGATGCATTTTCATTCAATTCTTTAATTTCACATATATCAAAGTTGGTGGTTTCACAGGGACACCAATCAAATTGTCAAGGTACCCTACTATAAAATGGATTCTTATGGATTTGTATAGGTAGTTGGTAGAATTTCATGACCTACAGTCAAAGGTTCACTATTCCTCTATTAGTTTTCTTATTTTCATTTTCCACTATCACTGTGCAAGCATTTACAAGGCAAAGAATGTACAAACAAAAATATATCACAACTACAATCAATCACATTTTGAAGCTAAAGAAAATTTTAATTATAGAGGCATAGCTCAAACATGGTTTCTCTTGAGTATATTCATAATCCTACAATTGAAGACTTCTTGATTGATTGTAGAGATGAGTTTGAAGTGAGGAGAAGAGATAACAGCAAGATGACTATTGATTAAATCCACTCATTTGATTTAGTTACCATTCCAGAAGATATGGAAGATGACAGGCAAGTGATCCATGATTCTTATCATGTAATGGGAGGAGACAATTTTCCATAGATTATCTTCAAGAAGAGTCAAGTAAAGACTCTTGCTTAGATAACTTTAGTGGTTCTCGCTATGACTTCATCATGGCTACTTGGTAAGGGATTCTACATGAAAGAGCTAGTAATGATATAAATTGGTCAAGTTAGTCACAAGAGGAAATTAGTATAGGGAGAAAGCAGCCAAGAACCAAAGAATAATTTGATACTAAAGAATAATGTTGATGATACATAATCTATGATGAAAGGAAAGGAGCCAATTCAACCAGTTAACCCTGCATCTCCTCTTGTCTCTTCTACTATCATTCATACTTCAACCAATTCTCCTTCTACCACACCCATCACATCATCTTCACTATCAGTGAAAAACATAAAGCCAATAGTGAAATATATAAACCCATCCACACTCATTCCACCTCCAAAGTCTTCAATCTTCAAATCCCCTAAGAAATCTATTCAAAAGGAGACTAATTCTCCTCCTCCTCCACCTTCATCCACTCCACCTACTCTTCCTCCTCCACATAATTTTGAGGATTATCCCACCATTCCTTCTATTAATATCCAAAAAGAGCTAGAGCAGGTCATTTCTAGAGAGGTGATTGCATCACAGGAGGTATCTTAGTAATAAGTAATAGTTAAACTTGAGGACAAAGAGGTAGAGGACCCTTGAAAATGCCAAAGACCTCTGAATAATTACATCAACAATTCAAGTAATTAATTTAAAAGTCCATGATTTATTTCACAGCAAATCTATAAATGAGTTGATCAAAAGTCAATAAGAGGTCAAGAGGCTTGAACCTAGGATTGATAAAGTAAAATCTTATTGCAAGAAGCTAGAAAGGGAACTACTGAGATATGAAATAGAAAGGTAATTAATTGCCAAATTAGATGATGTAGCTATCCAATTCATGATGTCTTAACACATCAAGTATAGAGAAAAGTGTAGATCAGAAGTTCATGAATTGGAATGATTATTATTTATTCTCTTCTAAACAACTTCTTTTATCTTCTTCTATTTTGTTCACAAATGTATTTGAAGTAATTTTTTTTAAGTAATTACTTTATAATTAATGTCATTTAGTGAAGTTACTTGTAAAATTAAGTTACCTTGTAAAATGTAAGACTCAAGTAACTTGGTTAGACACCATTACTTGAAGTTATTTTGTAACAACAAATTACTTAATCAAGCTTTGAGAAACATGCAAAAAGAGTGTATTTGATCAAAATAGTGAAATCAAGAAGTCTTACATGTCATCATCCATTACATGCCACATAAGAAAAATTTTAGGAGGACGTCTCTTAATGGTTTTTAGTTTTTAACGTAGCACATGGGAATTTCAGGAGTTGTGTCCTAATTGATTTTGACATTTTAAATAGTATAATTAAGAGTGAAGGTTGTCATGCCAAAGGGGATGGTAATTTCTGAAAAGAAATTATAACTTAAGCAAGAAACTTTAGGCAATCTAAAACTTTATGGATAGATTTATCTATGTTTTCTATATGAACTTTATTCAAAGTGAATAAGAAGAAAGTTGATTTCTATGGAAGTTTGTGTCTAAGGAGATCATTTGGTGCATTCTATGAAGATTAAAATGATAAACTTTATGTTATCTTTAAATCTGAATATAAATTCAAGTTTTTCTTACTCATTTACTAAAAGAATTATTACCTCTTGATTGTTTATCTACTTGTAAAGATACAATAAACTTTGTAAAACTACTTGTTGTGAAGTACAACTTCTTTTTTCTCACATATTCTAGTCATTTCATTATCTATTTCTTAGAACTTATTTACACATTTTTTGAAATAGATGCTTATTTGCTACAAAATCACTTTGTTATGGTTCATGAACTTTTTGATTAATATAATACCCCAAAATATGATAAATTATGCATATCTTAAGAATAATTTGTATAAACTATGAATAACTAAAAGTGTAAATAATTAGAATAGATAAGCATAAAATGTATGAAAGATTCACTGTTAAATGAAGGGGATTTAATCCCATGACTACCTAGGTAATTTGTATTGCCTAAAAAACATATTTCCAACAACTTTTGGAAACTCCACTGGGGAATACATAAACTTCAGTAGAGCTAAAATTAGATTATCCACTCTAGGGTAAGATAGACACAGACTAATGTTCAATTCTCCAAAATTGCATATTTTCCACACTATCGTGTAAGTAGTTACATGAAAAATTTAAGGTGCACTTATGATTTGAAATACATGCATGTCAGGTAATCACTTTATTTGTCTTGAGTTGCTTTACTTGTCAAAATTAATCATTTTTCTCATCTTGAGTTGTTACATGTCAAGTAAATCCTTTTTTTATCTTTAGTCACTACATGTCAAGAGAAATGCTTACCAAGTCTTTGATTATAAATCTGAAATAACTTAAATAAATCCTTAAAAAATCATAATAACAAATCTACCTTTCACTAGAGCAAGAAGAGATCAAGGCCAAATGGATAAGTTCTTTTAGTTTTAAGAATGGTTTAATTTTAGCTTTCCTCTTCAAATCAGAATGAGAAGAGTGAGTCTTTCACCTGTGAGACAAGTATAAACTCCTATGAAACAACTAAAACATTATTATTCAAAAATAATCCAACATGTTAATCCTCAACTTCTTATTCCTAGAAGAATGACACAACTTCTTGTCCCATGGGGGGTATCTATTAGCCCATTGAATTTAACACTTCTTCTTCACAACTTGCCTGAATTCATAGGGAATGGAAAACAAAGTCTAGATGAGCACTTAGCTAATTTATTTATAGCTTGTGGAGTGATTAGTGTTGAACATGAAGACATCTTAGTTGTAATCTTCATTAAAACCTTACATGACTTAGCTACAGAATGGTTTTACCATTTGGCACCTGGTACCATAACCAATTGGGCCACTATGTGTGAGCAATTTGAAAAAATATTTATAGCTGCTGAAGACTCACACATATTGCTCACCTAGTAGAATCATGTTAAGAAAGAGCCACATGAACACATGTGATATTTCATTGCTAAGTTTAAAATATTGATCTAAAAAATACCTCAAGATGCTCAAACCCACTAGTGATAACTAGAAGTGTTTTTTCATCAATGCTTAATTACTAGAGGTTAGTTACCAGCTACGTAGAGCACATCCTGCTAATTTAGAAATAACTCAGAACATTACTACAGTGATTGAAGATGACATTATCATGGCTATAAATATTAATAAGATAACTTCCAAGGTGGATAGTTCTGCTCTAACTATATTTCAAACTACTACAGATCCCCTATTGTAGAAACTAGCTAATGACTTGTTGCAACTTAAAAGACAAATTGCTCAAGATGTTCATGTTGCTCTTATCAGGAATGTACCTACATGTAATTTCAATAACCAAAACCAAAATTGTATTGATGGACCTCCATAAAGACTATAAATTGAATATGCTTTAAAGAACCACATTGAAATAAATAAAGAAGATCATATGGCTAATGACCTTAATCAAAGATTTGTTGATGAAGATGACTTTGTAGATCTTGTTAGAGACTTCAACATAGGATACCTTGAATATCAATTAGAAAGTGATTATGAATGTTATGATCTTAGAGTACAATTGATTACTTTTGTATAAGCAACTAAACACGGAATTGAAACCAGAAGTAATAAGTAACTAGAAATCATAAACAACAAATAATAGGAGATACAAGAAACACCCAATCTATGTTAAACTCTTTCAAAAGGAAATGCAATGAAGAAATCTCTTTCTCCTCACACTTTGAAGATGTACAGTAATTCTCCCTCAAAATTTCTCTCTCTCTATCAATTACAACCAACTCAATTATTGAATTATATTCTTGCAAATCTTTTTGATCTTGCTCAAATTATGATACTACCCCATGGGTCTCTTATATAGAATTGAAAGAAAACAATAATTAGAAAAATAGACTCAAGACTAATTTTAGTATTTACATGCAAACTAACTGTTCTCTTAAAAATAGCAATTCTAATTCTGGAAATGCCCAGAAGTCAGTGTCAATCTGAAGATGACCGATGTCAGTCGACCCCTTACCAATGTCAGTTGGTTCTAACCAATTCCACCGATGTCGGTCAACCCCTAACTGATGTCAATTGGTTCTGACCAATGTCAGTTACTGTATAAGCCTAGCAACCTCCACATTAGCTCATTAGTGAAGCTTTTAGCTCCACAACTCAACAATCTCCCACTTGGAGATAAATAGTTGCACCTGTACCTGTACAACAACATCCTCTACACATATCTGGCTTGTTTCTCCCTCTTCAAGTTCAATCTTGAAGACCAACAAAATTTGAATGAAGATTCAACTTCTTTGTTACCGACTTTGTTAACATATCATTAGGGTTCTTATTCATATGGATCTTTTCCAACTTCAACTGTCCATCCTCCAATACCTATCTAATGAAGTGGTACCTAAGCTGTATATGTTTGGTTCTTGAATGAAAGGTTGAATTCTTTGCCAAATGAATTGCACTTTGACTATCACTGTATAATCTGTAACTTTCTTTCTCCTTTCCTAACTCTTCCATGAACTGAGTCATCCAAATCATTTCCTTGCTAGCCTCTGTGACTGTAATGTATTCTGTCTCTGTAGTAGACAAGGCAATAACCTTCTACAACTTTGAAATCTAGCTAACCACCATTCCACCAATAGTGAACACATATCCTGTGGTGCTTCTCCTACCATCCAAGTCACCTGCCATATCTAAATCTACATACCCATGTAGAGAAGTGTTTGACCCTCCATAGCATAAATGCCTACTACTGGTCCCTCTCAGATATCTGAGAATCCATTGAACTGCTTTTCAGTGTTTCTTTCCTGGATTGGCCATAAACTTGCTGACAACTCCCACTACTTGGGCAATATCTAGTCTAGTACATACCATTACATACATCAAGCTCCCAACTGCTAAAGCATATAAAACTCTACTCATGTACTCAACCTCATCATGTGATTTAGGAAACTGTTCTTTGCTCAACTTGAAGTGTCTAGCCATAGTGTGCTTATCGATTTTGCATCCTGCATATTGAACCTCTCCAACACCTTATTCACATAATTCTCTTGAGACAAAATCAAACTATGATTTTTCCTGTCTCTCTTAATACTCATGCCAAGGATTTTCTTTGTTGCTCCTAAATCCTTCATGGCAAATGTGTGAGCTAATTTTACCTTAAGCTCAATAATTTTCTACATGTGTGAACCTGTAACAAGCATATCATCTACATACAATAACAGAATAATATAACTACCATTATCCGATTTGTTAAAATAAACACAATGGTCAGATTGACATTTACTAAAGCCATGCTCTATCATAAACCTGTCAAACCTCAAATACCATTGTCTTGGAGCTTGCTTAAGACCATATAAGCTTTTCTTCAACCTGCACACAAGTTTCTCCTTACTTTTGACCTCAAAACCTTCTGGCTGATCCATATATATCTCTTCATCCAAATCTCCATGAAGAAATGCTATCTTAACATCAAGCTACTCAAGATGCAAATCTTCAATAGCAACTAAAGACAATACAGTCTGAATAGAAGTCATCTTTACTACAGGAGAAAAAATTTCACCAAAATCAATACCTGGTTTATATGCAAATCCCTTTACTACCAACCTAGCCTTATGTCTCATTTGTCCATTCTCTCCTTCCTTTAACCTGTATACCAATTTATTTTTTAGTGATTTCTTTTTGGCTGGAAACTCAACCAAATCCCATGTATGGTTCTCTTCCAAGGAATCAATTTCCTCATTCATGCCATGCTCCCACTGTTTCCTGGATTCTACCTGCATTGCCTCATCAAAACTTTCTATTTCTCCACCATTAGTGAGCAACAAGTAGTATAAAGAAGGGGAATAATGAATTGGAGGTTTACTTACCCTTTTAGACCTCCTTATGGGCATTTGAGACTCATTTATAGCTTGTTGTATGCCCAAATTTTCTTCTGACAGTGACCGATCCTGGTCATCTCTGATTGATGTTGGTCTACACCCTATCGATGTTGATTCCTCCTGATCGACGTTGATTTCCACTTGATCGACATCAGTTTCCACTTGATCGATGTCGATTTCCACCTGACTGACGTCGGTCTCTGTGTTTTTCTATGAGTGATCATTTTTACCCGTGAGCTCATTTTGGATCATAACCTCTTCCAAATCAAGATTGCCCTGCTCAGAATTATTCAGCCTCTTGAGTTGATCACTGTACATCACCTTCTCATTGAAAACTACATCATGGCTTCTAATAATTTTGTTAGTTTCTAAATTCCACAACCAGAATCTGAAATCTCTAAAACCATAACCAATAAAAGTGCACCACATAGATTTAACATCCAACTTCTTTTTATTTTCTTTATCAATGTGCACAAAAGCTTCAGAACCAAAAACTCTTAGAAATGAAAGATCTACCTTTTTACCTATCCAAGCCTCTTCTAAAATTCCACCATCTAGTGTAGTAGAAGGTCCTCTGTTAATCAAGTAAACTGCAATATCTACAGCTTCTATCCAAAATTGTAAGGGCAAACTAGCATGCAACCTCATACTCTGTGCACGCTCCATTATTATTCTATTCATCTTTTCAGCAATTCCATTTTACTAAGGTGTCCTTAGAACCATCCTTTCCCTACGTATTCCACTCATAGACTAGTAACTATTGAATTTATTGCTACAGTAATCACCACCATTATCTTATCTAAGGCACTTCAATCTCAAACATGTTTCATTCTCAAGCAAAGCTTTCCATTTCTTAAATGTATCAAAAACATCAGATTTCCTCTTTATGCAATAAACCCATACCTTTCTTGTAGCATTATCAATGAAAGAAACATAATATTGTGATCCTCTAATAGAAACTACCTGAGCTGGTCCCCACACATCTATGTGAACAAGCTCCAACTTGTGCTTCTTCTTTATTGACCCAATTTTGAGAAACATCACTTTCTTTTGTTTCCCAAAAATACAATGCTCACAGAAATCTAGATCTATGCTTTTCAAATCTAAAAGCTTACCTTTTGACTTAAGAACATTCATTTCCTTCTCATTCATGTGACCAAGCCTATAGTGCCACAACCTTGCATCTACATTTGAAGTAGATAAAACAAAATGAGAATAATCAGTAATACAAGTAGATAGATAAAGTGTACCTACTCTCTTACCTTTTGATAATACAAGTGCACCCTTGGAAACTTTCCAAGATTCAGCTATGAGAGTTACTGTGCAACCCTCATCACCCAACTTTCCTGTAGAAATTAAATTCCTCTTCAGGATGGGTACATGCATGACATCCTTCAACAGCCATGTGTTTCCATTCTCTAATTTCAGCTGCACTTTTCCTTTGCCAACAATTTTACAAGGCTCATCATCCCCTAAATAAACTTTTCCAAAATATCTATGGACATAATCATTGAAAAATTCTCTATTTGGGGTTGCATGGAAAGAGGCACCAAAATCTAAAACCCATGATTCTACTTTATTATCCAAAGAAAATATAAGAGCATCATGTGCAACAATACCTGCAACTTTTGCTTCTTTATTACCTTCATGCTGATTTTCTTTGTTATCCTTCAACCAACAATCTTTCTTTGCATGCCCTTTCTTTCCACAATTCTAGTAGGTTATTCTTCCATTTCTGGATTTGGATCTTCTTCCCATCTTTGACTTTGATTTCCCTTGCTTGCCCTTCTCTCTTTGCCTTCCCCTGCTTTCAACACTTCAAGCATTACCTGATGTTTCCCCTGTGCTTTTCCTACAAATTTATTCATTCAAGATTACACTAACAACATCATCAACTTTCAAGATATTTAAAGTAGATGCAATATTACTAACTGCCATTACCAAACTACGCCAACTTTCAGGTAAAGAGCATAAGATTAAGAGAGCCTTAATTTCATCATCAAAAACTATTTTGACTGAATTTAACTAATTTACTATTGCATGGAAATCATTAAGATGACTAAATACAGATCCACCTTCCTACATTTGCAAATTAAATAATTGCTTCATAAGATATACCTTATTCAAAGCTGAGGGTTTTTCATATAAATTTGCCAAAGTATCCATTAACTCTACCATTGTCTTTGCCTGTGATAAGTTGGAAAACACAGAAGCTGCCAGGCTCAACCTTATAGATCTAAGAGCCTTTCTATCAAGAACATTCCATTCTTCATCTTCCATATTTGTGGGCTTCCTTGAAACCCCACCCAATGGTAAATATAGATCTTTCTGATACAAATAATCTTCAATTTGCATCCTCCATAATTGATAATTCTTGCCATTGAATTTCTCCATTATTAGTTTACTTTCTTCTGCCATTGCTTTGCTCCTGCTCAATCAGAAACCCCTATGAGTGAATTTTGTAATCAACAAACACTAACACGCTCTGATACCAGTTGTTAGTGTTTAGAGCTCTAATACCAGTTGTTAGGATCTTATAGTACAATTGATTACTTTTTCATAAGCAACTAAACACGAAATTGAAACTAGAAGTAATAAGTAACTAGAAATCAGAAACAACAAATAATAAGAGATACAAGAAAAACCCAATTTGTGTTAAACTCTTCCACAAGGAAATATAATCAATAAATCTCTTTCTCCTCACACCTCAAAGATGTACAGTAATTCTCCCTCAAGAGTTCTCTCTCTCTCTATCAATTACAACCAACTCAATTACTGAATTGTATTCTTGCAAATCTTCTTGATCTTGCTCAAATTACAATATTGCCCCATGGGTCTCTTAAATAGAATTGAAAGCAAACAGTAATTAGAAAAATAGACTCAGGACTAATTTTAGTCTTTACATGCAAACTAGTTGTTCTCCTAAAAATAGCAATTCTAATTTTGGAAATGCCTAAAAGTCGGTGTCAGTCTGAAGATGACCAATGCCAACCAACCCCTAACTGATGTCAGTTGGTTCTGACTAATTCCACCGATGCTGATTGACCCCTAACTGATGTCGGTTGGTTCTGACCGATGTCAGTTACTGTATAAGCCCAAGAACCTCCACATTAGCTCATTAGTGAAGCTTTTAGCTCCACAACTCAACAATGAAGAAATGATTGAAGATCATAGTCACTCTTTTGCATTAATTACAACATCACAAACTTAGCAAGTTGGTAAAAAATATTCCAAAGAACAAGGGAAAGAGAAAGAAGACTCTGAGCCAGATTTTAAAATTCTCAAAAGAGATAGTCCTTTACCCTTTTCTCTTGCTCCAAAAGATAAAAATGCAACATATTTTTCTTCACAACCTCATAATCCAATCACTAATACTTCCAAATTTAGTCCTACTTTATCTACTTCCATCCCTTGTTTTGACATTATTGACCACATCAAGAAAACTAAGATCCAAATGTTAAAAGTTGAATACTTGAGGTCCTATCCAAATTAGTTAAATAGACTAATCAATTATGTACAAAGTAAAGGATCAAATAATATATCCAATGATTATAAAGGTATCTTTCCTACCCCCAAATACTTTTCTTCCCAAAACAATGCTACAACTACTTTTCCCACATTTGCTTCCACATCCAAAAGAATAGAGTCACTGTATGTATCTCTTTTAATCAACGAGTTCAAGTTGAGCAATTATATCCTAGATTCTGGATTTTCTAATAATTTCATGCCAACAAAAGTAACTTATGCCCTTAGACTCACCCTAACTAAGTCAATAGGAATATGTTACTCAATAGAAATACAAGTTCCATTGATTGGACAAATCAAAGATGCTCAAGCTATTTTAGCAATTTTTCTAGATAAAAGAGTTAAAATGACAATTTTGGTAGAAAATATTCATATTTATTATAGAATTTTGTTGAGTAGAAACTTTTTTAAACATCTAGGTGGAGATGTCAAGATGGATTGGTCTTATACTCACATTAAAATCAAAGGTGTAAATCAAAAACTTGAGCCTGAGAAGAAATCCAAGTATATAGTTTCCAAGTCAGATGATCCAAGATCATAGATTCTTTTTAAAGAATCAAATCATGGAGTCTATTACCTTAAATTTGGCAAAGACATACAAGAACTAGAGACATAAGATGTAGAAGAGAAAATATGGACTCTAGAATTTGATGGCAACTCTTGTTCTCTTGGTTCAAGTGCTGGAGTTATATTAATATCACCAGATGGTAAGGTATATCCTTACTCTTACAAGCTTATGTTTGAAAATACTAAAAACAAAATAGAGTATGAATCACTATTGCTAAGATTAAAATAAGAAAAATAAAAAGGAGTGAGACTTCTTAAAATGCAAAGTGATGTTGAGTTGATAGTGAGGCAAATTCATAGATAATACTAAGAAAAGAAGGATAAGTTGAGGCACTATGATGACCAAGTTCTAAGTGCAACACTTCATTTTATAGCTTATTCAATCAATTTAATTCCTCATGATTAGAAATCTAGAGCTAATGCTCTTTTAGTTATTGTAGATCTGTTTAGGCCAAACCAACAACCTACACTTTTTTGAGAAGGTGACTATAGAGTAGAGATGGTTTTCCATCTAAAGGTTCTAGACAATGTCAATTAGTGGCAAGTCTTCAATGATGACAAATAGATAGTTTCTTTCCTTGAGCAATAAAACAATTTTGAAGAATTATATTTTGAAGGAAATAGTTCGCTTTCATGTTAGAGAACAAAAGGTAATACTGACCCTGAACATGATGATAATGAAGATGTGATTCAATTGAAGGGAAATAAGATTCCTAAAGGGTTAGTTTATTTAGAAGAAATTTTTGATAACCATGATTAGTTTCTAAAGAAAAAGAAAGAGTATGGCAAGATTTTTTCTCGAGAACTACAACAAATTAATTTGGGTACTGAAGAAGAGCCCAAGATGGTCAACATTGGAAAGTGTTGTTCCAAAGAAGAAAAACAAGCATTCATTAAACTTCTTAGTAAATACATGGATGTGCTTGCTTGGTCCTACAAATACCTGAAGACCTTTCAACCTAAAGAGGTATACCATTACATCTCACTTTAACTAGAAGTGAAGCCTTTCAAGCAATAGCTTCACCATCATAATCTTATAATCTTAGGTACTATATTTGATAAAATATAGAAGCTATTGGATGCCAAAATCATTTATCTCATTCACCATTCAAAATGGTTAGCTAACATTGTTCTAGTAAGAAATAAAAATGGATAAATATATTTGTGTGTTGATTTATATAATCTCAACCAAGCTTCTTTGACATGTAACTATATGTTTCCAATTATGGATCATACCTTACAAGTAGTTACAAACTCAAAAATGTTGTCCATGTTGGATGAATTTTTAAGATATAATTAGATAAAATTGGTAGAAGAAGATTAATACAAGATGGATTTCACAACACCATGGGCGACATTTGCCTATTAGAAGATTCTCTTTGGGCTTATTAATGCTCAAGCAATTTTTCAACAAGTGATAGATCTAGAATTTTCACATCTTAAAAAAATAGTATTGTTATATACCTTGATGACTTGATAATATTCTCTAAGAAGAGAGGTAATCAATTGGATGATTTAGAATAAGTACTCATCTAGTGCATGACACATGGGATCTCTTTGAATCCCAAGAAATCAATATTTTTCATGAATGAATGGAAGCTTCTTGGTCACATCATCTCAAAGAAAGGAATGAAGATTGATCTATAAAGGATGAAAACTATTCAAAGTTTACCTATAACTACATTTAATAATGGAGTACATTCATTCTTTGGTAAGGTTAACTTCCTCAAAAAACTCATTCCTGACTTTGCTGAGTTAACTCACCACATTTCTAACATGATGAAAAATAAGTAAGAATTCAAGTGAAATGTTGAAGGTAAGTTGACATTTGAAAGGATTAAAGCAGCCATAGCTCAAGCTCAAGTGTTGTTTTCTCTTGATTTTAGTAAGGAATTTATTCTCTATTATTACTCTTCTGAGAATACCATGTTAACTATACTTCTACAAAAGAATGATGAAGATAATAAATCTCTGATAGCTTTCATGAGCCAGTCATTGAAAAGTTATGAGTTGAAATATATACAGATGGAAAAAAACACCTTTGTTGTAGTCAAAGCAAGCAAAGCCTTCAGGTACTATATTTTATCTTCACATACTAAATTTTATGTACCTAAAACTGCAGTTAAATATATTATAACACAATAAGAGTTAGGGTTCCTGAGAGGGACCTGAGTGGTTAAATTTCAAGAGTTTGATCTTGACATCAAACCAACAAATAGAGTAAGAGGAAGAGGCTTTTGAAAATTAATGATAGAAAGTAAACCAGATGACACATATACGATGGTATCTTTGTTTCAAGATGAATCAAATGAAGATTTACTCATGGTTATTTTTATTGATCTTATTGATGAATGGTATAGTAAAATTGATTTCTTTCTAACTTATGGAGAATATCTAGCTCATCTTACACATAAATAAAAATAGACCATCAAGCTGAAGTCAAAGGATTATGTCCTTTGGGGTAATGGTTTGTATAAAATAGGAATCAATGGTGTTTTCCTTCATTATGTGGACAATGAAAAGCAAAAGAGCTTACTAGAACAGTTCCATGACAGAGCATGTGGAGGTCACTTTTTAGCATGGGTTACAACACATAAAATCCTATGAGCAAAGTACTATTGCCCCACTCTTTTCTTGAATAATTTAGATTGAGTTTCTAAATTTCAATCATGTCAACATTTTATGGGATGTCTAAAGTTATCAATATTGCCTTCAAAACCAGTCATTATTAATGAGCCATTCTACTAGTGGTGCATAGATTTCATTGGTATGTTGAATTCCTCTTCAAGTGTTGGCCATTGTTATGTCTTAATGACCACTAATTACTTTATCAAGTGGGTAGAAGCCATTCCTATCAAGCATGCCAGTTTTGAATTTGTATGGGATTGTATCAAGAAAAACATTGTAGTGAGGTTTGGTGTTCCTCACAAGATAGTAATAGATAATACAACTAATTTTTCTTCAGATGAACTAACTCATTTTTGTTACTTACATGAAATAGAATCAGTTCACCCTTAAAATTACTATCCTCGGGGGAATAGCCAAGTTGAATCAAGTAATAAGAACTTGATGACAATCATTTATAAGCTAGTGGATGATAATCAATGTACTTGATAAAAGAAGTTATTTGATGCATTGTGCATTGATAGAATCACTCCAAAAAAATCCATTGGCATGTCATCATTTTAGTTGTTGTATGGAATAGATGCTAAAATACCCATCACAATAGAATTATCTAATTTACAACTATCCAAGGCCATTGAAGATGCAACTTATCAAGATTCATTGGATAAGAGGATTATGTTTTTATCTAAACTAAAGAAGTGTGTGCTCAAGTTGTTGACCATTTAACTAATAATCAGATGAAAGTGAAAAGGATTTTTGATAAAAAGGCTAAAGAAAGGAATTTTTAAGTTGGTGACCTAGTCCTACTATGGGATAAGTGCAATGAACCAAAAAGGATACATGACAAATTTGATTCACTATGGAAAGGGCCTTTCACAATCAAGAAGATTGACGGAAAATATATCATCATCATAGATCATCAATATGGAATTGAATTTTTGATACCTTATAATGGGTAGCACTTAAAGCTTTTCAAGAACTAAGTAGCAGGGTAACACTTGTATGTATATAAATAAGTCCTTAGTTTTTATTTTGTACAATTGTTTTTCTTTCTCTGCTTGTTTTTTTGTAGTTTTTAGTGATTGAGTTTTTACATGACTCGGTAACTAATAGACAAGACTCAAAAGAAAAGATACTAGCATCTCATCCTTGTTTCTTTCTTTCTAATAGAAATAAAGATGTTCCCAATCAGAACCAGTTGATGTCTCCAACATTTCACACATGGAATTTTGGGTTGCCCTTATTGAAATTTTTATTTTTTGTTCTATATGAGTCAGTTTCCCTTGTTAAAACTCAATCTCCTAAATAAGACTTAGACTTAATTATTTTTCATTATGATTGATTTCATTCCCAATTCCTTCAAATTAATCTAGAAGGTTAAAAAATGTCTACCTGGGTCATTCTCATAAAATCCATTTTGTCCATCTTTCTAAGAGATTAAAAAAAGTTGTGTTTTGGAATTTATTGATAAGAAAATTTGGGTTCTCATGGTTAATTTAATTTTCAAAGGTGAAGTAAGTTGTCCTTGAAAACCTGTGTTACATCATCCAGTTCAAATTAGATTTGTGTAATGAATTTACTTCTCATAAAAATCTACGTAAAGTAGTTTCATAAACCCACAAAGAACTAATTAGAATAAATCAAGGTTTTGAAGTAACTTCTCTTACTCAAAGTCATAAGTAAAAGTAGTTATGGTTTGCAAGTTTGAAGTATTCACAAACATAGACCAAATTGGGGTTTTAAAGTTACTTGACTTCATAGACCAAAATAATGAAAGTAGTTACTGAAACCCTTTAAAAATCAAAATGCTTATGTGTATTTCATCTCACATGTCACTTAGTTATCATAAATACATGGGATAGTATAAATAATTAAAATTCCACCTCATTTCCTACCTGGCTTTTGAGTTGTCTAACCTAGTTGCCACCCATGCGAATCTTGAGTGACACCATTTGAACTTCTGAAGTGATTTTTGAGTAATATCTTGACAACCCATTTGTGTTCAAGGTATATATAATGCTTCCCATTTGTTTTCATGTTTTTATTTTGGTTGTTCATCTCATTTTTCCCTTGGTAAGTTTTATGCACCATTTTGAGTGATTTTCTATCATTTTTTGTTTCTATAAGTTGTTTTTGCATGCATATGTGTTTTCAAAACTTGTAAAATTTTTAGAAACACTTAGCATGATAAAACCCTATGAAAAATACCCAAAACATTGATTTTTTCTAAAAATGCCCTAGTGATTGACTTACTTCCCAGAGTCTCAAACCCAAGTAACTAGTCCCTAAAAACTTGAAGCTCTCAAAGAACATCTTGTTCAAATTTTAGATAACTACTTGCTTCCTAGAGTTTTGATTACCCACTACTTTTGCTTCATCAAGTTTTTTGACCCAAGTAACTTGCCTTAAGAAACCTGATAACTTGACCAAAGAGACCCAGAGTCATGAATGCTTGCTACTCACTTGGGGTTTTCAACACTGAAGACTTGCAGAATACCTAGACCTCCTTGAAGTTTCAACACCTTGTTACTTTGGATAAGTTTCCTAGAGTTTTCAAATCTTTCTACTACTAGAAGTTCCTAATATTTGAAGTATTGCTTAGGATTTTTACTTAAAACAATAACTTGATTCAATTGCTCAACCTTTTCTAAACTAGAAAGAACATTTATTGAGTTTTCAAGAGCATATATCAAGCCTTCCTAGTGTTAGTCATAAAAAAATTTAGGAGGAAAAGAATAAAAAAATCATATTGAATAAGTTCTAGGGTCGAGTAGGAGAGGAAAGACTAAGGCAAAAATAGTTGAGAAGTCAAAAGAAGTAAAGATGAAGTATGAATATAAGGGATATCCTATTGAGTCTTGTATTGCTTCCAAATTATTTAAAATAAGTGATGCTAATATGGGACATGTTTCCATAATTGAGCTATTGGAAAGATCAAAATCCATAATTAAGACAACACTCATGCAAGTAATGACCAATAGTGGGATCTTGCAAGCTGCAACATTTCCAAGTTATGGACAAATTCCTAAGTTTGTCCTAGAGTGTGCTAAGTAATATGATTCTATTACTAGGATAATAAAATATACTACTAGTAATGTGTTGATAAGGTTAGATGTTTAATATTTTGACTATTATTTGAAGATCCCATCAAGATCTAAAGTGCTTGATGTATCAATGGAGAAAGATAAAAGCCAATGGGAGAATAAGACCATATATTGCATCAAGATAATGAATACAAATTATCTGAGAAAACCAAAGCAACCTTTAATATTTCCAAATAAAATAATAAGATCTGATTTGGTTCAAGAAGTGGATGATATCACTTAGTTTTTATGTAGAATTAATAGGGAGAAGAATGCTAAGTGTTTTTCCACCTGGATGTATGCATACATTAGGGCTATTGATGTTAACATAAGTTTTGTTATGATTGAATGGTCAAGAATGATAAGTTAAAACAATGATCATCAGCCAAGTAATGTATTGCAAAATCTTGACTTCAAAATGTCTTCATATTTAGTATATGTTGCAGCATCTAGTGGAGCATTTTCTAGGCTAACTACAAAAGGGATGTTGGCAATAGATCCCATAGATGAATACTACCCTCAGTTAATTTTATCTAAATACTTAAAGTATTATAAGATGGTAAATGATGGATTCTTTTATGAAATCATTTGTAAATTTAATGTTGCCTTAAAGGCCAAGAGAGTATTAGATATAGCTTGGGAGGCAATTTCCCATTTTGGATGCATTTTAATTGAATTCTTGAATTTCACATATATCAGAGTTGGTGGTTTTACAAGGAAACCAGTCAAATTTTCAAGGTACTCTATTGACAAATGGATTCTTATGGAGTTATGTAGGTAGTTGGTATAATTACATGACCTATAGTCAAAGGTTCACTATTCCTCTATTAGTTTTCTTATTGTTATTAGCCACTATCACTATGTAAGCATTTACAAGGTAAATAATATATAAATAGAAATGTATCACAACTACAATCAATCACATTTTGAAGCTAGAGAAAATTTTAGTTGTAGAGGCATAGCTCAAAACATGGTTTCTCTTGAGTATAGGCATATTTCTACACTTGAAGACTTCTTGATTGATTGTAAGATGAGTTTGAAGTGAGGAGAAGAGATAATAGCAGGATGACTATTAATTAAATCCACTCATTTGATTTAGCTACCACTCTAGAAGATATGGAAGATGATGGGTAAGTGATCCATGATTATTATCATGCAATAGGAGGAGACAATGTTCAACTTCTATAAATTGACTTCAAGAAGAGTCAAGTAAAGACTCTTGCTTAGAGAACTTCAGTGGTTTTGGCTATGAATTCAACATGGCTTCTTGGTAATGGATTTTTCATAAAGAAGCTAGTTATATATAAATTGGTCAAGTTAGTCACAATAAGAAATTAGTACAGGGAGAAAGTATCCAAGAACCCAAGAATAATTTGAAACAAAAGAAGAATGATGATGATACATACTATGTGGTAAAAAGAAAGGAGCCAATTCAACCAGTTACCCTATCATCTCTTCTAGTCTCTTCCACTATCATTCCTAATTCAACCATTTCTCCTTCTATCACACCCATCACATCTTTATCTTCATTAACATTGAAAAACATACAACCATTAATGGAAGATGTAAACCCATCCACACTCATTCCACCTCCAAAGTCTTCAATCTTCAAATCCCCTAAGAAACCTATACAGAAGGAGACTAATGTTCCTCCTCCTCTACCTTCATCCACTCCACTTACCACTCCTCTACATCCTTTTAAGGATCAACCCACCATTCCTTCTATTCATGTACAAAAAGAGCCATATCAAGTAACTACTGGAGTGATGATTACATCATAAGAGGTATCTCAACAACAAGTAATAGCTAAACCTGAGGACAAAGAGGAAAAGGAAGAGGTAGATAAAAAACTAGAATAAGAGGTAAAGGTAGAGAGACAAGGATAAATTAAAAAATGAGAAAGTAATTTCCAATGTTGTTCAAGATATTCTAGATGCACAAGAAGTTTCTTCTTAGGAGTTAGTGGTAAGAAATAACCAACAACAAATGGTAATATATTCAACCACTTCAACTGGTATAAATTTATCTTCATTTTTGGCATTGCAGACAACTCCTAAGTTTAAAGAAGAAATTAACTTGGAGGAGATAGACTTATAGCTTCTAACAAGTCTTGATCAAAAGGGTAAAAATCCCAAAAAAACCAAAATGACTTCAACGTTGATAATAGAGCCTTTTGGTCAAAAATTTGTAAAGATATCAATTCTTCCATAGGTAAATAATATAGGTGAATTTATTAAAGAATATTTAATAGTTACAAAGGTATCCCTTGGATAAGTCACTACAAAATGCTTGAAATAGGGCATGCAGACCCTAATCATTATTCTTTTCCAAGAGCTTGATTAAGAGAAAGCTGATAAAGCTAAGTTGAAGAAATAAATTACTAAGTTATGTGAAATAATGGCTAAGGTGGAAAGATATTCTCCTCAAAAATCATTACTTTTAGGAGGTACATTTGATCATCAAATAATAATTGAGGTAGAAGAAACTAGGTGCAAATCCAAGGCAGTTGATGAATGGATAAATAAAATGTTACAAGCTACACATAAATGGTTTCCTAAGGTCCCAAACACTTTGGCTAACATAGAAAATAAATTGACATAGATAAAAATAGTGATGAAGGGATTGAGAATGAGAATGGAATCTCTGAATTGCAGCAAGAGAGATTTTAGTGAATAAATTCTTTAAGTGAAAAGGTTTTGATTAAAGAAAAGATGGATTATAAAAACTACCCGTAGTTAACTTTATCTGAATACTTAAAGCATTATAAGAGGGTAAATGATGGATTTTTTATGAAATCATATATAAATTGAATGTTGCCTTAAAGACCAAGAGAGTATCAGATGCAGCTTGGGAGATAGTTTCCCATTTTGGATGCATTTTCATTCAATTCTTTAATTTCACATATATCAAATTTGGTGGTTTCATAGGGACACCAGTCAAATTTCTAAGGTGCCCTACTGACAAATAGATTCTTATGGAGTTGTGTAGGTAGTTGGTAGAATTTCATGACCTATAGTCAAAGGTTCATTATTCATCTATTGGTTTTCCTATTGTTATTAGCCACTATCACTTTTAAAATATTTACAAGACAAAGAATGTACAAAAAAAATGTATCACAACTACAAGCAATCATAGTTTGAAGCTAGAGTAAATTTTGATTAGAGAATCATAACTCAAAACATGGTTTCTCTTGAATATATACATATTCTTACACTTGAAGACTTCTGGATTGATTGTAGAGACAAGTTTGAAGTGAGGAAAAGAGATAACAATATGATGACTATTAAGCAAATCCACTCATTTAATTTAGATACCATTCTAGAAGATATGAAATATTATGAGCAAGTGATCTATGATTCTTATCATGCAATGGGAAGAAACACTGTTCCACTTCCAGATATTGGCTTCAAGAAGAGTCAAGTAAAGACTCTTCTGAGAGAAATTAAGTGGTTCTTGCTATGACTTCAACATGGATTTTTGGTAAGGTTTTTTGCATGAAGGAGCTAGTAATGACAAAAATTAGCCAAGTTAGTCACAAGAGGAAAGCAGTACAGGGAGAAATTAGCCAAGAAGCCAAGAAAAAGTTGAAACTAAAGAATAATGTTGATGATACATACTCTATGGTAAAATTAAAAGAGCCAATTCAACCAATTACCCCTACATCTCCTTTGGTCTCTTCCACTACCTTTCTTACTTTAACCACTACTCCCTCTAACACACCCATCACATATTCATCTTCACTACCAATGAAAAACATACAACTAGTAGTGAAATATGTAAACCCATCCACACTCATTCCATATCCAAAGTCTCTAATATTAAAATCCCCTAGGAAACTTGTTTAGAAGGAGACGAATGTTCCTCCTCCTCCACCTTCATCCACTCCACCCACTCCTCCTCTTCCACCTCCTTCTGAGGATCATCCCACCATTCCTTCTATTCATGTCCAAAAAGAGATATAATATGTAACTGCTAGAGAGGTGACTGCATCATAAGAAGTATCTCAATAATAAATAACAATTAAACTTGAGGATAAAGAGGTAGAGGTAGGGTAGAGAAAGAACTAGAGAAAGAGGTATAGGTATAGAGAGAGAAGGAGAAAGAATAAATATGAGAAATTAATTTTCAATGTTGTTCAAGATATTCTATATGCACAATAAGTTCCTTCTCAGGAGTTAGTGGTGATATATAATCAATAGTAAATGGTAATAGATTTAGCTGATTTTCTCTTCATGGTTAGCATTGCAGACAACTCCTAAGTCTAAAGAAGAAATTTACTTGGAGGAGATAGACTTATAGATTTTGATAAGTCTTTATCAAAAGGGTAAAAATCCCAAAAGTGCCAAAATGACTTCAATGCTGATAATAGAGCCTTCAGGCCATGAATTTGTAGAGATCAGTTACTCCATAGGGAAAGAATAAAGGTGAAATTGCTAAAGAAGATTTAACAATTAAAAAGGTGTCCCTTAGAGAAGTCAATACAGAAGGCTTGAAACAAGACATGTAGACCTTGATCAATACTCTTTTCTAGAAGCTTGATGAAGATAAAGCTGATAAAGCTAAGTTGAAGGAATAAATTACTAAATTATGTGAAATAATTGCCAAGGTGGAAAGATCTACTCCTCAATAATCATTAGTTTTAAGAGGTACATACATTTGATCATCAAACAATAACTAAGGTAGAATAAACTAGGGACAAATCCAAGGTAGTTAATAAATGGATAGAGAAGATGTTGTAAATTGCACATAAATGGTTTTTTGAGGTCCCAAGCACTTTAGTTGACATTGAAAATAAATTGGCATATATAAAAATAGTGATGAAGGATATTGAGAATGAAAATGGAATCTCTAAATTGTAGCAAGATAGCCTTTAGTGAATAAATTCTTTAAGTGAAAATGTTTTTATTAAATAAAATATTGTCCCAAAAAGATCAATAAAGAAAGTAAAACAAGATGAACACCTTATATCTTTTCGCATGCGTATTCTTGGGGAAATGCTTAAAGAAATAAAGACTCAATAATAAGATGCTTGTAATGTAAAAGTGGATCTGGATGACTACATTTTTTTATCTCACTAATGTTTAGTCTAACAAAATGCCAAGGATGCCTAAGCAATTGCATCAATAATTCAAGAAATTAATTAAAAAGTCTGTGACTCCTTTCATAGCAAAATCTATAAAGGAGTTAATCAAAAGGCAATAAGAGGTCAAGAGGCTTGAACCTAGGATAGAGAAGGTAAAATCTTATTTCAAGAAGATAGAAAATGAAATGCTAAGATACAAAACAAAAAAAATTAGTTGCCAAATCAAATGATGCAGCTATTTAGTTCATGGTGTCTTAACACATCAAGTACAAAGAAAAGTGCAAATAAGAAGTTCATGAATTGGAATGATTTTTATTTCTTCTCTTCTCAACAACTTCTTCTATATTCTTCTATTTTCTTCATAAATGTATTTGACGTAATTTTTATTTAAGTAATTAATTTTTAAGTAATGTCATTTAGTGAAGTTACTTGTAAAATTAAGGTACTATGTAAAATGTAAGACTCAAGTAACTTGGTTAGACGCCATTACTTGAATTTATTTTATTAAAAAAAATTACTTAAGAAAGCTTTGTACAACATGTAAAGAGATTATATTTGATCAAAATAGTGAAACCAAGAAGTCCTACATGTCATCAGTCGTTGCATGCCACTTAGGAGAAATTCTAGGAGGACATCTCTCAATAGTTTTTAGTTTTTAATGCAACACATGGGAATTCAAGAAGTTGTCTCCTAATTGATTTTGACATCTAAAATAGTATAAGAGTAAAAGCAATTGTAACTGAAGAAAAAAAATTTAAGCAATCTAAAACTTTGTGTTTAGATTTCTCTATGTTTTTTGTATGAACTTTATTCAAAGTGAATAAGAAAGAAATTGATTTATGTGGAACTTTGTTTCTAAGGAGATCATTTGGTGCATTCTATGAAGATTAAAATGGTAAACTTTATGTTATCTTTAAATTTGAATATGAATTGAAGTTTCTTTTACTCATTTTTTGAAAGAATTATCACCTCTTTAATGTTTATCTACTTGTATGGATATAAAAAGCTCTATAAAACTACTTGTTGTGAAGTACAACTTCTTTCTTCTCACATTTTCTAGCCATTTCATTCTCTATTTCTCATAACTTCTTTACACATTATTTGAAATAGCTACTTACTAAAAAATCACTCTGTTATGGTTCATAAATTTTATGATTAAAATAATACCCTAAAATATGAAAAATTGTACGTATCCTATGAATAATTTGTATAAACTGTGAATAACTAAAAGTGTAAATAGTTAAAATAGATAATCATATAATGTATGGGAGCTTCATCATTAAATGAAGGGGATTTAATCCCATGACTACCTAGGTAATTTTTCTATCCTAAAAAATATCTAGCTAATAATTCCATAGCTTGATTTCATGTTTAAAAGACTTATTTGACTTGTTCAACTATGTTATTATATATCTTAATTCCATATATAATATCAACCCTATCGACTCTATGTTGTACTATTTACATATATTTCTCCTGAGCTAACTCTATACTCTTATAGGTTGATTGTACTATTTATCTTCAATACACAGTTGACCTATCTGACTATGTGTCTTTTATAATCCCTAAATTTTACCATCTATATGATACAGTCGAACAATTCAACTATGTCTTTTACATCCCATTCTATTGACCTTTCCTACAAACCCTATCGACCTATTCAACTTTGTACCTCTTGGTTGATACTATTAGGTATTTGGTTGACTTTGTCATTATTTTTGAACAATGTCAATCCATTTAGATGATATATGGGATGTTATTTTATTCCTACCTTTACTACCAAAGAGTATCCTCACTCTTGGAGCACTTTTTTTCACCCCTCATCCTTGGATTGCAATATGGTCTGAATTAGTCCAACTGATGAGACTGATGGATCAGATCCATTCGACACTTCTCAAGATAATTATTTCTTTAAGGCACCTTATTACACTGTGGGGGTGATTTATACAATCCTAACCAACAACCCCATAATAAACCTTATAAACACCAATAACCCACCTCCTAGTAATCTGCCACCTAACAACCCTCTCCATAATACCAATTTAGGGAATGTTCCTAACATAAATCCTAATAATCCACCTCCTAAAACCAATCCATTAGTTGATATCACTCAAATTCTTGTTCAAATAGTGTATCAAGTGAACCTCATGAAAACATTTAACACTTCTCAAATGATGCAAATGTAACATCATTTGATAAACATGGCTAATCATCGTCTTATTCTTCTTCCCCAAAATAACCAAAATTTCATTCCTTCACCTCTTAAATATGTCATGGGAAATATTATTACTTGAAACATTATGCAGAAAATATGCTTCAAAACATTAAAAATGAACCTTTATCCCCCTTCATTATTTATATTAATATTGGTAATATATCTCCAACTATTAAATATGATGGGACTAAAGACCATGTATCTTTCCTTAAAGCATTTGATAATCTTTATAAAAAGTGGATTCAAAATAATACCCTCACCACTAATAAACTTTTAGTTAAAATATTCACAAGTGCTTTATTAGAATGGTATAACCTATAGACATCCAATTCCTACCACTATTATGATAAAATTATCAATCTATATGGTATTCCATGACAGTGCATAATCTAGACCAAAATCACTAAAATGATCTAAATCATTTGAATTTATCATGTACACATGTTGATTTTTGCTCATGTATCTCTAAATGGGGAAATGCATTTTATGTGATTATTATCTTTTCTAAAATCACTTTGAGTCAAATTATGACCATGCAAAATGATAACATGGACCCCTAAAATCTTTTAATTATGCCGCACATGTCATGTGCATGTGTCAATTTATGTTTATAATACCCTAATTGGTGTATTACCTCATACGCAATTGACATCTTTTGATTATACTTCAGTCAAATTATGACCCAGTAAAACATTTTTGACCAAGTTGATTAAACGTGAAACAAATTTCTAAAGAATTGTAAAAAACTAATTAAACTCACTTAATCAAATCAAATCCAAATTAGGAACTTAAGTGGAAATTCCATTAAAGTTGTTGAATATCTATTTTTTGGAAATAAATTATTTAATTATGCATCATCCCATGACATCATCATAGGGTTGTCATTCATAAGCCATTAATGGGATAAATATCAAGATTAAGATATCTCATGCCTCATCAATGCCCCATTATTTTAGATATTTATGACATTATTTATTGTTTATCTCTCCAAAATTGAATCAGTCTATGGCCACACATCTTGATCTCAAGATGGACATCCATGGTTGATCCTGAACATTTTAGAGAGATATAAATAAGTGAGCCAAGGCCATCATTTTTAAGATTGAATTGTGTAAAATTATTATGCATAAATACTTTTAAATAAGCTTCAGTCATTCACCTAATTAGATCAAATTGAAGATTATAAGCCATTAGTGAACTAAGAGAGATGATAGAAACTCATGCTACACCTCATTGATGAAGACTTGGAACACCAAATCTGAGGAAAATCATGCTTATTGACCATTTTTGAAGGAGGGATGATACTTGGAAGGTATTACATTGTCTTTATTTTATAATTAGATTCTTGAATTCATTAGCATTGCCCCTTGAGGGATTAGGCTTCACACATTAATTATTTATACTTATTATGATATTTCTTGACTAATGCATTCGCTAAGTTGTTTCATAATCCTATTATACATAACCAACTCCCCTAAAATTCTATATGGAAACTTAAGGATTTAGTCAATCCTTTAGTTAAGGAATTTCAACACAATGATCTTCCTGAAAACTATCTTAGCCATTTCATTAATGATAAATAATCCCCTTCTAAATCAGCTCATGATTTTATCAAACATTGGAAATCTTTGGCTCACAAAGATGATCACAACATGACTAATGATAAATTGTTCAAACTCTTCATAACACCTTCCATTCAATATAAGGTTTGGAATTTTGCTCCCCAAACTCTAAATGATGCTATTGATCAAGCTAACCAACAAAACTTTCTAATGAAATAGTTTGAACTCAACACTAAAACCATTAAGGGATCTTTCCAATACTCCACTAATGCAATCATTTCCATCCTTATGTATATGTATTTATGGTACCATTCCTAATGAATCATTACATGAATCTCACCTTCATGCACTAGATCTTATTGATGAACACCGTCTAGCCACTTTTCAACATAACTGCCAATACAAGGCTCATATCACCAAATAACATAATAAAAAGATTAAAGTTTGTACTTTTAATGTTAGTGATCTAGTCATTAAATTAGACTATATGTAGTCATATAAAATGTGAAAATTGGTAGCTTGAGTGTGGCTTGTGACACCCAACCCATAGGTCTCTCTTGCATGCTCTCATGATCCATTTAGACACCTTTTCACTTATTCCCAATCATCCATAGACTTCTGAGACCTAATTCAAGCTTAGCCAGATTAATTTTGCCATGCCTATTCCATCCTTTTAGGTCTTTTACCTATAAGACAATAATGCCCAACTTGGACTATAACACCAGACCCTAAGGTGTCCATTTTTGGTGCTCTTGTCCAATTGCATTTTTAGCTCCAATAATCACTTCCTTCTAGTTCCTATCCTTATTCTTGTCAGCATAACATGAATACATTCGACCCATGACTGAAAAATCTATATAAAATTCCATTCAAATTTCATTGAGAAGGGGTTGGAAAGTATTACAAAAGTAAACAAGAATATAAGAAAGACCATCTTCCCTATTCTCTACATACACCCATCCAATATAGCTACAAGCACATCCAAATATTCACACCAGTCCCTAGCCACCTTAAGCACACCTAGTTTAGCATTTTTTTATCTTCATAACACTATTGCACAAAAAACATCAAGTGGGAGAACTACATATGGCTTGATCCCTCTTTAGAGTATTGCTATGTAGGTAGCGTGCCCACACAAAGGGTTTGGATACATGTTCAGTGCATATTACACACACTAACCCCCCTTATTTCTCAATATTGATCAAATCATAATGAAGTCTAGGGTTTGAAGACTAAATCAGCTCTATAAGGAGTTTTTTA
Organism: Torreya grandis; assembly: GCA_037957365.1. NCBI lineage: Eukaryota > Viridiplantae > Streptophyta > Pinopsida > Cupressales > Taxaceae > Torreya > Torreya grandis. The sequence continues at coordinate 181,999 of JARHVA010002172.1, forward strand.
GACCTTCAATAGTCAAAATTTTATCGGCATGCTCACATAAGGACAATAAACAAAACCCAAAAAACTTAGGTCTCTGGTATAATAGTGGTAAAAAGGACTATATCACTAGACCTCAAGGTGTCCTATTTTAGTGTCCAATCCTTTCATAAAATGAAAGCCAGATCCTGATTTCTGACATTATCCAAATTTTACATAGCAAATTTTAGACCCTATATTAGTCATTTTGTCTAATTTTTAGCTAAGTATAATTTTATTCATATTTATTTTTATTTATAAAAAGGTTTAAAATATAATTAAATTATACAAATCGATAACTAAATTATTGTAATATTATTTATTGATTTAGTCAACTCAGACCTTTAACTAAATTAGGAATAAGACTCCAATATTCCCAAAATGGTTAAATCACTATAACCATGATAAAAAGGAAAATACGACCAAAAATGGTGGGGCCCTTATTTAGTGAAAGTCATTCTTCGTTCTAGCACCTATTGCCTACAAACTAATGATGGCCATGTTTTTAAAGAACCCACTAATGCAAAATTTTTGAGTTGCATTTTAATATCATGGATATGACCTAGTTTTCTTCATGAATTCTTTTACTTTCATACAATTATTTTTCATGTACAGATTGTTATTTTCCAATAATTTGTTCACCCACTTGGGGTTCTCTTTTGTGAGCTACAATGTAAGACCATGAATAGGAACAAGCCCTCCTCATAAATACCATTTTTGCTTTTTTTTCACCCTCTTGGGTTTCTCTTTTATGAGTTTTTTTTTTATTTAGGTTAAACGGGGGATTATTTTGAAATAAGGTCCCCAAACCCTAGGAGAAGTTCAAAAACAAAATAAATAAGAGGCTAACCAAGACATAAAAGGAAACAAAGACTAAATAATCTAGAAATAACTAAAAAATAACCCTGATACAACCATAGAACAATAAAAACACTAATCTAATTCCAAGCTTCCAGACACATCTTTTCGACATGCCTTCATCTTCCTAAGATTAATATCAATTTGCATCAATACGCTTTCATGATCTATAGTGTATTGAGAACCACTGTTATGCCCCTTATTACCCTTGCCTTTACTTGTATAGATGGGTTCAAAACATTCTCTGAGATGTATTCAAATATTTTCAATATTTTTGATACCTTCATACCATAATATTACTACACAGGTTTTCATTAGCATGTTCTAAAACCTCCACTCTAAAATTTAGACATTGAATCTGTTTATCCTCCTCCCTAGCTACCAAGGTTTATATCATCTTTGCATTTTCTTGTTGAATCACATTCACCTTACCCTTTATCTCATTAATCTCACACATAAACCACCTCATTATGAATTTTTATAGGTCAAATTATTCCATGATTCTATCTACATTCTCCTTGCCTTTAAGTGAAGAAACTAGATTATTGAATGCCACATTTTGATCCTTTTGGTGCATGGATGTCTCCTCTTTCTCTATAAAATTACATATAGTCTCCCCAATCCCCTTCTACTTCTCTACTATAATTTGTTCCTAATCATGGTTACTTTCCTAATCCACCTCATTCCTAAGCTCTTTTGTCTCCACATTGTCTCTTTTCACATCAATGATAGTCTCCTCACCCCTCTTGTTTTGTAACTAATGTATGACTTTGTTCCCCTTTTTTCCTATTTATCTTTGTTGGGCCCTAGAGTTTTTGATGCACTTCTGAGTCTTTTTTAATGTTGTTCTAGTATTTTTCATTTGTTTTCAACTTTTTGACACTAACATTCTCAACAAAGTTTTTCTTACTCCCCAAGACCCTGCTTAGGCTCCTTAGATACTTGATCCAAATTTTAAATCTTAGAGTTTCTATTTTATGAGTTACAATGTAATACCATTGATAGAACCAAAATCTCCTCATAAAATTAACATATTATTTCACATATTTACTAAGCCAAGTGTTCCTTTTCTAGAGTGTTAAGAAATGGTTACAAGTTTGTGATCTCATATTCTCAGCTTCATTTTTTGTTTCTTTTTTAGATAAAAAGTACACAAAAACTATGTTAGTATGTTTCTATAAATTTACATACATTCTTATGATAAGTAATCATACTTACCTATCATTGTATCCTTTTTCACTTTGTCACATTTGTTGATATTTGAAGTAATTCAAATTGTTTCATGTTCATTCCCTTTGATTTCCTTTCCTTTCATTACACTTTATATAAAACAAGGTCGAAGTCAAGATAAAAAATTTATTTCTCATGATTAAACAAGACTCTTAGACACCATGCTCTCTAAGTTCTCTTTCTTAGCAACCAAGTCCAAAGTTTTCAAATGATAGTCATTTTTAGCACCCATGTTTGGTTCTTTGAATTTGTATGGAGGATGAATAGAAAAATCCATCAAAATTTAAAATCCAAATCATTTAAAATAAAAGGCAATATAAAAATCAAAAATTCAACATCACACCAAAAGATGTGATTTATAACACATTTATTATCTCTAATCGAAGTTCAAATTCCAAATTTAGCCTCATGATAGATCCAAGGTCCATTAGGGTATGGTATGACAATATATTGGGATAGAAGAATTTAAAATAATCTAAAGTGATGCCTACTTTCTCACACAAGTACCCAATCTTAATAGTAGACTGTCACCTCTATAAGGAGTCTTGAGGAATGGGGAACATGTTGTGGGAAGGTAGGTCCATTTTAATTTTCAAGCATATAGCCTTCATGGGATGATTTTCATACTTCATTTGATGACCTATGATTTATTTGGTTAGGAAATTTTTTTTAGAGTCCTTAATGTCAAAATTCCTCTTGTTTTGACAAACCTAATTTTAGTGTCTTGACTTTTATAAAGAGTTTCTCTACCTTTATTTTTCCTTCATTTCCCCCCTTAACAGACAAGTTTCATTCTAAAATATGTTTCCCCACTTTTATATTTCTTTTTCTTCACATCTTAAAACATGCTAGCATTATTTTATTTTGGTTTTATATATCCTTGGAACAAAATAGTATGCTTGCGTGACTATCGATTATCTTCTTTATACCATTGCTTTACATTTATAGAATTTTCTTGGTTTATTTGAAAATAAATCATTATTATTCTTTTTTAAGACACTTGCATCTATTTCTATATTTATTATACTTCTTTTTTTTCGGACAACTGCATCTATTTCTATATTTCATGTACTTTTTCCATTTATTATTTAGTAAGGACTATTATTGCTCACTCATCAATATTGTTTCACCATTTCTTGCCCATAGTTCTTTAATTAAATATTTTTATTACTCTCACATTGATGTTTGATTATCATTTTTACTTGTATCCTTAGTTTATCTCTATTTGTTTACCTTTTGTACTTAAGGTACACTAGTTTGAGTTTTCAATCATTTAGTAGCCTTGGATTTTCAGTTACCTAATTTACTCTAAATTTTAGCTCGGTCATTTGGTCTTAACTTAGCATTTATCACCCTAGCTTACCAAATTTCCAAGTACATCATGCCTACACATTTTAGTTATCTTAGCTTTCCTATGTATGTTTATTTTTTAATCCTTGGGTTTGTCCAAAGCAATTTCTATGCCCTCCATGATCAAAAATACAAACACAACATACAACCATCTAGTGATAAAGGTAAATCAAGGTACACATACATTACTTTTATTTCAGTTATTTCATTTCAACCATTTATTTTTATTTATTTAATTCTTTAAAATACTATAATTTATTTAGCTTCAATATTGTGTGTTGATATGCTCTTTTCTCAAAGCACCATCCCAATTTACACCTGAGTGACACATGATGATCTTCTATTGGGGCATATGTATACACAATATTTTCAAACTTTATCAATTACTGATGCTTTCTCTCTCAAAAGAACCGATCGAGTCTCAATCTATCTAAGTGCATGCCATAAAAGGTGCATTGGGGAAAGGGGAGGGTAAACCATTGGTGTTCTTCAAGCTTGTTATTTGTTATACCACCACTTGTAATTAACACAAACCTCTCCTATACACATCCCTAAGATTTAACACCTCCCTTACATACTCCTCCAAATAATTCACTACCTTAAACAATCCCTAACTAAGCTAAAACCTCTTTTTGAAATTTATTGTACAAAGTCAACCTAGGTTGACCCTATATTTAAAATATATGAGCATGTTATGGGACTACATTGGCCTCTATCGACTTATTACAAGACCTAACCACTTTTATTAATTAATTATATAGGGTTTATTGGGCTAACTCTGTTGGCTAAAATTTTATCTTGTCTTGTGAAAACTTGGGATTCACTAGGAGGTCCTTGGCTAAACTATAGCACATTGTCTATCCTTAGTTTATTCAACATACACAATAACCTCTTGAAAATCACCATTGGTTAAGGGAGATATTGAAGCTCAATGGGTTGATCTTCAAGGTAAGTATTCCTAAACTCTTGATCTTTCTTGTTAAATTAGATATATTTTCATTACTTAGTTTATACGCTTCTCTCTTCATGAATTAGGATTTCCTCTACATTGACTTGAGTAGAGATCTTCTATGCATGTTTACTTTTATATTTTTTACCCCCATTTTGTTCCACAAGCTTTGGTGAGCACTAGGTTAAATTTTAATTTACTTTATCATTTACTTTGTGAAATAATAAAAACATGGGACCTAGATAGGGTTATTATATGGTGTTTCTTGACTAGAGGCTTTAGAACCCTCTCCAGTGATATTATTGTGGTAAGGGATCCTTTGGTTAGGTATAGTAGATCCATCTTGGTCATGACCCTAATTGTCTTAATGTACCAACAAGCAGAAGGGTAAGTGTGATTTATCTTCTTCAATCTAAGATTGATTTGTAGATCAAATTCACTTTTCATTATATACAATGTCCATCTTAGAGGGGTCATTCTAAAACTAAGCCTCAACACCAAATTTTTTAAGTAGAATACACATGAGGATGGAGTTAATGGATGTTGGAGGAATTTCAACATGCTCTTGTTAGTTATTAGTGATGGGGCCATAAAAATGTATTAGTGTCACCACATGTGCTGAATTGGCTAAATCCAAGGATGATTCTCAATGTTAGTGAATATCATATGTGTTGTGTACAATCGAGTGGCAATAATTGTGTATAGTGGCTATATAAGAGATAGATGATGACATAGTCCTCATTATTTTATTTTTAGTGTTATTTTTAGTTCAATATTTTCTTGTGTCCCATTGTGTTCAATAAAACCCTAGTGTGACATTTGGGAAAGAGATGCATGTTCAAATAGTCTAACTTTTGGGGGGCAGGAAAAGAATCTAATGTAGCTCAATATGGCTTGTTGTCCAGGTTGTCTAAGCACTTAATGAATATAAAGTATATTATGAATTTGAGGATTGATCAATCACTATTAGTAATTCTTACCATAGGTTATATAGTATCCAAGGGTCATGAACCTCAAATTCAACTCTACAAGACCACACCCTTTTGAGGGTTACAAGACAACTTGATGTAACATACCTAGTATAATTGATGTTTTCAGGGAGAAACATTTAAAGGATATATTTCTCTTCACCCATATCCACACTAAGGGTGGAATTTTAGGAATTTATTAGTATTAATGGGTTCATAATATGATTTTATAATGTGTGTGATTATTTTAGAGAGTAATTATATTATCTAGGATAATATTATGTGTGTGAGTGAGCTATGATAATAGTGCATGTAGATAAGTGAATGAGAGAATAATGGGTCATGAGAGATTAGAGGAAATATTATTGAGATAGATTGGTTGTTGAGGATAAGTTAGAATCCTTACTTTAAGGAGATATTCAACCTATATATGTAATATCTTTCTAGTTTAATGATATATAAAATGACTCAAACATTAGAATGAATTATTTTTTATTCTTTACTTGAGTATTAAAATTCCAAGTGTTTTGTGTGTTTAATTATGTAAATCTGAACCAAATTTTACATGGGCAAACTATGAAATGTGTCTAGGTAGATCTAATGGATATTTAGCAATTTGAAAAATAATCATTGAATGATCCTAGACACTATTGATACATGTATACATCTATGGTAAACATAATTTTCCAACTATTAAAATTAATATTTTAGGTGTGTAAATCAATGACCTAATATATGGATAAGGTTTATCAAGGATTATAGAAGGTTCTTGTACAGACTAGGTTGATCCTAAATTATGTATCTAGTGAATAGGTTTGCCCAAGACAACAAAAGGGTAATGTTTTCATCAAATTGTGTACCCTAGGACATTATATTCAAGATATTAAAATTTTATGCAACATTGAATCATCTCTCAAGTATTGGGGACTTGAAGGAGAGATGAATCTCTGGATTATAAGGGCTAGCTCCCTAAATTCTTCTTAAAGTGCACATCACCTAATCTAATGCTTGTATATGGGAAAGAGTTAGAAGTTTGCATAAAAAGGAAACTATACTAAAAAGGTAATACACCAATACACATCTCCACATGAATATCACATTCTTATTAAGCAACAAAGCTTTCCAAGACCAACCCTAGGTATTGAAGGATTCTAACATAATTGATTCAATGTGAAGGTAGCATACATAAAATAATCAACAAGATAACTGGTCTATGGGTAGAAATCACACCATAGAGATAATTTAATACTTGAATAATAGCCTAGTAAAATAAATACACTTCATATGACTTGCTAAAATTAGAAATCTTGCTTAAACATGAAGGATAAAGGGAGTAAGGATGATACTATCACTTAGCTCCACTATTCATCACTCACACACTTAAAAAAAGATGTTCACAAACTAAAATTAGACTTTTATTAAATGTTCAAAGACAAAATTTAATGTCATATTAGTATGGATTCACCATACTAGCTGTGGTATCCTTAAAATAGCCAAAAAGGCTTACATTTATAAAATTTGGAAGAAGAGAGAGAAGTGAGAATTCAAAGAAGCACAAAGACAAGTGTCAAAGGTGGAAATTAGTAAAAAATACATGTGGATGAGTTGTAATAATAGTCATGAAATTGAATTTCACTTTATCACATCCTAAATTAGCCTCCTCTTCTAAGTGTGGCATAGCAATCCTCTCAATAATTCTTACTTTTATAAACTGCCTTCATCATGGGCTTTTCTTGAGCATTACAAATCAAGTGATGGATAAATGCCTCATGTGTCATGATGATAGGTAGTTTAAAATATGATTCCCCTTGCATTGGGAGTTTTCTTGATCATGGCATTATCTTACACAAGCTCACCATCACTTTGCAACCATGATCACTCTCCAATAGGCTTGTTTTGACACTTGGCACTAGTATTCTTTGAATTATTCCTAACTAATTCATATCAAGAATCTTATGACACATTTTAGGACACCTCATATGCTTGAATTCATTAGAAACATCTTTAAAATCCACCAAACTTGAGTTAACATACTCTTCACTATGTCATTCTAGATGCCAATTTAGATAGGCTAAAGTTAGAGACCTAGTGTAGGAACTTGTGAATGTTTCCAAGGTCTGAAAATTACATGAAGAGTTATTTTAAGTCCCAAAATAGATCCAAAGTGATTGGAATCTATTGATCATCTTTAGGACCTGCAAAACATAAGAAAATGTTAAGGAAATCTGATTTATGCTCCACCTATATACATTCCATACAATATAATCCCATATTTTTGACCATAATGTATTTGTAAATAACTTCTCTTTTATACTTATGGTCAAATTCATCCATCTGGAGGCACTTTTAGCTTGATTTCTACCATCAAGTCACAAAATAGGGTTTGAGAGGGTTTTAGAGTGACTAGCCCTCTTAGCATTTGTTCATGAAGATGTAACATTATAATTCCATCCAAATTCCATTAAAATTATCCTCAAGGACCTTCTCCAACTCTCATAAATTCCTCTAGGTCCCATGCATTAGTTCATGAAAGTTATGAGCATTTGATCTTGACCATTAGAGCTATTTTGTGCACTTATGTGAGGGTTTGAGTCATTTTAAGCCAATAATGTCTTCTTGATGGATTTATTTGCCAAAAAATGGTCCATATACTTTTATAATAATTCCAAAAACATTTTAAACCCAATTTAATATCTCTTCAAGAACTAAAAATGTGAACTTACTCATGTTTAGCATTAGGTTTAAATCTTGTTAATAGGTCTGCCTGCCATTTGAGACTCCACCTGACCCTCTAATGGATTAATTTGCCTCTTTAAAAATTAAAAAAATTAAATTTACCAATTCAAGAATGATTTAGTCAATTTTAAATCATGGACAAGGCTAAAAATGCATATGACCCTCAACTAGGCCTTTAGGCCTAAAGGTTTCCCTCACACATGACTGTAACTCTCCTTAGTTAGAGCATCTTTCTTGATTCCAAGAATTATAGAAAGGTGTTTTAGATTTTTACAGTTATCCTCCATATTATCCAATCATCACTTGGGATTACTTTACCTTTTGTCCCTCAATTTCACCATTTTTCCTTGAAATTGTCTCCTCATGCATAAGAAAACTACCCCTGCTCTGAGACAAAATAGAGAGGATCTTCACCATTAATTTTGGAAAATTTATGATTGTATTACATTATTGGACTACTAAAGTTATTTTTTACCAAATTTTATATTATAACTCTTCCATTTGGTCCTCCAACTCTTCAAATTTCTAAGGCAAACTTTATGAAGAAGGCAAACTATGAAGGTAGGCAAGGTATAAGTTGTATTAGGAGGTTTAATGGATTTAATTTAGATTGATATGGACATAAAAAGACCATTCATTCCTAATATGATGTATTAAAACCATTTCATATATATTTTCACTTCTAACCCCTTCTTATCCACTTGGAAACCTAGTCTCGTCTCATGCTTTGACTGAGACAAAGTGACTTTGACTATATTTAGAAGTTTCTCACCAAAAACTGGGCTTATAAAGAGTTTTAAATAATTTTAGGGGTATTTTATATCACCCTTCACATTTTCCAAGCCATAATCTATTAACCCCATCTCATTTGGCATGAGAAAGACCTATTTTTTGTTCCATGTTTGTCTCAGTCCATACAGGCCTGTAAGTTGTCATGTGGGGTCATTTGAGACTTGGTTTATGATTGTGGACTTCCTTTCCATGCCTCCTAGGTCATAAGATCCAAATTTTCCTTTGTTTCACTATTTAATCCTTCAAGCTAGAATTAATTCATGCTTAGGTCCTCAAGGATGATACCCCTACCTTGACTAGACTAAGACATTGTTTTGCACCTATAGGTGTGTCCTTGGCAAGATTAGGCCTTGTAGATGGTGTATTAGGTTTATAATGAGTTCCTTGAGGTCACTTATCATTTTTAATGGACAAATTTCACCCACATAGTCCCGTTTAGTACAAGGGAAACCACTTTGACCTTATTGCCTGAGTACCTTGTAGACTGTGTTTATGCATTTAGGGCTTGGTTGTAGGTGTTATAGGTCATTTGAAGTTTGATTGAAGTGTTTTGACCTCCCATAAATGTAATTGGGGTCAAAAAGAATCCTATTATCCTTGAAATTTCAAAATAAGGACAAAAATATCTCTCCACATGACTATCATATAGCCCTACTATATATGGCCTCTCCTAGGCCTGTATAAGGATAGAGGATATGAAAAAGGAAATAAGATCATGCACTCTCTCCTCTTGATGATTGTTTATGCTAGGGATGTCACTTTAAGCTAGTGGATTCATTTAAACCTAGGTGCATGACCTAATATCAATCTTTAAATCAAAAATTTCTCAATATTTCAAAACCCTATAGATATCACTATCACAATTTAGTGGATTTTGTCCATTTTTAAGGTGCTCAGACTCTATCCTCCTCTTATATTTTGGCCCTAAAAATTAGCATAGCCTTTATATGTGGATAGGGATACAATTTAAAACAATAAAATACATTTGAACACCTTCAATGATGACATACACTTTCCAAAAAGAGCTCTAGGATCTCTGTTTGGTCTATTTGGGGACTGAGAGCCCAAAACAGTAAATCATTCCTTTTGAAGGAAAAAACTCCAAATTGCATAGCATGCTCACCTTTATGGCATGGAAACCATGAAATTTTGGTATGATATAACCTCAAAAATTAATTCCATCATTCTTTTCACCCTTCAAACATCCATACAGACCTCTTGGAGCTCAAAATAAGCTGACTGTAAGTGCATATTCTGCAGACAAGGCAGTGAACAAGGGAATATAGACAAATATCTTTGAAGGAGTGGTAAAGTGATATATAAAAATGGAATTTAATTAAATAAAATTTCCAAAATGATTCTAAACACATTAAAATACTTCATGGAGCTTATTCCATGTCGAGAAAACATAGGTTCCACACCCATGACTGCAAACTTGGAAAACAAGCACAATTTTGAAATATCCTTCAAGGGAATTAAGAGAGAAGTTTTGGATGATGTAAAAACCATTTTATAGGTAGTATTCCCACCTTAAAACACTTCATCAAACTCACACATATCCATGTATTCTTGAAAATAAGAAATAGATGCACAATCATACCCCTCTTGAATGCAAGTTCATAAAATGTTGTTTAGAGTGTAAGTGATTCTTTATGAAGGTGGAGAAACCAATATTAGAGTTATTATTATGTATTTTAAGTGCACTTAGATCACTATCCACATGTAGAATCATTCTTCCACTCTCCACCTTTACGGCCCATAATGAGTGCTTGAAGTTGCCCTTCCTTAGCATGCCAATGGAAAAAGAAGAGAAATGACCTGAAGATGAAAATTTTTATGCAATATATGAAATCCAAATATGGATATTACATATTGGGAGGTGAAGAGTCACACCACCACATTTTTATCTATAAGGGAACTTGATAAGTTCGTACAAGTGTTAAAAATGGCCTATGTTTTAGGGAAATCTACCATTTGACTAATGGAACTAACTTATAACTACTTCTTGACATGATCCTAACATCATTTGACCTTATCCAAGTTATAATACACCTTGGTGACAAATATTTTAATTGAAAAGTCCCTAAATGTCATTTAATTAAGTGAAAAGGTGGCCAAATGACCCTTTTCGCACATGAGACCTAACAAGTGGCCAATTTATGACTTTTAAACACATTAAAACCTATCAAATACCATTTTATGACATTTCAAAAATAAATTGAGCCTTTGACTAAGTTTGGCCATTGTTGAGCAATGTTGACTTTTGTTGATTGGGTTAATACAAGGAGGATGGACTTCAATAAGGACTAGGGGAAGGGAAAGTGAGATATGTGGGACAATAGGATACCCCATAAGACATGTGAAACCTTATTCAAAATTTAAAAATATTAGGGGTTGACCTAAATTTGACTTGGGGTCAAATTTGGTAAACATGTAAATTGATAGAGGGAAAGTGTTTACAAGAGTCAAATGTATGTGCATTGTCAAATTATGTCAAAGTGTGTCAAATTTTATGTTTTCAAAGTGTTTAATACCAAATTCTAATGACTAAAAAAGAAGATTTTATTGCATAGTATAGTAAGTGCAATCAAACATAAATAGATAACAACACTCAAAATTATGAAAGGATGTATGACTCACAATAAATCAATAACATAACATAATGACTATGGGATACTATATGGAAAAGATAGGATAAGACATCAATAGGTAACATACACAAACACACACAAGCACATATAGGCAATCGAGTATTCATAGGAACACAATATAATATGTAATGGTTCTATGTAACACATAAGATATCTCTAGTTAATATAAGTAGTTTTATATTATAAATGAAAAGTAAGAAGGGTATCACCTAAAACCCATTATAAGATATTCCCTTAGTGTAAGTCATACCATCAATGTGACAATTCCCTTGAGATGAATATGATGAAAATATGAAGCATTAGTAACTTCATGATCATATGTAACATGTATATCATGCATCTCACCCACTCAAATAACACCATGAGAAGCATGTGTGTAACATATATATGTAACATATATATATATATATATATATATATATATATATATATATATATATATTCTATTGTTTTTATTTTTATATGATTTTGTAGTAGGAGAAGATCACACAAGGATAAATCCAAGCAGTGCAAGCTATAAGAATAAAGGATAGCTCAATCAGGAAATAAAATAATCCCAAGGAGGGAATCAAGAGAAGACAAGTAAATCAAGAAAGACGCGGGGAAAAAATCTAGGAGAAAGAAGAATAAGAAGATTCAAAACAACCAACAACTTCCCTAAGAGCTAAATGCATGATAGGAAATAATGTATTGATATATATTTTTCATCATCAATAATGATACAAATGTGTTTGAAATGGAACCAATAATCAATGGGAAAGAGCCAATGTAACATAGAAAATAGCATAAATCAAGAGGATAGTAAATATGTAATGCAAAATAAACATATAACATAAATATCAAACTTCAAATAAGATGAGGCAAGGCATAAATTCAAGAGAGGAAAGAGTGTGGAAGGTATGCCATATATAATAAATATAAAAAATATAAATGATGGAATAATAGGATATATCAATGAACCATAAAATATATACTAACATAGATAACTGATAATCTCATATAAAATATGTTATCTTTAATCTAAGCAATCTGGTGTGTCACTAGATGTATCAGAAAGATAGTCATGATTTTTATAGTAATGGGAATCATCATCCCAAAGAGTTGATTAAGCCTTTTGGAAATCATGTGTAGTATTTATGATGTGTCTTGGTATAGTTTAAATCTTATTAGTTTCTCTTGTATGAACTGAAGATATAGGTTGTAGATAAATATTAGGATATGGATGACTAGGAATTGTATGCCATAGTGCCATAACTATAAGAGTCTTAGATACAGGAATTATGACTCAATAAGTAAAAATATTAGATGAAAGTAATAGTTAAAAACATGAATTAAGGTTGTGAAATAGTAAAAAATATGGCATGTTCAATTATTTTCTCAGGAAGCGCTTTTGGTAATAAATCATGTTGTTACTACGGTTGGATAGTTAATTCGTAAGGTGTTCCTTGAATACTATTTTTTTTATTATGAAAAAACTTAAGACAATAATGTAATGCAGAAGGAAATACTCTCCTTTTATTTAACCATGGGAATCCATGTAATATATTATATGTATCACTATCTAAAAATATGTAGAACCATAATAATAAGTTCTTAAGACTTATAGTGACTAGAAATGTAATACCACTTATCGATGTCATGTAAGACCATCATAAATCTTAAGTGATATGGTTTTTCCTAATAATTTTTATTTTGTATACTCTCGACTAATTAGAAATGACATTGTAATAAGATTTTGACTTGCACCATTAACTACCATAATGCAATGTGTAATAGTAGGATGAGAATTTAAAACTTCTTTAATATATAGTGGACAGTTATTTGAATCATATTTTTAATATCATGGTCATGAAATGTAGCTGATGGTATTTTATTTTGAGAACTACTAACCAGACCTGTAATGATATTGATAATATGTTCATTGGAAACTATTTGTTGATGTATAGATGTATCTGTGTTAACATTGTCTTATTTCTTATTATTTTCATTCATAAAAATTATTGTTAAATATTTTCAAGAATTGATTAGGAGTTACAACACACTCATTTAATTTAGTATCATGGCCATCAACTTGAATGAAATTGTTATTGATTAAATCTAATTTATAAAATTTTAATGAAAAACATCAAATAGGAGAATGTCCTAACACTCTATTGTAGCTACATTATTTATTTGTCATATCCTATAAGAAATCACTGGAAGTATCCAACTAATATGTAGGAGGTAAGTATATCATGTTTCATTTAAATAACCATTTAATATCTTAGTCAAGACATTCAAGTAATCGTGTAAATTATATAAGGTTTATAGAAGGTGGAAGGACAAGCCTAGCAAGTGGTTGTGAGATTGTGTTTATTGTTTTATCCTCATTCTTGGATTGAAATGTTAGAGAATCATTAGAATTATATTTGAATGTTGATTTTCCCTTATATTTGGAGGGAGTAGATGTACAATAAAATTACATACATTCTTGACCATATTGGCCTTTTAAAGCTAAATCTCATAAATGTGAACCATTGGAAAATATCATCGAAGGATTGGTAAGTATTGAAAATAAATTTTTCTTTGAGTGGTGGAAGAAAAATATTAATAACTCTATAGCTCACTATCAAGGATTTGATTGTACATTTTTGTAAGTGTTATTTTGAATCTAATCGCATACTTAGTAACATTCTCATTGATTTTTGTTTTATTTGAGAAAGTTGAGAAAATGTGTCATTTTGGATTATATTTAAATAAAAGTGAGCTAATATTATGTTACAAAAATCATTAGAACATTTCACGAAGCCTAAATGTATGGTATATAACTAATCTAAGGCATAGTCCTTAAGAATTGTAGGAAAGATCTCGGTCATTAATAAATAATCATGAGCAAAACAAAATCTTGAGGAAAAATAATATTGAATGTGATGCAAAAGATCACCCTTGATATTTTATTTTTCAAATTTAGGCACTAAAAATGATAGGAAAAGGGTGAGTGAGGACCCCATGATTTAATGGGTTAAGTAATATATCTTGAGAAGTAACCACATGACTATACTTTTGATATCCTTGGGAAAGTAGCCTGATTTTAACTTACATTTATTGGATATATTGCTGAAATTAATACTCCTTTGATGAATTTTCCTGTGTAGGATGCACCATATGATTATCATTGATCAAAATCATTAAGATTGGACTAGGATGGTTCACTAGTCCTAGGAGGTACAAAACAATGTAGCATGTTTTATAGTAATATTAGCATTGATGAAAATTTGTGAATAGGTTCTAATAGGTGATGTGTTTTCACCCTCTCCTTTTAGGATCAAATAATTATGACTTAGGGCATGATTTTTAGGTTGTGACTCTCCTATGTAGTCATGATGGAATAGCCTAGAAAACAACACAGTTTTAAATTTTATTTTAAATTTACTTGTCTTTTACAAAATGATTGCTTAACATCACCTAGAACTTACTAAAGAATGGATAAGTATGTTGATTCTATGTCGAAATAATTTGATCATACAAAACTTATCAAAAGAAAGGGAATGGTAGCATAAAAAAGAAGAATTCAATTTTCTATTGTGATAATATTTTTCTAAATCAAACACTTTCTTAGATTTATTGTAAAACAACCATCATTCATTGAATATAGCATTCACTAAAATCTAAATAAGCATTATGTGAGAATATAAAGAATTATGAATTATGAATTAATCTCAATAAAATCTCTTTGAAAGATTAATTTGGGACATAGAAAATCAAAAGCATATTCGTATACAATAATTTGGTAAAGAGTATAGTTCACTATAGAAATTAGTAAACTTGCACATCTAACTATAGCAATCAAAGATCAATTATTAAATTTAGAAATGGTCAAAATGGAAAAAATAGTCAATCCAACCTACTCATAATACAATAAATAAATCTCATTCAATTATCACTTAAAGCTAAGAAAACACAACATTAATTTGAATTTTAAAAATATGAAAACAAGAGAAAAACTCATGAAACATCCAAGAATATTCTTTAACCTTTCCAAGCATAAACTAATAACCAAAAAATATTAATAAACAACCTAACAAGTCTTAACAACTATGATAATCTAAATACATAAAATAAAAATTTAACATAATAAAACATATTAACTAAAAAATATACACAACTAGGGATTTACAAACCTTAATATATGATGCAAGGTTTACTTTTCCAGTTAAAAACCTTAAATCAAATGCATAGGGTTTGGATGTATTTTTTGGTTCTATAATGGATTTCTTGGTTTTGAAAATAGAAATATACATTGCTTCTTAATATACATCCATCTTATAAGCAATTTCAAGAGTTTTCTTATAAGTTTGAACAAAATTCCTAGCCAAATTACAAAGCCCATCACAATTGAATTTGATACAATTTTTTATAGCCATGGAATTTACAACACTATGCATTGACAACACTCAAGAACAACCCAACAATGTCTATTTTTAGTACAAACTCCAATTCCAATTTTAAATATGCATAGCCACCAAAACCTTATGCCACCAAATGATTATGGCAATGAAAGTAACAAAATTTATTATTTAAATTTGTTCTAAACTTTTGAGGCTTATAAGGATTTATTCGTTAATTACACATATTAATAGAAATATGGTAAGCTCGAGAAATGCTATAATTTAAATTATATATTTTTATGTGGATAAAATGAGGCATAAGGGGATGTTGAATTGATCAAAGTCAAGTAGGCTAAGCTTGAACTCAAAGTGACTAAAAACTAAGTTAAATGTGGAGAAAGTGTAGGCATAACCTGAATGGTTGAGTTGGCTTAGAGGCATGATGAGTTTCCAATATTTCAAATTCCATTGAGTTGTTTTCAAACAAAATTGTGTTAGGGTTAAATTATGTCATTTAATTTTGAGTGTTGGATGTGGATTCAATATTCAAATACAAAGGGCCAAGCTTAGTCAAGATCTATAAAATTGAATGCATGTAATTTATTACCTTCCAATATGCAGATTTAATGAAAAAAATTTCAAACCCTAATGATAAAATCTATAAAACTTGTAAAATAATTATTCAAATAAAATTTTTACCTATGTCAAGCTCTAAGTTGATGGTTTTGACTAATAAATGGCAACAAGGTTTACACGTGGTATACACTACATGGTCATTGATAAAAATAATGAAATAATAGAATAATAATGGGGTTTTTACATGGCCTAAAATGCATAGTCATTGTCATCCCCCTTATAAATCAAAATATTTTTTAGATATGCCTTTCACATAACCTACTTTGATACCACATGTTAGATAAAATATCTAAGTGTGAGAGAAATGTTCAAATCATATTAATTCATAATATTATTTTATTCAATATGGTACATTACATATATATAATACTCTTGATCTCATAATAACAATTATATAGGCATTTACTAATCACATATTAATATTTTATTACTCACACAACAAATAATCACTCGCCACTGTGTGAGTACTAATTCCTTACATTGACGAGCCAAAAGGACAAACCTAATAGTAGGTTATAAAATTACACTGAACTTTATTTTAACCTCATTTTATTATACTTATATTTAAAATTTGGTATGTTTTGAAACTTGGAATTAGAGTATGTGGGAGGGTTGGTCACATACTTTGACTTGTTCATTGCAATTAACTTAAACTCATGGTCTTTAACTAAATGGCACATGTCGTTAAAACATTGGAAGAATTTGTACATAATATACTCATAGAGATGTGAAATTAAAAATTTGCTTGAATATGTCTTGTAATTCATTATCATCCATAGTATTTGTCATTTCTAAAATCATAGTCTTATAGTGAAGTACATAAACACTAACATGCTCATTAGGTCCTTATTTGAGTTTTGCAATTTGAACATAGGAGACCTTCTCACTAATTTTAATAGAGAAGTGATTACATAATTTATCATCAAAAGGTTTGAAATCATGTATTGATTAAAGAGGAATTTCATAAAACCATCACAAGGCTTAGCCCATAAGACTCCTAGGAAAAATATTTGTTAGTAACTTGTCATTAGATGTACAATCTAAATATACTTCATGGAAAAATTGAAGATGTTGTTTTGGATCACCTTTACCATCAAATGTTGTAATATTAGGTGAAATGAATCTTATCATAAAGTAAAAATGGAAAATATAAAAGGCCAAAGGGTTATGTAATAAAATAATGTATCAAATGACCCGCTCTATGCAAACCTTGTTTCATTTGAGAAACATTGCCTTGAAGATATAAAAAATATTGTACAAGCACTTGATTGGTTGGAATATTATATTGATTATAAATAGGTTATGTCACATTTTTTTAATCCTAGGAGGCACAACAGTATGCTACATAGGAATAGCCACATATATCTAAGAAATAAATTATATTTTCCCCATAGTAAGTATACTAGCTGTAGGCATCACTTTACAATCATATGTAGACACATGAATGGAAGTAGTAGGAAAAGTATTATAAACACTTACTGTAGGATCTATGCCTCTAAAAGGTATATTAGTATCTTTCAAATATTCATTTTTTTTTTCCTCAAGATTGGTTTCCTTAGCAAGCTTTTTATTTTCATCTATAGTTGCATTCAACAACATATCAATCATATGTGGATTCAATTCAATAGATTATTTAAGTTCACATCGATATATATAATCAAATATATGATCAAAATCATCATTATTGTTTTATTTGTGTACATCATAAGAAATATATTTAACATTATTGATATCTTCCATTTTAATTATGTAATGGTTTTTCATATGTGAAGAAGGGGAAATAAGAAATTAGATATGAAATTTAAAACCTAATAGAGGATAAATATGAAACCCTAAGGAAATTAAAACCCTAATGTATGAGAAAACATAGGGCTTACCATGATTAACTTAATGATTAGATTCACTAAAATGATTTTTTATTTTGGATTTAGTTGTCCTAAAATATTATAAACTGTAGATAATCAAATTTTGAAAAACATAAAAATAATATACTAATCTGATTTGAAATGTAAAATCTATATATTTCTCTTTTTTTATTTATAATTGGAAAATTAAGAGGATATATTTGTTCTTAGCTTATCTTGATGTTTATTCACTTGTAATAGATGTATCAATATCAAAAACACTCTATATATCCTTCATTGAGTGCTCAAGTCCAAAATAATGGCTCTGACCTTACCTGAATTCTTCCAGTAATGTAGTAGTTGGTATTATCTAGGATATTTTAGTATCATCCCTAGGTGTTATGGAATTAATTTGGTACTGTTTAACTCATATTTGGATCTATCATCATACTCTTGATGGCCCTATCCATTCAAGTTTTACTATTTTTTATTCAATAATCTATAGTGGTATTTTGTTCATTCATGGTTAGAAATTAAAGATCAATGATGATATTTTGTATCTGAATCCAGTCAAAAGTTTTTATATAATTTCACTTATAGTCGAGCCTCAATATAAAAAAATAGTCTATTATGTTATTGTGTATATGTTAAAATAGATCTCTCGTCAAAAAAAGTTATTGTTGTTATTGTCAAAGTCATTAATAGAGTATAGTGTAAATTGTAGTTTTTATCATCTTATCAAAGTTAAGAGTCAAAAAAAATTGTGTATAGTCATTTTGTGTTGTAAAAATATCAAAATTTTCCTCAATTGTAATTGGATGCACCATTGCTTTTATGTGACATCTATATTGTAGGGCATTCTAAAATTGAGCCTCGATGCCAAATTTTTAAAGTAGCATACACATTAGGATGGAGGTAATGGATTTTGGAGGATTTCAACATCTACCTATCAATCATTATCAAAGGGGCCATGAAAATGCATTAGTGGCACCACTATGTGCTAAACTAGATAAAGCCAAGGATGATTCTTAGTGGTAGTGAAGAACATACATGTTATGTAAAATCAAGTGGTAATGATTATGAGCAGTGGCTACATAAGATATATATGAGGACTTATTCCTCATTTTATTTATTTTCAATATTCATTTTAGTTCAATATTTTCTTATTTTCTATTGTGTTCAATAAATCCCTAGTGTGACATTTCGGAAAGAGATGCGTGTTCAAATAATCTAAACTTTGGAAGGTAGGATGAGATTCTGATGTAACTCAATATGGATTATTATCTAGGTAGTGTAGATACTTAATGAATCCAAAGTATATTTTGAATTTGAGGATTGGTTAATCACCTTTATGAATTATTCCCATAGAGTATATATAATCCATGGCCCATGAACCTCAAATTTGAATCTACAAGACTACACCCTTTTGAGGGTTATAAGACAACTTGATGGAGAGTGCCTGATCTAAATGATGTTTTTAGGGAGTAACATTTACATGATATATTTTTCTTCACCCACATTCACACTAAGGGGGGAATGTTAGGAATTTGTTAGTATTAGTGGGTTCATAATATGATGTTATAATGTGTGTATTTATCATTTTTATTAATTATAATATCTAATATAATATTATGTGTGTGAGTGATTTGTGATAACAACTCACATAGATAAGTGAATGAGAAAATAATGGGTTATGAGAGATTAAAGGAAATATTTTTGGGATAGATTGGTTGTTGAGGATAAGTTAGACTCCTTGCTTTAAGGATATAATCAACCTATATATGTAATATCTTTATAATGTAATAGTATATTGAATGAATAGAATATTAGAATGAAGTATTTTTTAGTCTATCATTGAGTTTTAAAATTCTAAGAGTTATGTGTGTTTAGTTATGTATATCTAAGCTAAATTTTACATGATCAAACTATGAAATGTGTTTAGGTAGATCTAATGGATACTTACCAAATCAAAAAATAATCATTTAATACTCCTAGACACTAATGATATAGGTTGACATCTATGGTAACCATAATTATCTAACCATTACAAGTAATATTCTAGGTGTGTAAATCAATATCTATGATATGAATAACCTCTGTCTAGGATTATATAAGGTTCTTGTGCAGACTACATTAATCCTAAATTATGTATCTAGTGAACAGGTTTTCCCAAGATGACATAAGGGTAGATGGATAGATTAAAAGTGTGCACAAGATTTAAATGTATGTGCATTTTCAAATTATGTCAAAGTGTGTCAAATTTTACATTTCCAATTGTCTAATACCAAATTCAGGTGTCTACAAAAGAAGAGTATATCACATAGTATAGTAAATGCAATCAAAAATACATTGATAAAAATACTTATAATTACATAAGTATGTATGACTCATAATAAACCAAC
This sequence comes from Torreya grandis, assembly GCA_037957365.1. Classification (NCBI taxonomy): domain Eukaryota; kingdom Viridiplantae; phylum Streptophyta; class Pinopsida; order Cupressales; family Taxaceae; genus Torreya; species Torreya grandis. Next base: position 202,797 of record JARHVA010002172.1, read on the forward strand.
AACATGACACAATGACTAAGTGATCATATATGGAAAAGATAGGATAAGACATCAATATGTAATATACACAACCACACATAAGCACATGCAAGCAATCAAGCAATCATAGGCACACAATATAATATAGAATGGTTCTATGTAACACATGAGATATATATAATATAAAGATATATCTATTTAGTGTAAGTAATTCTATGTAATAAATAGAAAGTAGGAAGGATAACACCTAAAACCCACTATAAGAGATTCCCCTAGTGTAAGGCATACCACCAATGTGATAATTCCCTCGAGATGAATATGATGAAAATATGAAGCATCTCTAACTCCATCATCATATGTAACATGTATATATGCATCTCAACCCCTCATATAATACCAAATAATGTGTGTAACATATATATGTAAACCTATAGCATAGTTAAATAAGCATGATATGTATCCTTAGACAAAGATAAAGGTAATATATTTATTTATTTATGTTTTCTATTACTTTTATTTTTTATAATTTTCTAGTAGAAGGAGAAGATAACATAAGGATAAATAAAAGTGGTTTAATCTATAAGAAGAAAGGATAAATCAATCAAGAAATTAAATAATTCAAGGGGGAAATCAAGAGAAGACAAGGAAATCAAGCAAGCCATAGGGCAAAAATATAGGATAAATAAGAATAGGAAGATTCTAATAACCAATAATTTACCTTAGAGATAAATAAATTATAGGAGATAAGGTATTGATTTATGTATTTTCATCATCACAAATGATACAAAAGTGTTTGAAATGGGATCAATAATCAATGGATAAGTGCTAGTGCAACATAACAAGTAGCATAAATTGAGAGGATAGAAAAATGTAATACAAGACAAACATATTACATATATATCAAACTTTGAATAAGATGAGGCAAGGCATAAATTCAAGATAGGAAGGAACATGGAAGGTATCTAAAATATGATGTTTTAGATCTAGGGAGTCAGATGCGTCACTAGATGTATGAGAAAGATAATCATGATTTGTATTGTAATGTGAATCATCATCCCAAAGAGTTTCATTATACCTCTTGGAAATCATGCGTATTAGTTATTATGTGTCTTACTATAGTTTAAATCTTATTAGGTGCTCTTGTATGAACTGATGCAATAGGTTATAGATAAATATTAGGATGTAGATGACTAGGAATTATATGCCACAGTGGTGTAACAATAAGAGTCTTAAATTTAAGACTTATAACTTGAGAATTTTTAACAATAGATGAAAGTAATAGTAGGAACCATGATAGAAGGTGGTGAAATAGTAAAAAATATGACATGAAGTTTAATGGTTTTATTAGGAATCACTTTTATTAGTAAATCATGTTGTTATTGAGGTTGGATAGGTAACTCATAAGGTGTTCCTTGAATAGTATATATTTTTTGATTATGTAAAAACTTAAGACAATAATGTAATGTATAAGGAACTACTCTCCTTTTATTTAGCTAGGGACATCCAAGTAATAGATTGTATGTATCACTATCTAGAAATATGTAGAACCATAATAATAAGGTCTTAATACATATGGTGACTGAAAATGTAATACCACTTATCAATGTCCATGTAAGACCATCATAAATTTTAAGTGTTATGGTTTTTCCTAGTAAGTCTTATTGGGTATACCCTCGACTGTTTAGAAATGACATTGTAATAAGATTTCTATTTGCATTTTTATCTACCATAATGCAATGTGAAATGGTAGGATGATATTAAAAAAATCATTTATATAAAGTGGACCATTATTTGAATCATGTTTGTTAATCTCACAATCATGAAATGTAGCATATGGTGTTTTCTTTTCAAAACTAGTGACCCAATCTATAATGTTATTGATAAGATTCTCATTGGAAACTATTTGTTGACATATACATGTATCCTTGTGAACATTGTCTTGTTTCTTATTATTATGATTCATAAAAAGGATTGTTAAATATTTCTAAGTATTGATTAGGAGTTACGACATACTCATTTAATATAGTATCATGGTCCTCAACTTAAATGACATTATTATTGATTAAATCTTGTATATGATTTTTAAATGACATTATTATTGATTAAATCTTGTATATGATTTTTTAATGAAAAACATCAACTAGGAGAATGTCCTAAGACTCTATTGTAGTTAGAATATTTGTTTATGTCATATCCTATAGGAAATATCTATAATTATCCAATTAATATATAGGAGGTAAAGATATAATGTTACACTCAAGTAACCATTTAATCACTTAGTGAGGACGTTCAAGTAATCGTGTAAATTATCTAATGTTTATAGAAGGTGGAAGGATAAGCCTATCAGGTGGTTTTGAGATTGTGCTTACTATTTTGTCCTCATTCTTAGCTTTAAATGTTGGAGAATCATTAGCCTTAGATTTTAATGTTGGTTTTCCCTGATATTTGGAGATAGTAGATGTACAAGAATTACATACATACTTGAGCATATTGGCTTCTTAAAGCTAAATCTCATAAATGTGAACCATATGAAAAATCTCATTGAATAATTGGTAAGTATTGAACATAACATTTTATTTGAGTGGTGGAAGAAAACTATTAATAACTCTATAGCTCAGTATCAAGGATTTGATTAGACATTTTTGTAAGTGTTATTTTGAATTTAATCACATACTCAATAACATTCTCATTAATTATTTGTTTTATTTGATAAAGTTGAGAAAATGTGTCATTATGGATTATGTTTAAATAAAAGTGATCTAAGAGTATGTTATAAAAATGATTAAAACATTGCACAAAGCCTACGGGTATGGTATATAACCAATCCAAGGCATAGTCCGTAAGAATTGTAGGAAAGATCTTGGTCATTAATAAATCATCATGAGAAAAACAAAATCTTGAGGAAAAATAAGATTAAATGTGATGCAAAACATCACCCTTGATATTGTATTTTTAAAATTTAGGCACTAAAAAATGATAGGAAAAGGGTGAGTGAGGACCCGATGAGTCAATGGGCTAAGTAATATATCTTGAGAAGTAACCACATGACTATAATTTTGAGATCCTTGGGAAAGTAACCTAATTTAAGCTTGAATGTATTAGATATATTATTTAAATTTATACTCCTTTGATGGTTTTTCATGTGTAGGATCCACCATATGATTAACAATGGTAGTAATAGATACTTGATAAGTTTTTTGACTATGACCAAGGCAAAGATAAAAAACATTAGGAGTAGATTACGATGGTTCACTAGTCCTAGGAGTTATAAAAAATGTAGCATGCTTTAGAAGAATAGTAGTGTTGATGAAAGTTTGTGAATAGGCTACAATAGGTGATGGGTTTTAACCCTCTCCTTTTAGGATGAGTTTTACATTTTGACTCTCCTATGTAGTCATGATGGAATAGCCTAGAAAGCAATTTGGTTTTAGAAATTTATTTTAAATTTACTCGTGTTTTACCAAATAACTCCTTAACAACACCTAGAACTTTCTAAAGAATGGATAAGTATGATGATGCTATGTTAGAAGAATTTGATCATAAAGAACTTATCAAAAGAGAGATAATGGTAGCACACAAAAAAATAATTCAAGTTTCTAACATGATAATATTTTTCTAAATCAAACACTTTCTTAGATTTATTGTGAGAATATAAAGAATTATTAATTATGAGTGTATCTTAATAGCATCTCTTTATAATATTAATTGACAACATAAAGAATAAAAATCACATTTGGATACAACAACTTGGCAAAGACTATAGTTCACTATAAAAAATAGAAAACTCTCACATCCAAATACAACAATTAAAGATCAGAAATGGTCAAAATGGCATAAACACTCAATCCAACCTATTCATAATACAAAAAATAAATCTCATTCAATTATCATTTAAAAGCTAAGAAAACACAACATTAATTTAAATTTGAGAAATATGAAAACAAGATAAAACTCATGAAACATCCAAGAAGATTCCTTAATATTTCCAATCATCCTAAAGCTTTTCTGAATAAAATTATCATAATAAAAAACATTTATAATAGTTTGTGGTCACATCCTATCTTTTTATAAAACCAGTTGCATGTGATCACTTAATTAAATTAGACTAATTCTAAATTTATTCTAAAGTAGATAAAAATAAAACTAACATATTCAAATCTAATTTTTAATCTTAAAAGACATCTCTTGAGAAATTATCTTCACTTTGAGTCACTTAGACCTATTCTTGCCTAGAATTTGTCTCTCTAGATGATCATGCAAAGTGCCACTATGAAAAAAATGACCATGAAATGTTTAGTGAATTTTGGTTCCCTTATGATATTTCCATTCAAAAAAAATTAATTTTGGCCATCTTGTGACATTTAGTTCTTGTATTAAATTATAAGTTTAGTGGTCACTATCTTTTGCAATTTGAAGTCACCTATGGAGTTCAAGATTAGTTAAGGTTGATATAAACTAATTTTAGGATCGATTTTTTCCTTCCTTGATGCATGATATATGATTTTTTCCATCAAAATCCATGTGATTGAATATGTTCACCATGATTATTATTGTAAAATTTTCAAAATTAGAGGGTGGCCTTTGTGATATTATATTATCTGGAATACTTAATTTGAATTTGATTGATCTCCCCAATCATTAGTGATTTCTATAGTTGACTATTCATGAACCCTTTTGATTCACCATTTTCCCTATTAATTATATGTGTAATGTCCATCTGGGTGCTCGATTTATCTTGAAACATTACTTTTGTTTGATTTAAATTATTCATTGTGGGATAGAGGTAGCTACGAGATATACTATTATTCAATGATCCCTACGCAATTTACATCTAAAATTTTGTGATATTCAAAGAAAAATACTTGGTAGGTACCAACTTTTCATGATCAAATTCTATTATTCAATAGGTATCCTTTATTTCTTTTTCTTCCATCTCCTCATCTTCTTTTGAATATTCAATGTCTTCTTCTAGATCTAAAATTTTTTATCATTCATCATCAACAACTCTAAAATCCTAGAAAACTAAACATTCCATGTTATTTAAAACTCCTCAATCATTCCAGAGGTAATATCATGATTATTGGGTTTTATTTCTAGGTAAGCGTTGAAGCCTCTTCCCAATAGGCTAGTGCACTGGCCCTATCATATGAGGGTTGAGTCTCATGCACTCACCTAAAGCACACAACAAAAGACTGATTCTTGAAGACTTTGAAACATGACATCATTTAATTATTTCTTATCAACCAAATATCATACTATAGTGTTTCAAAAGATTATACTACCATTACTAGAAACATATAAAAGAAAGGAACTCATGAATCCATTTGCTTAACTCATTTCAATATTCAATATAGTCCATTACTCAAAATACCATATGATAAATATTGGATTCTTATTAAGCACTTATGGATTACAAGACAAAATGCTCTATATCCTATCAAAGGTTCACACCTAAAATCCTCTCTTTTTGAATGTTTACAACAAGGGTTTTTGTACTTGTTTTTCCCTATCCAAGTGTCAAGTTCCCAATCCAAAATGGACACATGGCACATGGACTATCAATAGGCTGAGTGTCATGGATCTTACAATTAATTATTCCTATAGAATCAATCTTCTATGCCCCTAAATGCCTGCTCTATGTTATAAAATTGTTTCCAAGTGTTCTATTCCTCGTGGGCTATACAAGGCCTCTATTAGATGGGATCAAAGTGTCTTATTTGATTTATTCTTTAAATTTTTCCCATGTTCTTCACAATCCACTTCCCTCATACTCCCCTAGTCTTCCACTTCTTGTTCTAGATCCTTTGTTCTCAAGTTTTTTATGCCACATTCTCTTGACTAGGTCTTTCACACCATTGTCCTTTCACATCCTTCAACTGTCATGCTGCTAGTCTCACACCATGGTCCTCCTGTGCTGAGCTAATACTTACACAAAAATGGATAATGGCCCCTCCACACTACTTACCAAAATTGAAACAAGTACTTGGTCAAAATTGAGGAGCCAACATTACCCCACACTAAGTTATTATTCATCCTAGACTAAGTTGTACTAGCATCCTCAAGGAACTCAGGACCTTTCTACTTGAGTTATTTCCTCAGCTCATCCCAATGGGATAAGGCATTGAGAAATTTAGTAGTTATTTTATCAATGACCTCCTTTACTACTTTCAACTCCTCATGTTGAATTGGAGTCTTGATCTGCTTCATCTATTCCTCCAGGGTTAAGCTAGCTTCTTTTTGGATGTTCTCTAATTCAAAGACCTCCTTGTCAACCTATCCTTAGAGTGTAGTAGAACTAGAATTTATTTATTTATGATGGTTATTAATGGCATATTTCATCATTTCCACATCCTTGAATGCTTTTGGATGTTCAGTGTGGTCTTTTATTAATAGGGTTACATCAACCACTTGTTACCTCAAGACTTAATCATTATTGAGCCAAGCCTCTATTATTTTATTTGGGTGCATCATGCATGCCAAAATACTATCCAAAATTGAGATAACCTCCCTAACTCTTTCTAAATTACATTGATAGATATCTATTGTAGTGGTGAACTACTCTAAAAGTTCCTGGGACTCATCTCTAGGCATGGGGTACTCATTATTTTTGAGCAAAATCCCAACCAATGTCTCTAATTTTCTTAAGGAATCCCCATCCAATGGTATGCCATCTACCAGTGTTGTCTCTTCCTTAAAAATTGTTTTCAAAAGGCTTAATACCTTTACCTTAGCCTCAGTGGTCTCTTAAATTTGTTGCTTCAAAAAGGCCACTTCCTCAACTAGCACCTACCTTTCAACATACACTTTATTATATATTTACACCACCTCACCATGTTTCTTTTTGTTTGTGCATGAATTTGACTCCAACAAAATATTTTGGTTCATCACTTCCATGGAAAGTTTTAAAAATGTGGTGCTTTTCATTATTGGGGAGAGCTATTGTGGATAAAATTTCATGAGGTTCAGTATTCCCAAGTTGTCTGAGCCAAAAAAAATGCAATCCAACAGAACATTAAACTGAGGCTTTCATTATACATCTCCAAAAACAAGGACAATTACCTCCCTTTTTCTTGAGTCACATCATTGTGGTTGAAATGCTTCCAAAGATAGATTTTATATTCATCTATGCTAAACTAGTATTGTTCATGCAAATTAGATAGCACTCTTTGTTTTGGTTCCCCCTCAGCTAGCCCCTTCCCCTTTTCTAGGTCTCATTCAAGTTCTCAATGGCTTTTGGTATCCATCCCATCTGTTCCAATCCCTCTAGTATTCACTTGATCAATGGTTAGGGCCTTTCACATAGGGGATGGAGTCTTCTCTAGATCAAATTCCAAATTATGTTCTACTCCTAAGAGGGGTCCTTTTGGGGCACTTGTCTTGGAGGGTGATGAGGCACTGATCCAATGGTAGTCCTTGAAGAAGGTAGAGGTGAAGGTGGTCATGATGGTGGAGAAGGTGGGGGAGTTAGATGAGGAGAAGGTTGAGGTAAAGGTGGGGTAGGTGAGTAGGAAGGAGTATTATGATGTGAAGGTGATGCAAGTGGTGAACTATGAGATAGAGATGGGGATGATGATGGTGAAGAAAAAGGACATGGTGATGGTGAAGTTCGAGGTGGTGTTTATGGTGGTGAATGATGAACTGGCATAGAGGGTTGTGCCTTCACTATCCTTTGATACTTTTGGGGGCCCTAATACCCATTTGTGCTATCACTTAGCATGGATAACCTCTTTCTCATTGGTATCTAGGGGATCCTCTCCTTAGTTCCTCATCTTGAGGGTACTAGTTGGGGTGTAACATATAAAATAGTTTGTGTACGTATTCCCCAACCAATATATTCTTGATCTTAATACTAGTCATGCTACTTTCTGTCCTCCTCATATAATAAGATACACAAACATATTTTTGAGGGTGTGGAACTCTACATCGATCCATTGTTCTTTTATATTGATTGGTTGTGCATCATATATTCTATTTACAAAATCATTAAAGTAGTGTGTAGAGAAGGCATATGGAATCTTAACCCATGCTAAGAGCTCCCTCAAAGGATTCATCTAAATACATGCTAAAGAGAAGTGTTGCTTTATAGAAAATTATAATTGATCTTTTGTTTAGGAGGGCAGATCCTTGGGAATGTGTTATTCATTCTCAAAAACTACCTTCATTCCATCAAACTAGTACTTCATCTTCAACTTGTATGGAGTGATGTGTTGAGGGCAGGTGAAAGCTTTGTAGTGCTTAGTGGGGGACTTGTGAGTGGGGGGATACACCCACTTCAGAGATCCTAAACCATAGTCAAGTACACCAATTTCATCAAAAACTAATAATAACAAGATTTCCCCCTAAGGAAACCTAAACTTTGGCATTATATGCACCTTCTTTGCATCTTCAACTATCTTTTGGGAAAATTAAAGTGCCCAATTATATTATATTCCTTGTAATACTTGGTTTTCTATGTGAAGGTGGGCCATATCCACCTCCTTCCATCGATCATTCCCTCTGACCTTGGTGGAAATAATCCATGATGCAAATCTTAGGGAGGGATCCTACAAGTTTTTGATGTGCATTGCATGTCATTTCTTTTGATACATAAGTGTATTGATGGTATGCTATATTTCCTTGATATCCACCAAGTCATCTAATACATTGACCCCTAAGCATTGGATTCCTATGACCTTGTTTACCCTCTTAGTGCTAATTTTCATGTTGCACCCTACAAAGTGGATGTAATACTCATGAACATGTGAGGAGGAACTAAACTACCTTAGTAGGCTTTCCAAAATATGGTAGTTCAAAGAGTTGGAAAAGCCTAGCTTTATCCAGTTAGTTCTTGATGGTCAAGTCATAAACCACTTGGTTTTGTGTGTTGGTGGTCTGGACCTGATAATTTTTTTGTAACTGCACCTCATTTCCCAGTTGGTGGTGGTTGTAGTTAAATATAGTCACAATTACCACCTTAGAGACCCAAATTTTTGCAGTAAGATTGACTTGGGATATTACATTTCATTTATGTAAATGGTTTGAGGGGGAGATAGTGGGGTGGTTTGTAATGAGGATGTTTGTCCTTGCTTTCCATTTTTCACCATTTTAGCTTATTTTGTGCTCTCACTCTAAAATTTTGCATGTTGCTCTTATCTTGGTGTCTCTTATAGGTCTTCCAAAGGCTCCTCTCTTATAGGGAACCATGATCCTCCACTCACCTCTCTCTCTCTTTTGGTATGGTTAATAGTTTTTCAAGTCTTTTTGCCTTTTTCTTTAGCTGCATTACCCTTCATGGTACTTGAAGGTTAACCCTCGGCCATCCCACATTTCTAAATGAATACGTGGTGGCATTCAAACCTACCTCATATCTTGATCTTCACACTTCGATAATGGTGGAACCTATAACCTACAATTTTTACAATGAATGACCTCAACCCACTTCTACACACATTTTCTCTTAATAATTTTCCTCCATTTGGAAATCCTCTTCGCATCTTTGTTTATTTCTCAATCACTCTATTGCATAATGAGATTGACTTCATCTCTAGTTCTTTAGTTCATCAATCACTTAAAAATTATAGCAAGGTAAAGTGTAGAATGGATTCTACTTGGTTATTTATAGGTCCTTCAACTAATCTACCTCATTAATTTCTTTCCTCTCCTTGTCATTTATGTCCATAAATGCATATCTTCTAACGATCTTTGTAATTCAGATCTTGCATCAAACCTTTAGTGTTTTAACAAACTTGTCCCATCATTCCATGCACATGTTTTTTGTTATGACTATCCTTATTGCATTAATGGTCCATTCCTTCATGTGCTTTTCTTGGAAATGGGTGACAACTATTCCATTTTTCTAGAGTAATGGAAACTAGTTGTCATGCAAATGGAGGGAAACTATTTTATTAAATAACTCATGCATCATTAATCACTTATGTACCATGTATGATTCATGTTCCTTTAAAACTTGTATGCCCACATGTTATGTCTTGTATTCATATGCATAATATCTTACCCCATATTAAAAGGGTTCGTGGTCCTCCACAAAAATAGCTAAAGGACTAAGAATTTAAAAAGTGAGTAGTGTGCCTCAAGGGCAGTGATTTTTATTAAAAATCAAAAATCCTAATCTAATGGCCTTAAGCCTTATTTAAAAATAACATAAACTTAAATAGAATCACAATACAACTGAAGTTGACTCTCATTATAGTGTCTAAGGAGGAATTGACCATCTATTCACTTTAGCTGGCATGCACTGGTAGGTCAAATACTATGAATTATGAATGGTCCATCCCAATGAATCTAGAGCTTCCTAGGGTGGCATGTGAGCTTAGAATCATAGAGTAGAACCTTAATACCTGAGGTGAAGATTGTATTCTTTAGATGGTGATCATGCCATGCTTTCTATTTTTGTTTCTCAACATCTTAATTCCAATGAGCAAGGAATCGAGCCTCATCTAGTTTCATGAGTTCATCAAGCCAAGATTTAAAAGATGCATCATCATCAAGGCTTCTTATACGTGCTATCCAGAGAGATGGAACTAAGAACTCAACTGGCATGATTGATTCATTTCCATATACCAAGTTAAATGGTGTTTTTTTATTGAGGCATTTGTATGTGGTCTGATATGCCCAAAGTACTATAGATACTCTATCATCCCAATCAGTTCTACCAATATTGCAATTTTTTTTCAAAGTGGTATCAAGGATCTTATTAAAGAATTCTGATATTCCATTGGCTTGTAGGTGATATGGTGTTGTCTTGTGATGCGTAATCAAGAATTCAACCAACAGGATTGAAATTGTCTCATTCAAGAAGTGGGTTCCTTGTTCACTAGTGAAACTTAGAGGACATCCAAAGCATGTTATAATTTTTTCCCAAATGAATCATGTGGTAGTCACTACCCTACATTATTTGGTTGGTGTTGCCTTAGCCTAATGCGTTAAGTAGTCAGTTGTCATGATTATGTACCATGAACCTATTCTTTATCCTGTAGGAGTGATGGGCCCCGTAAAGTCTATAGCCCACTTTTCAGATGGTTCTTGTGAAGAAATTAGGCATAATGACATGGAATCTCTTACATTTGGTCTTCCCACATGCTACCAAATATCACATTGCCTTACATATGTCTTTACATCTTTAAATAAAGTCAGCCACTAGAGTCCAGTGAGTAACACCTTACATACGATAGCCTCCTTAGCATAATGTCCTCTAGAAATACCTTCATGGACTTCTCATAATACCTCAAGGTGCTCATGTTGCATTACAAAATGCCACAGTACCTCATCATGGTCCATCTTGTACAGATATCTTACTATGAGTTGATAAGGTGTGGCATAGACCGCAAGTTGTTTCTTTTCTTGTAAAGTGAGAGAATCAAGTGCACAACTAGTATTGAGGAATGTCACAATATCATCTAGTTATTTAGGTACCCTAGTGACTTGAAAAATTTTCACATTAAGAAGGTCATCTTCTATAGCATTTGAAGGTTCTCCATTTTCAATTTGGGATAGATGATCAGGTCCATAATTGGTTTTCCCAAGTTTTACTACTACAAGAAATTGGAATTCTTAGAAAAGAACTATCTAATGGAAAATTATTCCATGGAGAACTAGCTTGTTCATGAGATACTTTAAATCTTTATGGTCGGTGTAAAATATAAATGGTGTGGCTAGAAGATACTATCTAATTTTTTGTAACACGTAAACCATATACAAGGCTTCATGTTTAGTGGTGGTATAGTTATTTTCGGCCAATGTGAGTTTCCTATTGGAAAAATAGATGGGATGGTCCAAATTTCCCTCTCCTAGATATTTAATTATTAAACCAACTATAGTGGTAGATGCATCAACATGAACATGAAAGGGTTTTGTCCAATCTAGAAATTACAAGATAGGAGCGGTAACTAGTCTTTCCTTCAGAGTTTCAAAAGCTATTTTACAGGAAAAAATTCATATAAATTGTTTGTTATGATTTAATAGATCTTCCAATGGTGATAAAATATTATCATAACCCTGAGTGAACTTCCTATAGTATCATGTGTGTCCTAAGAATATGCACACCTTGTGTTGAGTTTTTGGTGCTAACAAATGGAGAATGATAGAGACCTTGGCTGGATCTACTAGGATTCCCTCTTTACAAATGATATGCCTAAGGAGTACCCAAAAAAGTGTCATAAATAGGCATTTATTCAAATTTAATTAAATTTTTAACACTCGACAGCACTCAAGCATGAGCCTCAGATTGGCATAGCGGTCCTTGATCAGCCCATATTCCATCCAGTCATCTAAGTAGACTTGGAGAAACTTATGGATAAAATCTTTGAAGGCCTCCACTAATACCCATGAGAATACCATCAGGGAATTATTTAACCCAAAAGGCATGATGGTAAAGGCAAAATATCCCCATTCCATAGCAAATGTAGTCTTGGAGTGGTCTTTTTCAGCTATTTAGACTTGGTGATACCCCAAAAACCCATCGATAAAGGAGAATATCTAAAAACTGACAACACCTTCTAGGATTTCCTCTATGAAAGGTGTTGGGAAAGGATTGATGACATAGGATGAATTCAAAACATGATAATCCACATAGATACAAATACACCCATCCTTACTGATACTAATTACCATAGGACTCACCTAGTCAGATTCATCAATAGGAGTAATTATTCTAGTTTGAAAAATGTTATTAATCTCTTCTTTCACATGCACTTGAAGGTTAGGGTTCATTTGGTATGGGCATTTATTCACAAGATAAGTTAAACAATAAAATTTATATGCATCTTCCCAAGAGAAGGGTGAACCCCTTTCATTTCATTATAGTTCCTTGAAAACATATCTTGATACTCTTTTAACAACTCAAAGATTTGCAAAAAAATTATCTCAGTCCAATAATTTCCAATGGTCATTACCTTAGGTTCCTACTTCATGCCAATGTTTAGTTGGATAGTTCGAATGGTCTCACAATAAGGATTATCTATGGGGGAGTTGGTGTCCTGAATAGTTTGTGAGTTAGTACTTGTAGGGACATGCAAGTTGTTATTCAATGGATCAAATGGAGTGGATCATTTTCCTTCGTCTACTTGAAAGATAAGCTTATAATTTCCTAGGTGGATTTCTTCATGACACTCTTTACTGGATACTATCGGTGGTGAAATATTTGATTGTCTGAGAGGATCATCTAATAAACCTAAGGGTTCCTCCAATTCCTATTGAATATGATGCAGGCAGTCTTTTACTAGACTCAAATCTCTAATTATTACTTCACATATAATTTAAAGAGCAAGGTGCAAGTCCATCCTTGGTGAAGAGTAAGAAAGTGTGGCTGTCACGTTTTCCTTTAGTAGCTACCAGAACCTTGTTCCCATGTGTCTTTCTTCATGTATGTACTAAGCTTGTGCCTAAGTGTGTAAGGTTCTATACAACATATAGACCCATAGGTATTCTGGTAAAAATGTTTCCTCAGCTCATCATATTATTTCACATAACTCAAGATGAGGTTCAAGTTCTTTTATGCCACTATAACTAAGTGTACCTCTAATATTATTATCATGGTGAAATTTATGATGTAGATTAGTTCACATTTGATCCAAATATAAAAGGTGTTCTTTATGCATACACCACCATCAGGTGGTGGTACCATCAAAAATGTGGTCTAATGACCTCATCCATTCATTTTTGCTACCATAGAACTCTTCTAGGTGCTGGATGAAATCATGCACCTCCATCTATCCTTGGACCATGAAGCTTCGTTAATTATCTTTAATGGTGGTCCCTCCAATGGTTCTCACATTGCTAAACCCATGAGGCACACACATTTTTTATGCTTAAGAAGCTGGTGTGGGATGTTTTCATCTCTATTGATGATGCTACATAATCTTCCACTGAGATCATAACCTCCATGGGCCCAATAGTTGTAGGCATTGATTGTTGTATTTTAGATAGACTAGTTATTCATCTAGTGAAGAATACCATCTAGCATTGGATCATGTTATTCATCATGTTGAGTGATCACATTATATAGATTGTTGATGTCTTCATTAGTGCTTACAGGTTCAATATAAGGTGGTCCTTGTGCTTGGTCTAAGAGTATTATCATGCACTGATTGATATTTTCAAAGATAATGTATCAAGTTTTAAAGCTAAAATCTACATGATTTTCATAGTACTAAGGCCTTCCCAGTCAGGCTAGGTAATCATCAGCCTTTACCAACTCCAAACCCTCAAAATATGCTTTGAATGTAACCCCAAGTATTTCAATAGTGGCATTTTTAAGGACTCCAATAGGGTGCACATGAGTCTTGTTTGCCATGAACCAAACATGGGGTGAAGGTTGCAAAGCTAGACTAGACATTTTCTTCCAAGCATCATTAGTGAGAACATTTATTTCAGTGTCAATATTACTATAATATCTTGGATTATCCATCCATTGATAGAAACATTAACTAATATTTCTCTATCTTCTTGATGTTAAGTGTGGTTTAAATATCTATCTTCACTTTGTCAACATCGTTGAGTACAGGTTTCATTTGGTAGGTGAGCTTGACATTTAAACCATATGCTAATTTGGGGAACAATGTCTTTATCAAGCATGAGTTTTCATAGTTCTTGAAAACTATCCCACATTATTGGAGGTATGGTTTCCCTTGACACTACAAAATAAATAAAGAGAAGAAACAAAATAAGAAGGATCAAGAGCAATGAAAGGGTCAAAAATTAGATACTAAGCCAAAAGTATCATATGAGTCCTCCTCTTTAGGTGGGAAATCCAATAAATAGAGGATCACATGTGCCTATTGTAAGAGAACTGGGCATGATGAAAAAAATGTATAAACAAATAGATTGATCATTTAACAAATATGCTTAATAAAAATAACATCAATATACCTGATACAGTAAAATCAACCTCATCATCATAGGAGTATTCTAAGGAAAAATAAATTAGTAAGGGAAAAAGTAAGGGCAAGGCCCTTGTTGTAGTAGCATCTCAGCCATCCACATGGGTTATTGATTCTGGTGCCTCACATCACATGGCTTCTTCACGAGACTTGTTCTCATCCTTAGAACCATGTTCTATGCCATCTATTCTAATAGGTGATGATACTTATATTAAAGTTTGTGGGAGAGGATCTGTTGAAGTTAATGATGGAACATTTGAAAATGTCTTATGTGTTTCATCACTGTCAACTAATCTCCTATCTATTTATCAAATCACCCACATTGGATTAGGGAAGAAAGTTGAGGTTACTCCAGATTTTATTGTCATTAAGGAGTTGCATAGTAATACTACAGTGGCCATTGGGAAATCAAATCACCAATCAAGGTTGTACACCTTCTCAAATTTTTCTCTTGATTACCCTTCTACTGCATTACTCACTTATTCTAATGGAGTGAGCAAACTATGGCATGAGTGATTTGGCCATCTAAACTATCACTACTTGGAACAACTCATTCAACAAGATATGGTAATAAGATTACCTCATGTTCACTTTTATAATGGTGTTTGTGAAGGCTACATGCTTGGTAAACATCTTGAAGAGAAAATGAGAAAGGCAAATCATGGAGAGCTACTAAAATATTGGAGCTAATTCATTATGATGTTTTTGGACCAGTTCTAAAGCCTTCATTCAACAAGGCTATGTCCATGCTTACCTTCATAGATGACTTCTCTAGGTATACTTAGGTGTATTTTATTCAACAAAAGTCTGAGTTTTTTGACCATTTTAAATATTTTAAGGCTCTTGTTGAGAAATAGTCAGGAAAAACCATTAGAATTTTGTGCACTAATAATGGTGGTATGTTAATCATTGCTTTGAGAAGTTTTGTACTTCAGAAGGGATTCATATACAATGAATAGTTCCATATAATCCTTAGTAGAATGGTGTTGTAGAATGTAAGAATAGATTTTTAAAGGAAATGACAAACTATATGATACACTCTAAATCACTTACACCACAATATTGGGCAGAAGCCATTAATTGTGCTTGCTATATCCAAAATCATGTTCCTCATAAAGCATTGAAATGAATCGCTCCTTTTGAATATTGGAGAAATCAAAACTTGAAGTTAAGCACTTTAGAGTATTTGGATCTCTAGTTATGGCCCGTATTCCTAAGAAGAAACATAAGACCATGGAATGTCAAAGTAGGACTTGCATATTCATTAGGTATGCAGAAGGTGTTAAGGGATATAGGTTTATTCATCCTACCACACATGAGTTGTTCATTGAGAGGAGTGTACACTTTCAAGAGGGTCCATCAAAATCCACACATGACACTTCTCCCTCCTCTTTGGACTCTCTAGGATATGATGAAAGTTTAGATGATTCAGATTATCTAGATCAAATACCTATTAACAAAGATTATTCTAGTTTTGATAATGAGGATAGTGATAGAGATTCACCTCATTCCATTCATAGTCACAATTCTAAAGTTGAAGAATCCCCCCCTAATTCTCTAATTTTAGGTCCTCTTTGGGCTAGACAGACTCTAAAGAGTGTAGGTGATTGAGCTAGAAATCCATCAAATGTCAGATAGACTCATTCATAATTTTAGGGTTTTTCACATGTTTTCATTGCTTGTGATTATAATCCACAATCATTTCATGAGGCATCTATCATTCCTGAGTGGGATGTAACTATGCATGAAGAGTATAGCTCCTTAATTATGAACCACACTTGAGATATAGTATTGTTTCCTAAGGGAAGGAAACTTGTTTGATGTAGGTGGATCTATCAAAAAAAAATTGCAATAGATGGATTGGTGGATAAGTTCAAATCATGATTGGTAGCAAAAAGATTTTCACAAGCTCCTGGCATAGGCTATACAAAAACATTTGCTCTAGTCGCTAAAATGACTCTATTCGACTCACTCTTTCCATTGATATAGCTTAACATTGGTATGTTCATCAGATGGATATGAAGAGTGCCTTTATTCATGGTGACCTTGAGGAGGAGATATATATGGAACAACCATAATGTTTTTTGGAATTCTTCCTTAGTGTGTAAAGTTCAAAAATCTATCTATGGCCTCAAACAAGCCCCTCGAGCTTGGTATGCCAAGATGGATTCATTTCTTCTAAAAATTGGGTTCACTAGATGCAATTCTAATCTAAATGTCTACATCTTATGGCAAGATAATTCACTCTTGATTCTGGTTCTATATGTGGATGACCTATTAATCACAAGGAGTTATTCATCCTCTATTACAATAGTGAAAACTGCTCTACATGATAGATTCTCTATGACTGACTTGGGTTTGTTACATTATTTTCTTGGTATTGAGATTTCACAGTCTAACTTAGGGATTACCATTACATAATCTAATTATGCTCTTGATTTTCTTGCATGATTTCACATGGATGGTTATAAGCCAGCTTTGGCTCCCTTTATTTTTTGAGTCAAACTTGAGGCTAAGTGTTCTTCTCCATTAGTTGATGCTACTTTGTATCGATAACTAGTTGGAAGCCTCATCTATCTTACTCACACTAGCTCTTATATTTCATATGCAGTGGGAATGGTCTCTAGGTTTATGTAGACACTACATGGGTTACATTGGAAAGCATCCAAACAAATTCTCCACTACATTCAAGGTACTCATAGTTTTAGGATTCATTATGGAATAGGGATTGATATTGACTTGATTAGATACATAGATTTAGACTGGGCTGATGATATTCAACATCATAAGTCCACTTCAGGATATAGTTTCTCACTTAGTTCAGGACCAATTAGTTGGTCTATCAACAAGCAGAATGGTATTGCTTTATCATCTATTAAGGTTGAATATAGGGTTGTGTCAATGATACTACTAAAGATATTTGACTTCAGGGGATTCTTCCTGAGTTTGGTATACAATTCAAGTGACCCAAAATCATCTTTTGTGACAATCAAAGCACCATTCAGATATATAGGAATCTAGACCAACATCAATGGACCAAATATATCAAGATTCATATGCACTTCATTCAAGAGCTCATTTATGGACAACTCATTGATCTCAAATTTTTTCAGACTATGGAGCAAATAGTTGATATCTTCACCAAACCCTTCACTAAGAGTAGGTATATTCACTTGCATTCTCTTCTTGGGGTACATGCTACATCGGCATCATCTTCAGGGAGACCTTATAGTCCTCTTCTTTTCTCTCTTTTTTTGGGGGTAGTTTTTTTCCTATGAGTTTTCTCCTTTTCTTCCACTTCATGAGAGTAAATTTGTACTTGGGTGCCTTATCAGGCCATGTTGCCAGGACCCAATTTTGTTTTCCCACCTAAGCTACAATTAAGGGAGGATGTTAGTGTAGGATATTATTTTCCTTGTATTTATTATTATCGATTATTCCTACACTTGTATTTAGATTGTTTAGGTGTTATTTTGAGGTCACTTAGGTGTCATAAATGAGGTAATTAAGGTGCACATGCACATGAGAAAATTGTAGTCAAATTTGTGAGTAAAGATACCCTTACCCACCAATATTGACATATGGAACACACAAACCATTTGACAAAAGTCTTATGTTCACATTGTCAAATGTCTTGGCTCTATGCCTCCATTGTAACTATAAATACGCCTCTCATCTAATCTATTTTTCAATGATTTATGAATGGAATATTATTATAGTTCTTCTCTATTTTGATTTCAATCTCAACAACTGAGTTCTACTTCTATTTGCTTTGCATTTGTAGTTTGTGTGTTCGATTCTATCAGTTGGATCTTGGACAATTCTATCAACCTTAACAAATTTAGTGTCTAAACATTTTGAAAACTTTCAAACATATTATTAAAAATGAATAAAAATCTTAACAATAATTTTCAAGTCTTGGCCAAACCTCCATACCATCTTTGTCATTCAGAGTGCACATTTAGTCCTTTTCACATCATTCAAATAATGTAAGGTCTATGTTTAGGCTCTTTAGAAATTCCTTACCTAAAACATATATAAAAATACCTAAAGGATCCTTAACACTTATTATATCCACTTTCTAAGCATCATTTCATTTTAAATTCCTACCAATAGAAACTTTCCATGAAATACTTACTTTGTCTTAGTCTCTCAAACAGAGAACGCAAGGTATTGACATAGTCACTACAAGTTAAAACTTTACACAAGGTTTATAGACCATAAACCAATGTTCCTCATCTTTCATAAACATATATTCATCCTTATACTTTCATAAATAACTACAAAATTATATAAATACTATACCACTCTTCATTATTTGTACATACAATCAACTTTTATTGCATTTATGCAGGAGATTATAGGGTTTATTTGCTTTCTTGTCTACAACTAAGAAAAACTATTTTTTATTCATTTTTTAGGGTTCAGTGATGTTACATTTTTTTAATAAAACCCCACTAGACTTTCCATAGACTCTTACCAAAACATATAACTTTACAACATTTTAAAAGAAAACCTATAACTATGTTTTGATATTTACTTCTCATGTCAACTACCTTGACATGGTAGTACATTGTTATTCCACCCACATACCTATCTAGGGCCCACACATGAATTTACATAAAATATTAAAAACATAACGTTCCTTTCCATTACACCAAGATACTCTTAAGTACACTCTACATATTCAAATTAGTGTTTTTGGTAGGAAAACACTATATAAACTCAAATTTGAATTTAAAGACCACCTAAGACTTTTAATAAAGACACACACCTTCCAACTGACTTATAATAACTTAAACAACTCATAATTGGATACCATGAAGATGCCCCTATATCAATTTTTAGCTGAAAGTGAAGGATATATATCAAAGTTTAGGTTTTTTTTTGTTACAAGTGATGTAGATAATCAAAGTAATTAGGGTTAGACTAAGAAAGACCCAGTGAGGTGGCGAGTGTGAGCCTTTTGGATGTAAGGAAGCTCAAACTAAAGGGTAAATCCCTGATATATATTTTTTAAGTGTACAAGACTAGTTTAACATATAAATCCATATTTAATCATATACATTTACCCCCATTTAATATAGTAATGCATAAAGATTAAATTACTAGGTTAAAAGAAATAAATCATACCATGGTGTGTATAAAACACCTTCTCTTTGATTGAGCCCACTTGAATTTTTTATATGTGAATTGCTTACAAACAATACCATGTTAAAGGTCTATTTAATGCATATAATCTAAAATGAATAATTTGAAACTGCTTGAAAGAAAGAGAGTAAGGAAGGAGTACACATGTGTATCAATGTAACCATGGTTCCCCTTAGCAATTTGTCATGATATAGATGCATCTTAGTTGAAGCATTAGATAGAGGTTCATAAATTAACCTTAGATATGTGAAGAGAGGAATTAGAGCATGATCATTTTCCTCATTTGGTATAAATATGAATTATGCCAAGTCTATTGAGAGCATAAAATCTCAATCATGCAACTCAATATAATCAATCTAGCAAATTTATACAATTTCACCCAAGTTAAATTGTGTAACCATGTCAACCTAAAATAATAGAATCATAGAGATAAATCCATTGAATGCACAAAATCTCAATCACACTAATAAAAAAGAGCCAACTGATGTAATAGATAAAAGCTCAAATGGTGCATCTTAGCAAGGTTGGTACATAAATGTATGTATAGTTTTATAGTGTATTTGTAATCTAGTGTAAGTACACCTTGAATATGTCTCAATTTGAAGTATCTATCAAAATTTAATCTATACTCTATAACATGTATATAATATGTATTGTAAATCTAAAAATCTTTGTCCTATGTGCCCAATGCATAGAATTATGTCCCAAATGTATATCTGAATCATGTAAATTGTGTAAGTTGAATCAAATTTTTCTCATTATATGAATTATATATATGTGGAGTCATTTATTCTATGGCATGCCCCCACTGATGTACCCCTATTTTGAGGTGAGTAGATTGAAAATTTGATAATGACCTTATCTTGAAAGGATAAGACAACTATGTTGTATATGTATGAATCATGTGATAACGAAGCATATAGTAGTATCGTATCAAAGTATATATATAAACTAAGATCAAATTATGCATACATAACAAGCCCTAAGATGCATGATATGAATCATGAGAATGTCTATAAGATAAAAATCTCAAAAAAAAAAATCAAGCATACATGCAAGATTACACAAACATCACACAAAAATGGGTCTAAGGAGACTTTAAACAAGGGGCATGTTCAAATTCCACACACTCAAGTGGAAGGCATGTGTAAATTTCAAGACACCAAAAAATACTCAGGGCACTATGGAAGAAAAGTAAAGAAACATGTTTAAATTTTCCATAAGAAAGAAAAATAAGCAAATAAGAAGTATACTTAAGTAAGCTAATGTAAAAATATGAATTAGTGAGATATAATCAACTAACATAAGCATGTAATATTAGTCCCTACATACATGTGTTGAAAAAATGTAATATAGAATAGCATTTCAAGTACACCATGTAAAATAGAAATATGAGTATATGCATGTGAAAGATGTATAAGCTCTGTAAGATAATGGAAATGATCATAAAATAATTAAACTTGTGTCACTTATGATCATATTTTTTCAATATTCCCCCAATGCAGTGTGTCACACTTGAAGAGGAAAGGTCTAACATCTACATGCTTAAGATATCATGGGTCTAATGTATGTCTTTATCACACTAAAGTACCTATAAAACATATGTGTGTATATAAATTATATGCTATCTACTAACATATAGTAAAAAAGCATATGCAAAAGGTTAGAAAACATGATAAATGCTAAATATTTTTGGTATTTTTGAATTATTTGCATGTTTTTATATTTTCTTGAATATTTGATTTTTTTAGAATTTTATAATTTTTTTCATTTTTTTTAATGTTTAGAAAAGATTAATGGTAGATGATCCCATATAAGGGATGATCATAGGGTGCTCCATGCTTTGAATGTGGTATAATAAATTGGTTACACTATCAAAGATTATGTATATGTGGAAAATCTACATGCATATAATATGTGTCTTTGTGTATGAATAATAGGACTTTGTGGTTGTAAACTAGTAATACAAGGTGTAGGATTTCATGAAACTCATTATTTTGTGATTTGTAATTTCTTCAATGTAGTAGTGGGTTGTGTTACCCATTTTGAATCATGTTGTTTTGATGTTGGTAAATGGCTAGGTAGTGGAGGTGTGAATGAGGATCTCAAAGAGTCCATTGTAGATATCTAATGTAAAGTCATCTCAAGTATGGAATGTCTAGGAAATGGAATTACATGTTGCTTACCCTTTTTTTCATGATGAACCTTATTAGGTTTTATAATCAAGTATCATGGAACAAACTTTTCCTGTTGTAAAGTGTGTTGATATGGAATCCTAGAAACTTTAATTACCTTGTTGGCATGAAGATACTTAAGACAACCATGCACTATGGAAGGTATTGCATGGAGATTATGTATCCAAGTAAATTCTAATAATATATCAAAGACTCATGTCTGTGGTATAAATAAAAAGGTAGTGGTCATAAGTGTTGGACCAACTTGAAGAGGTAAATTAATCTCACCAAAAACTTATATAGCTTCCCATCAAATGATTTTATCATTTTAGTTAAATGTAATAAATCATCATGTGTGTATCCCAAATGTGTGAGTAATGTCATGGTACATAAATTCTCACTAACACCATTGTCATTCATAACACTATGTATAGGTTTATGATTAATATATGCCTTGATAAATAAAAAAAAGAAGTTTTGAGTCATCATCCACAATCTCAATATCATGAAATGAAATAAAAGGTCTCAAAACTAGAAGTATCTCATGTATAAATATACCCATAATCCCATCTATTGGGTGACCATATGTGATGGAGAAGGATGTGTCTAATATGCCATTTACACATTTGTAGTTGTCTTAGAATGATCTTGTAATGTATTATTGATTATATTTTGGTTTTGATGATCATTGGTTATGATCCTAAATCTATGAGAGGATCCTCAAAGGTAATTTGATCACTATCAATAAGGTCTTGTATATTTTTATATAGGCAATAACATATGTTCATATAATTCCATGCACATTAGTGGTAGTCATAATAGGCATTGCCATCAATTCCTTTTGGTAAAGGTTGACTCACATCAACCACTATAGAAGGAGGGAGATGTATGAGATGACACTCTACCAGATTAAAAATTAATAAAGTTGGAGACTCAGGTAATCATGTAAACTTTCATGACCCTATTAGGTTGTTGTGACACCATATTAGTCATGGTACTTGTATCTTTTTTATCCTTAGTAAGTTATACCTTGTAGTTGGGTTTAATATAAAACTTGTTAGTGGATGTAGTTGGTGTGTTAGCTACATACTTAAGCTTGTTTAAGGTAATAATGTTCATTTATATATCTCTAAAAATATGGCATAAGTCATCAAAATATTTAATTTTTTTAAAATAAATAGACTCATGTAAGGGGACAAGAAAACTTTGCTTAAATATTTATTGAAGCTCTTTATCCGCCATTGGATTTTTCAGTTTGGAAAACATTGTCTTATATCTCAAGACATATTCATTAATCGATTCATTGGTTCTTTGTTTTATCTTGGAAATTTATGCATATGACATATTTTTAGTAATTTTTATTGAAAAATGTGCTAAGAATTGATCACATATGGATTTGAATGTTTTTAGGGATTGTATCGATAAACCATAGAACCATCTCAAAGTATAGTCCTTTAAGATTCTTAGAAATAATTTGGTCAAAATTTTATCATAAGAAGCATAATCAAGAAATCTTTCATAAAAGGATAGGATATGTTACTTAATATCACCCTTTCCATCATAAAGTGTGAACTTGGGTACAAAAAAACTTGTTGGCAAAGGGTACAAATATATCTCAGGTGTAAGAGGGTTATGTAATATATCTTGTGAATCAATATCATGGGAAGATTTATTATAATTTTTCACAATGATGGTAACCTTAGCTTTCAAAAAATTTATAGTTATATACAAGATCCTAAAAATTGTGATCACTAAGGTTTGAATTTTGCAAAGTCACCATGGGTGATGCAAATGTTTGTGTTTAAATAGGCATTGAAACTAGTAACTGGGTTCAAGTGCTAATGGTTCCCATGGAGGATGTAAAAATAGTTGTCTTTTTTTTTTTAGAACAATGGTTTAAACACATAGCACATGCCCCCACTAGATGTAGAATGAAATTTTTTACTCAAAGGGATAAAAATAGGAATATTGGGATGTCTTATAGCTCTAATAGCATGGTCAGTCGATGCACATGGTTGTTTATCTATGATCTTAGTTGTTTTAGTGTATAGTATAGTATGAGAGATCTTATGAATATATTTAGGGTTTTCATGATTATGCTCATGAAATAATGTAATATCATTAACTTATTCATGTTTTGCTTGTTCATTTTCATTATCTTCATGATCAGATATTTATTTTAGAAAAAAATTAGTATGTGGCTCATTGTCATTATTTATACTCTCTTTATTAAGAGAATTGGACATAGTATTATCTTGAGACATTTTAGGTGGCCCAAGGGACATCTCAAGATATTCAATGGGGACATGACATAACCTAGGTATATGCCTAGGTTGCATGTAAAAAATAGAACCAATCTAAATAAAAATAACAAGTAAATACCTTACGAGGCTGAAAACCCTAGAACAAGATAATTTTTGCATGGAAGACTCAAAGATCGGGTTCACTAAATGTTTATCTCTTTTTGAAAATTAAGGGTTATGAGGAATAGCTATTCAAGAGTGAAATAACCTATTCCTTAAAGTAGGCTAATTAAATAATTCAATTTATGATATTCAATTTTAGTGTTGAGTCACGAGAATACTAAATATAAAAAGTGCAATGCCAAATAGTATTATGATTACACAATCATGAAAAATAAATAATAATTATATTATACAATGATGTGCAAAAATATCTGAGATATACAAGCATGAAAACATATTTTCTAACATTTAGGGACTAGTCATCGAATTCTATAAATATAATTTTTGGCTACCTGGATACTTGATTCACCCTATGAACACTTGTGTCAATGTTATTATCTGAATCTAGATGTAATTATCCTATACAGAATGTTTAATGTATCATGATGTGACCACCTATATATTTTGAATTTTCTATCTCCTTTCATATAATATATCTAGATCTCATGCACATGATATGTATCATTATTTTTAGATTCAACCCTAGCTCTCCACTTTAGGTTAGGTTATCTTTTCTAAAAATGGGTTAGTGGGTTTATGGTGTCGAGATGACCTCAAATACATATATATGAATGAGTGTTGTCTACATAGACAATACTCTAAGGAGGGCCTCAGACTTATGTATTTCTACCCTATGTGTGGAAATATGTGTTCACAAGGGTGAATTATACTATATGAAGATGCATGTAGTGATCCATCTTGTAACTTGACAAACATGTCTCATGGGTTGTCTTTTGAGTGATTCAAACCTATAGTATGAATTTTCCCATGCTTAATATGTAAATATGGATGATAGGACAAAATATATTAGTTGTGATCTTTGAAGTTCAATAGTATGTCTAAGCTAGAGAGGTGATTTCTTGATATTTTTTTATAGATAATGAGTATGATTTTGCTTGAATTTATACTAGCTCTTTTGAAATAATACTCATGGAAGGGTTAATGACATTATTATGATGACCCGTACACATTAAAAGATTAAAAAAATTGAGTGTTTTTAGGGTAAATGCACTTGTGTTGGATTAAAGATAGTCATATCGATGCTATTGTCCTACCTTGAACACAATTATCCAATATGGAAGAAAGTTGTTGAGGTTTTGTAATGGATAGTGAAGGATATATATCAAATTATATGCATTCTATGGTTACATGTGATCTAGATAATCATACTAATTAGGGTTGGACTAAGAAATAATTAATTAGACCTATTTAGGTGGTGAGTGTGAGCCTTTTGGCTGCAAGGAAGGTCAAACTAAAGGGTAGAGCCTTGAGATATATTTTTTAAGTGTACAAGACTATTTTAACATATAAATCAAATTTAAGCATTTGTAATGTGGTGCAGTTAAAGTCTACTACTTTTTTCAATGATGTCCTTTGTTAATTCATAAATAGTATCTTGTTTTAATAAATTAACCTCAAAGAGAAGTTGTTGATTAAATTATCTATAAGACATTGTCTCTTGTTTATTTTTTCCTCATCCTCATGTAATTATTATGATTTTTGAAATTCTTTTACACCATCCTTAGATTAAAAAAATATATTATAAAAACATACATGTGCAATTCATTCATTTGTATTTGAATCTATGACAAGTGTGATGGTTTTTTTTATAGGAAGATTTGTGTCTTTTCCAACAAGGGGATCATAAATTTTATTGGTAAAAGGATTTTTGATGTAGAGGAATAGAGGAATTTATCATAACATTCACTCATTGTCCTTAGTTTTCATAACTGAACTCATGCATGAGTTAGGCTTGTTCTCCTCTTCCACACAGAATAACTCTTTCATGAGATTAGTTATGGAAACTAAGGATAATGAGTGAATGTTATGATAATGTCCTCTATACCTTTGCATCATTTGGTATCAAAGCATGATGATTAATGAGACTTCTCCAACAATTCTCTACATCAATTTATGATTGGCTCAATGCATTGACTATGAACAAAAATTTCTTCTAAATAATTAGTCACTAAGAAAATCAGATTTTGTGAAATTTTAAGAATGGTTTTATTAACATTTGTAAAGCATGTATAGCCCATCACCATTGCAACACTTTTTCTCTATGGAAATAGTTATCTATATATTTTGATAGGCTCTACATAAGATAATTCTAATGAATTGACATTAGATATTTTCACAAACATGAATACAATGGGATTCAAAGAATTTATATATATATATATATATATATATATATATATATCTAGAATGAAAACCTTTTGGGATTTGTATTCGATCAAAATGGTATTATAGATATCATGAAATTTGAGATTGAAATTCCCAATTGATTCATTGGGTTATCTCTTAAGTGTGACAAACTCATTATAAATTCAAATGGATCTATGAGATGTACAAACTATAAAATGAATGTATCCTCTAATTCTTTCCAACTATGGATTGAATGAAGTGTTAGATTTAAAAACCAATAGTACTCAAATCCATCTAATGTAAAGGAAATAGTCTATAGGCTACATCCTCATGTTGAATATTTAATAATCCTAGAGTGTTTTTGAAAGCATGAACATGCTTCTCAATTGTACTATCATTTTATAATTTTGGAAGGTAATTGAAAGCATTTTTTGGAATCCCATGTTGAATACAAAGAATTTTTATGGAGTTTCACCAAGCCAAGACATGTGCTTTTCTTTTTTTATTTTCTTTATTTTTTAATTTTTATAGATTTTCTAATTTTAGACTAATTCAATTTTGACTTGGAAAGACTCATATCACATGATTGGTTAAAGGTATCCCTCAATCTAGAGAAAATTACATATTGATGTAAGTTTGTGAATAGGGTCCAATAAGTGATGGTTTTTCACCCTTTCATTTTAGGATGAACAAATTATTGACCCAAGGCATGAGTTGATGTTTGTGACTCTCCTATGCAGTCTTAATGGAATAACATATTAATAAATGTGGATTTTGACATAAAATGTGTGACTTGGATATAGATGTTTATGAGGTTCAAGATGAATTTAGTTAGAAATAATGTAGTGCAGAGGTTAGTATTAAGAGTTACCACTTAGTTAGTGCAAAAATTTATTAATTTTTGAAGTAGGTGTAATCATCCACATAAATAATAAATGGATATTCCCTATTCTAACTCTCTTTATTCATATATCAAATCATAAAACATACATTACATTATATAGATTTATTTAATCTATAAATCTTCACTCTTTATCACTATACTCTTTATCTCATATATTCACTTATATTCTTAATTATTCACCTCTATTAACTTATATTCTATTATCTTTCACTATATCTCTATTGGTTACGATGTTGTGGTATAAATACCAACTAGATTCCTTTACAATCTAATGGTAACACCTTATAGAACATGCATATTCTTCATATTGATTTTATTATGTTACTACAAAGTGTTAAACCTTACTATATTTCCCATGACAATAGAATCTTCTTTCTCATCAACCTAGAAATGTTATATGTTATTGTAGTAAAGTTAGAGTCTTTGTAGTGATTTTTTTTAATATTATCTTCCGTTGAATAATCCTACCAACTTTTTCCCAAATTTCATAAATTTGTATTGTCCTTGAGACAAATTTAAATAATCCTAGCAAGTTCAACTCATAATCAACTTGTTACCTCCTTATGGAGAAACTAATTAAAAAAATTATGTGAAATGGAAAGACAATAAAAAAATCATAAACTTAGATGTCTACCATAATATACTAAAGTGCACTTACTTGAATGGATTTATAAGATAGTGTTACCCATTTATCTCAAAAAATTGGTATGTTTTTTGGCTTGCTCACCCCTCCTTGGGTAGATAATTTTCATATTTCTCTTCTATGGTTTTTGGATAAATTCTCGTAATTCAATAGTATGGCCTTGGCATCCAAAATATTGTGCTCTATTGTGGTGTTTTCCTTGGTAGATTTTAAAATATATTTTGATGCTAGTTTAGATTTTAATATTTTATGATAGGTTTCATGTCCTATTATCTTAGTTTCCATTTTCTCCATCCAACTACTTAATAGTGATCCATAGTCATCCATCTATTAAAAATTAAATATCATCGATGTTTATTTATCCTTATATTCATACTATAGATTTATCCATTTATTCTATTATTCTTTTGAAGGGATTCTATTAGTGTCATAATTAGTGGAGGATATACCGAGATGCCTCTCGAGATCTTCCAATTCTTTTTTTGTATGCATTCCTAGTGATGCTGCTAATATACTATGAAAAGTATGTTTCCTCATCCCCCATGGTTTTTTATATTTTATTAATTTGTGCCTTATATTCATCCTTATTTTTCTAAATTTATTAAAGTATTGATCCTAATCATTCTACCTCATATTATTCTATAGTTTAGGATTTTATGGCACTTTGGTCATTTTTGGCTCCAACATGACAAATGAAGTTCTCTATTATTTCATCCAATTATGGCTCAATTGGAAATGTTGAGTCTGGATCACATTGTGGCTTGGCATTGGTTAAAATAATGAGAATATTTTTTATCCTTTCATCTAGGTTCACATACCTAGCCATCCAATCCACCCTTGCATTTAGAATCAATGATTTCTTAATGGTTTTTATCTATTTGAGTTAATTTTTGCAATGACGCTGCAATCTATCCTCTAGATGTAGATTGTCAGAGGCTAGTTCATACCACTATGTTGGAAGTCAATTGTCTGTGTTTGGCTAACTCTACTTTGATTCATTTGATGGGGTCCTTAGTTGTTGTTGAAGTAGATGGAATAGCTCATATCTCCTCTAGAGTGCCCTATATGTGTCTCTCAACTCCCTTCCATGTATTTGTTGAGCTCTCAGATGAAGTTTTTGATTTTTTAATTTTCTTATGTTTTCCTCCTTGTCCTTTTATTTCTATAGATTTTCTTGATTCTCCTTTTTTTTCTCTTTTCTTTATTTTCATTTTGTTATATTTTTCACTTGAATTTCCTTTGCTTCTTCTTATTCTTCCTCTCTATTTAATCTCTCTTACTCCTCTTTTTGCTATTTAATTCTTATTTCCTCTTTTACTTCTACTTCTACTTTTTCTTTTTTATCCCTATTTTCTTCCTCTATTTTTTATTTAGCCAATTTTTACTTTTACATTTTTTCTTGCTTTGATTTTTCTTTCTCCGCCTTCTCCTATTTTGATTTTGATTTTTATAGCTTATCCTTCTCCACCTTTTTCTTTTTCTAATATTTTTTTATCTTGATTTCTTCCATTTATTCTATTTCCTACATTTTATTCCTTTCATCTTCCATTTATTTTTCTAAATATTTCATTTTTGTGTTGTGGCATTCTACATATATATTATCAATCATAGTTACCGTTATCTGTCTAGGGTTTATGTTACTAATTCAATCTCTTGTTGTGTTCTTAATTCTATTTTTTGAATTTATTGTAGTCTTTCTTTTTCTTATGGAGACATTGTTGTTCCCCATATTAATTTTTCTAATGCATCTTCTTGGTATTCTTTTGCTACTTATGTCTCTGCTTTAATTTTTTTTTAAGTGTCAATTATATCATGTTGGAGTGTAGGTGGGTATGTGCATCACATCCTCAAGTGTGTATGGGGTAATTTCTACATAATCCATTTATTCTTTTATTATCCTTCTCTTCCCTTCTTTTTTTAATCCATAATTCATTTCCTCCATCCTTATTATTCCTCCCTTTATTGTACATTCCAACGTTAATGGAGTTATATCTTAGACTTCTTCTCTAGGGTCCATTTCTTTACTTTCCTATTCTTCTCCATGTTTTTCTTCTTTTGAGGATTCTAATTTTGGGTAGGAAACCAAATTTCCCTTCTTTTCTCCCTTCTAATCTCTTTTCCTTATTGATTTTATTACTCTTGTTTTTTTTATTTTTATGGAATGATTTATTCCTATTTTATACACACTCATCTATATCAGAGCTTCCCCCACATCCACCATGGATGAAGTAGTAGAAATATCTTGTTATTGTTTTGTTTGTATTTTCTTTTGTGGCATTTGATATGCCTTCATTGGCTTAGTTTTCTAATTTATCCTCAAATAATAAGATGAAGTCACTTTTTCCACCATCTCTTCCTCCACAAGAACCTTCCTTATAGTGGAATCTTTGATTACAAATATACTAATGTCCTTTTCATGTTTTTGTGTTTTTGGGTATGTTCCTAGGCTATATTTTTTCAATTAGGTTGATCTAAAAAGTGTTGTCTCATTTGGGGGGTCATGTCATTTCTTATGTTTATGGTGTATCCTAAAGTTCAACCATAATTTAGACTTATGCATTTATGGGTGTAATTATTGTTAGGGTTTGTGACCTTGTAATTTTTATAGCTACTTTACTCATGAATTGTAACACCCTAGGGTCTACATGCAGTCATTTGTCCCCTATGATTACAATTTATAATTGTTAATTAGTTACTTCATAAAGCATAGGATGGAGAGGTATGACTTTATTCATAAATGGTTGTATGAAAATGTTGTCAACATGTACATTAAACCTTACTTTAGTAAATTATTTTTCATTATCCTTACAAAGATTATCGATCTCCCAGCTACCATTTCTTTAATTATTCTCTCCCACTCTAAAATATTTAAGATATTCCCATACCATTATTGGCTTGCATCTAAAAATTACTTAATTTATTCTCCTATATCTCTAATGGGGTCCCATTTTAATATCTCTTGGTGTATTGGTATGGTATTTGTGAAATACATAGATAATACTAGCAAAAGGGAACCATAAAAAATTTTATGAGAACATAATTTGATATTTTTGAGATGCTCCGTGTATTATTTGAAGAGTGATAGAAAGGTCATACTACATGTCAGTCATAGCCATGTCCCATGCAATATGCATACTTCTATTTATTGTATAATCCTCTTGATTTGTATAATTTACCTTTCATGTGATTGAATTTATCATGTAATGAACCCTAGGGTTTTTAATGCTTTGTATGGAGAGATCCCTCTAGTTGGAATTTGTTCAAGTGAGTATTGTTACTAACTTATTTTTCACCAATTTATTATTGACATATTTAAGGGTGGTATTCCCTTGATTAATTAAATTAATTACTATATGGATGACCACTAGAGTGATGTGGTTGGCTCTATCCAAATATAGTATGTACTATATCAGAGTGGGCCACAATCAAGGATCTACTAGATAGAGTTGAATGTACAAAGAAATTACCTTTGTAGTATCAAAATCAAACATGATCCTAGAAGAAGTAATTATTCAACAATCAGAAGATTACAATATTACCATTAACATCATTAGCCATAAAAACTTTAGGAAGGTATATTACATAGGTGAAATATAAACATGTCCTCACTTTCTCATGAATTCGGGATTATCTTTCACAATGACCTAAAAAGACACATAAACAAACTAAGTAAATATATTTAGGTAAAAACCATAAAAACATGCACTAACACACCCCTTAAGTGTAGCTTAGGTGGGTAGTAGAATTGGGTCCTAGAATAAAGGCCTAATGAGTTATCCAAGTACATAGAAATCCCCCTAGAGGAGGATGTTGGAGCTACCTGAACCCCAAGAAGAGCCCAAAAATGAATATACTTGCTCTTAGTGAAGGGTTTAGTGAATATATCAACAATTTCCTCTATTGTCTAGATGTAGTGGAGATTAATGACTTTCTCATGGATATCTCCCAAATGAAATACATGTTAATCTTGATATGATTGGTCCATTATGGAGGACAAAATTATTGTAGATCTGGATTGTGATTTAGTTGTCATAGAAGATGATTTTTGGTCATCAAAATTAGATGTCACATTTAGTGAGAATCCCCTAAAGCTAAATAGCCTCAGTGATAACATTAATAACTCTTCAATATTCAACCTTTATAGAAGATAAATCAATAGAATTTTACTTCTTACTTGACCAACTTATCAAACCTGAACTGAGGGAGAAGCTTTAGCCTGAAGTAGACTTCTATTTTAAATATTGGTAGCCTAATATAAATCTATATAACCAATTAATTCAACATCTATACTTGCTCTATAATGAATCTATAAACTATGAGTACCCTAAATGTAGTGGAGAATCCACTTAGCTACTTTCTAGTACAACTCATGTGGTTCTTGCATAAATATATAGACCATGCCCATTGAATATGAAATATCAAGTGTAGTGTGCATAATATATATGATACTACAAATAAGTTATCAATATGAGCTAGCATCAACTAAAAGAGATGGACAATCAACCTCAAGATTCACACTAGATATAAAAGGAGTTAGAACTAGATTACAATCAGCTATGTTAAACCATGCAGGTAAATCAAGAGCATACTTGGATTATGAAATAATGATCCTAGAGTTAGATTATGAAATTTCAATCCCAAAGAAGTAATGCAATAATCCCAATTCAGTCATTGAGAACCTATCAAACAAGTCAATTTTCACAGCTACAATGGTGGATGAAGAACCCCTTGTTATCAATAAGTCATCCATGTAGAGAACTAGAATCAATAATGAATTGTCATGCCATAAAATGTATACATTTGGATCAAAATGGCATCTACTAAAACTAACCAAAAGAATAAAGGAGTCAATCTTAGCATATCAAGCTCAAGGAGCTTGTTTGAGGCCATAGAATTCTAAATTTTGAAAAATAAGGAAGAATATTATACAAATACTTGTGGTTGCTCCATGTATATTTCTTCTTTGAGGTCACCATAAATAAAGGGACTCTTCACATCCATATAATTAACATCCCAATCATGCATTATGATAATAGTGAAAGTCAGTCAAATTGTGTTTATTTTGACAATTAAGGTTAATGTCTTGGTATAGTCAATGTTAGGTACTTGAGAAAACACTTTGATACTAAATATGCTTTAAAATTTTCTATAAATACATTTTCTACAAATTATGTTTGGTATATCCACCTGCATCAAATAATTTTTCTTCCCTTAGGAACTGGGACTAAAGCCTAAAGTGTTGTTCCTCTACAAAGATCTATACTCCTCTTTCATAGAGATATCCCATTTAGGTGTGTCTAATTCCCTATGAAATGATTGTGGACTAGAAGTAGATGCAATGAAAGCATGTGAGGTATCCTATAATTATGAACAAGTTCACTGTTGTCTGATGGATCTTCAACCCATTGACCAATACTTTGTAGTGTTTGTCTAGCCCAAAGAGGAATAGTAATTAAAGAACTATGAGGATATTACTCACCCTCTAAAGATATCATGGGAGGAGGATAATACTCATCACTACTCTCATCATCAAAACTAAAATAATAATCTAAATCATCATGAAGTTGTTCAGGTGGATCTGAATTGTCAAAATTGTCATCAAATCCCAATTCATTTAAGGGGGAGAGGTGTCAAGTGTGGAGTCTAAAGGACCATCTTCAAATTTAACACTCCTCTCAATGAAAAAATCATGAGTGGTGGGATGGAGAAACATGTATCCCTTAACACCCTCAGTGTATCCAATGAAGATGCAAGGCTAACTTTGAGGTTCCATTGCCTTATGTTTCTTCTTCAGAATGTAGACCATAGTAGGATATCCAAATAGTTAAGAGTGCTTTATTGTGGATTTTTTACCAATCCAAGCCTAAAAAGGAATGAATCCCTTAAATGATTTATGATGAAATCATTTTTGGATATAAAATGCATAATTGATGGCCTCAACCTAATATTGAAGTATAAGAGACTTGGAGCATAACATAAAATTATCCATTTCCTTCAAGTACTTGTTATTTCATTATGAAACACCATTATGTTGAGGATTATATGGTAATGTATGTTTTATTTTAATCCCCTCTAATGTAAAAAATTATTCAAAATGGTTATTGACATACTCACCACCAATATCGATGTGCAAAATCTTGATGGTTTTACCTAACTATTTCTCTACAAGCACCTTGAAGTCTTGAAAATGATCAAAGACCTAAGATTTATAGTTTAAAAAGTATACATAGAATATTTATTGATTAAAATAATGATGTGTTCAGTCCTACTGAATGAATGTTTTTGAAATGGACCAGTAATGTCATTGTGTAATATCTCCAATATTTGTTCAAATATCTATGATTTGACCTTATCATACTTCTCCTCAGGATGATTACCAAGTATGTAACCCTTATAAACTCCATCAAAAAACTTGACTCATGGAAACCTTGAAACCATATCATGATGATTGAGTTTCTCCAGGTAACAATAGTTGATATGGTCAAATTGCTCATGTCATAATTTACTCACCTCATCTAAATGAGTGAGGAGTGCAATAGAGGTTTGATTAGATGAAAAATGTGAAAAAGTATACAATCATGATTGGTGATCTACATTCTAAAATTCAACAATGGATTCACTATTTTCTTCCCTAATAACCATATAATTGGGTTTAAACTCAACTCTTTTTCCCAAACTAATGTGAGTGATCTACTAAATAGATAAGAGATTGGTAAATAAAGAAGGAAGACATAGAACATCATAAATTTGTCCCATAATTCACTTTTAAAAATCCACTCCCACTAACATCTGTAGAAATATTGTCACCCAATAAAATGGAAGGAATATAACAAGGTTCCAAGGATGATAACATGTCATGTGATGAATCCATGTGCTATGATGCACCAAAATCAATAACCCCTATGAAAGGCTGGGACACAACTATAACAAGTACTTTGCCCTTATCTTTGTCCTTCTTAATATCTTTGGCCTTATAAGACTCCTTTGCTAATGAACTCTAATTGGTAGAATTAGGGACATTAATATTGTGCTTTTCAATATATTTTTTTAGTTGGTTAATTTTTTTCTTCATGCATTTGTATTCATCATGTCTAGATTTATTGTAGTAGTTGTATACAAAAGAAAATGCAATTGATCTATTAATCAATCTTAGCTTGAAGAAGATAAATCCCACATACACATTTGATTGTTGATACATTTGATATTTGAGGTCATGACCAAGATGGATCTGCTAGACCTAACCAAGGGATCTCTTACCATGATAACATCACTAGAGAGGGTTTCAAGTCTTCTAGTTAAGCAACACTATGAAATAAACCTAGCTAGGTCCTACATTTTCATATTCACTAAATAATTGACAAGTAAAATAAAATCTAATCTAGTGTTCACCAAAGCTTGTGGTACAAGGTGGGTAACAAGTATGAAAAGTAAGCATGCATAGGAAAATCCTAATTAAACTATGTATAGGTAAAACCCTAATGCATAAAGAGAGAAGTAAAAATGCAAATTTATCTACTTTTACAAAGGAGGAACAAAGTTAGGAGTACTTATCTTTGAATATGAACCTATCGAGCCTCAATATTTCCCTTGACCAAGGTGCTTCACAAGATTTTGTTGTGGTATGTAAGGATAATAAGGATAATTCAACTCTAGACTACACAACTTCTCTATGCATCCAAAATACTTCTCCATAAGACAAGATCCATATCTCTAAAGAAAGTATTGAAACCTTAAGCTATGTTTCTCAAGTAGAATGGTGGATAATTAGATGCATAATATATTATTATTCTTATTCTCTTCTTTAAAATGATATAAATGGATGTTTATATATATTTGGATCTAACCCTAAACATTTCCAAAAGTTTAGCCAACAAGGTCATCTTAATCGACTCTATATCATTAATTGATAAAAACAAGTTAGGTCCTAATCTAGGTCAGCCAAGTTGGGCTAGAACCATAACGTTAAAATATCAATTTGAATATAGAGTTAGCCTAGGACAAAAGTGTACTATAAATTGGTCAACTCTCATAATAGAGTCGGCCTAGGCTGACTTGGTCTTGTATATGGTAAAAGAAGGTTTTTATCTTAAGTAGGGGCTAAAACCATACAGTATAAATATAAAATTAATATTAATGTATAATTTAACATTTATACATGGACATATAGTTTATTATACTTTAATTTATATTTCATATTATACTTTCAAGATGTTTGAGAGTAGTTTTGGACCTCTAGGAGCTATAATGAAAATTATAGATCTTAGAGGGTCCTATTGGATTTCAAACTTAGCCATATTTTAGGGAGACATCATAAAAAGGCAAATGGATATACATTTTAAGGAATTTAGATAAATGGTATTAATGATACAAATCCATAACAATCTTGTGAATCACCAATGGTCTACCCACCCCTTTCCCAGTGGAACCTTTAAGGTGTGTACTCAGAGAGATTGAAAATTGATAGGTTCCTATAAGAGACAAAATGTTATTATGTGGTAAAGTTAATAAAAATATTATGTGTATATTTTAGCCACATGTGATTCACTCTTTCTTGGATTTCCTATCTAAATAGGAATCTTTTGATGATTTTGACTTAGCATCAGATTTTTTACCCTTTCTTTGCTTTAGGTCCTTATCTTGTTTCTTCTCCTTACTACTAGAATCATTCTATTTGTCATGACTAATAATTAAGTCATTTTTTATATGACTTTAGTATAACCTTTTTAATGAGCTTATCTTTCTCTTGAGTCAAGTCAATAGCAAAGTCATCCAAGGATGGTATGGTCCATGTAGTTCCAATGGCATGTTTCATGCTCTAAAAGGTAAAATGAGTGGTTTCAGACCTCTAGGAGCTATAATGCAAATTATAGATTTTGGAGGGTCTTATTGGATTTTAGACTTAGACATATTTCAAGATTCTAGGATTTTAGGGAGATATCATATGAGACAAATGGATAGTCACTGTAAGGAAGTTAGATAAATGGTAGGAATGATACAAAGCCACAATAATATTTTGAAGAACTAATGATCTACCCACCTATTTCCCAATTTACCATTTAAGGCATGGACTCAGAGAGATTAAAACTCTACAAGTTATTAAAAGAGAAAATTTTATTATGTGATAAAGTTAATAAAAATATTGTGTGTATACATATGTCCCACTTGAATCTCATCACGTGTCATGTGAGTGTAACATGGGATGGTGATTTGAGAAAGAACATATAAACATATGAAAATGAGCTAACTAAAAATAAAATATTGAAATGAAATTAAAGTAGTTAAAAGTACCATATACATACCTTGACTTACCTTTTCATTTAATCACTGCATGCAAATATCCTAGTCTTAATCATGGAGGGTATAATACCTACATTTTAGAAAAGCTAGGGATATAAAACTAACAATATAATCAATGTGTGCATATGTAGGATGGTTAAATTAGAAAAACTCTCAAAGCTAAATTACTTATAAAATTTGGTAAACTATGATTGTTAAGGCTAGGTTAGAAATAAAAGACCAAGCATGTAAATGATAAAATGATGGCAAATGATTATAGAACACGCTAAATCATGTTGGGAAGCTTGTAAAATAGAAATGGAAAAAATGAATGTAGTACATACTAAATCATGTTGGGAAGCATGTAAAACATAAATGACAAATGAAATATCAATGCAAGAAAACTGTAATAAAGATATGTAAGAAAGTGAAATATAACCTCATGTAAGATAATCATGTCGAATAAAACATAAATAAAGCATAAATGATTGAAAACTAAATGTAAGTCAAGATTTAAGACACACATTAATAAGTTATACATAATTAAAATGGGTAATAATGTAAAGTGTCATATGTAAGATAAGTGAAGTCCATAAAAATCAAACAAAAACATGATGGATAAATGAAAATCAAAAGCTCTAAAGGATAAAGACCCAAACATAGTACTTGTTCTAAGATACAGTATAAGAAAACACAACCACCTAATAACATGAATAGGATGAAAATGATATGGTGAGGTGATCAAATGGTGTAAGGGTGTTTATGAGGAATTCTTAGTCTTATCCAAGGTCTTACAATGTAACTCACCAACTATAAATTAAGAGGCATGATAAGGAAAATGTGATGATGTGATCAGCTAAATCAATGTCCAACAATGGGAATATAAGGAAAATATGATGTAAATAAGGAATTTGAAGCACCACATGGGTGATGTGAACATCCTTAGTAATAATGAAACACACTAGGTAAATGAGAAATTCCAAGAACTATCAACAAAAAGGACTTGGGACACTCTGACTAATGAACACAAAACTTGGGCTAACAAGTAAATTACATAAATCATCCCATGAATACTATATGAATGAAAATTAAGATAGACCTACCTTCCCACAACATGTTCCCCATTCCTTAGGACCCCTTACAAATCCATTAGTCTACTACAAAAATTGGGTACTTGTGTGAGAAAGTAGGGGTCACTAAATAGTATATGATATAATGAAACTTCTTATTTGAGTCTATTATCCTACTACACCCCAATGTATCTTAGTTCTATCATGAGGCCAACTATGGATTTTGAGCTTTGACTAAGATAGGAGATGTGCTAAATATAGATCGTGTCTTTTAGTGTGATCTAACTTTTAATATTATTTTTGCCTTTTTATCATTAGCTTTTGTTTCTTTTATGATTTGGCTTTTCATTTTTATTTTTTTGTATTTTTCTATTCCTCCTCCTCCATACGGATGCAAAGAACCAAACATGAGTGAAATTTGTGATAAACACAAGAGATCTTATGCTTTCTCACTAGATAAAAGGACCTAAAGACCAAGGCTTTTAAAGATTCCTAGACTTGCCCACAAGTAAGTGTGCAATCTCAAAATTTACCTATGTATGCCTCGAATGAAAGAAAGTAAGGAAATTATGTGGATAATGAGGGATTTATCCATGTAATAAGTGATATAATGTTGAATATGCTCATAAATAATCACAAGGAGGTAAAATCATGCTATGAAAGGGATGGAGCTATGTTATGATAGTCATGTCACTAAGAAGTCATACTAATCTATAAGGGCTATATCACAAGCACTAATGAAATTATTATTCATCTCAAAAGAGGGGGAAAGTAATTTAAATAGGTTATAATGTGGTAATTTGTGAGAGATCCTACTCCTATCCATTGTATTACACTACAACTCACAAGGTGAACATCAATGAGGTGAATCTTAAATAAGGGTAAAAATAATCATAAAGTTACTAAGGAAAAGAATGACATAAAAAGATAACAATGAAAGAGATATCTAAGAACCAAAATGAAAATAAATGCCAAATGTAATGTTTAATAAAACCAAACCAAGTAACTAAAGAAGAAATAATGGTGATAGTTAAATGTATTTGTGAGGAATACCTAGTCTTATACAAGTTATTGCAATGTAACTCACAAACTATAAAGTGAAATAAAGTCAAAAAATAAAAATAAACATGAGACAAAAATAACAATTAAAATCTATGTTAATTTATATATCAAAGATGAGCATGTCAAATACAAGCCTTTGTGTCTCAGAAAATTTCTTGAAGTTGAATTTGTTTGTTATTATGCATTGTATAAGAAGAGTGGGAATCATAGGATACCCCAAAGGGTAAGTGTATGTAGGGATGGGAATCATAATATACCCCTAAGTTTTAAGTGATATGTGGATGGTCATTGTAATATGCCCCAACATTTGATATGGAGTGAGGTGAAATTGAACCATTAGAATGGTTTTCATTAGGTTGGTAGGTGCATTTGGAGATAGCTAAATGTGTAGGTTTTTTAGATTTTTAGGGTACTAAAATTGAAATAGGATTTTTAGGATAGGTATTAAGAGGTATATAATACAAATAAGGACCATGTATGATGCACTTTGGAGTGGGGATTTGAACCAGGAACTCATTTGGTTCATATGACCTAAGAGGTTGAGCTTGGATAAATGCAACCACCCATTTGAAATTGTTCATATTAACTATAATTTATTTATTTGTATAGGAATAAGGATCAACTAGGGTTTGGGTAACATTAATAGATGAGGTATAGGTTTGGGATAACCTTGATTGATCATTAGGTAGGTGATGTTGATGTGATTCTTTAGATTGGATTTATGATGCTTGAAGATAGTCTTGATAATGTTTTTTTGTTAGAGTATCAAGATTGAAATATGGACTAGGTAAGGAATCAATAGTAAATCGATGGAGACCATGACAAGACTCATGAGAATGACCTATAGCAGCATGCCACAAATAAAAATTATTAGAGTTGTACCATTTTGTAGGAGGTTTGTAAGGATCAAAGCTCATGGGTTTAAAGGTTGGGTAATTTCTTCTTAAGTTGTTCTAGACTCAAGGGAGGGTGGGTGGTGTTAAAATTATTTGAATTAGATTCTCCATATTGATTTTGGGGAGGTTTATAAGAATCAATGTTATGAAAAAATGATTGGAAAGGTTCTTTAGTAGTTTCTTGAGGTGGTTCAAATTGAGTCATAATAAAGTCTTGCCTTTTTTCATAGTCCAAGGCTTCTTATAAATTTTTAGGGGGGGGAATATAAACTTTGTGTTAAAGAGGAGCTTTAGGAGAGGAAAAAAATAATTTTAAAAGAGTATCATCATTCACATTATGGTCTACTTTGTGAGATAGAGACTTCCATTATTTGATGAAAGTGTGAGCAGATTCATTAGGAAGTTACTTATTGATGAAATGGCTAAGCTAATATTTAGGAAGGTCATCATGTTATAATTCCTTCACTAGAGCATTGACTAAATCCTCTAGTTGTGTAATGGAAAGTCTAGGACGCTGATTGTACCATTCAAGTGTATCACCAATAAAGGTTCTGGCTAGAAGATTGGTGGTCACAAAGGTGTTAGTTTGGACCCATTCCTTATAGATATTATCAAAAGATTTAAGAAAGTAGTGGGATATTTAGTTCCATCAT
Source organism: Torreya grandis (assembly GCA_037957365.1). NCBI lineage: Eukaryota > Viridiplantae > Streptophyta > Pinopsida > Cupressales > Taxaceae > Torreya > Torreya grandis. The sequence continues at coordinate 244,094 of JARHVA010002172.1, forward strand.
ATGTGATAGTTGGAGAGATGTTTCCTATGTCTATGAATTCAATGAATGAATCTAAAGGTTTATTTTAAAGATGTTGAAGAATTATTTTATGCATGATTGGCTAAGGGATGATGTTCCCATTAGCATCTCTAAGAGGATGAGGGACAAAATTTTGATTTGGCTTATTCATGATGACTTGAAGTGGATGACTATAAATTTGTAATATTTGATATTTCATTTACATCATTTGGGAATGGTTAGTTGTTTTCACAGCATTCATTTGTTGAATAATTTGTGCAATGATTTGAGTAGTATCAATGGGAGGAGTAAGATTGCTAATGGTAGGAGGTGGAATGTTAGTGTTGGTAGGAGGAGAATTCCCTATATTGGTATTAGGGGATGGATTTTTGGGTGGAGGATTTCCTACATTGCATTAGTATGAGGACTATGATGAAGGACCTCAATGGTATTAAATTGTATGATAATTAGTTTTGGATTAGGAAGACATGAATGAAGAAAATGAATAGTTTCATCTAAAGTAATAAAATAATTGAGGTTCTGATATAAATCTTTAATTATGTAGTTCTATTGACTAATTGTACACTAACAATATGACATCATTATTAAATAAGAATAGATAGATAAAAATAATAAGAAAACTATAAGTAATTAAGTTGAACATGTCAACTTAGTTCTATGGTAAAGCTAAGCAAATTATCTTGTAATAAACTAAGTCAAACTAGTTAATTGTGTTCTAAGGGAAGGTAGCCTATAAAATATTGACTCAACTGAGTTGACTGTGTTCTAATAATAGGGAAACATTTTGTAATATAATAGCTAAGCAAATATAATTGAGCACAGAAATAATTAGATCAATGTGTTTGATCTGGTTGTAGTACACAACACAAACCTTGTACGAACATTGGATGGTACAAGTTTTTAAATATAAAATACAATGATAAAGAGAAAGAATCAAAACTTTAATGTAAATGCTAAGCTAAGTGGTCATTCCTAAATGTTATTAAGTTATAATAATTTTTGAAATTAATGTGATATGGAGATGGTTGTAAGAAAGAGCTAGAAAGCAATCTAAGGATGTTTTTAGGTAGTTTAGGTTGAAAGGGATCTATATTTGAAATGGTATTAGGTTGGTATTGGTGGTTACCCCCTCACTTCATAACCCTGTAGTGATAAGGGTTTCAATTGATTTGTTAATATATACCATCAACCACATGTTTATACTTGGATATACAACCCAGTCGGCTTCCCCATTGGTGATGAAATCCAAGTAGGTAGACCTTGGAAAGAAAAACATTTAATGATTTTGAGTGTTAAGTTATTTGGAAGTGTGTGTAAAATATAAAAATAATGTGACTAAATTAGTAAATTAAAAACTACTTAATTAGTCTATGTGTGTTACTCTAAGCATGCAAGTAAATAGGAATATAAATGAAGAACATAAATGACTAAGAAGGGAAGAATTAACCTTGGTAATTTTGAATATGCTTAATTTTTTCAATTTTTTTATACTAAAAATCTACTAATAGAGTCAATTGTGTCAACTGTGTTTGTAAAACTTGCTAATAGAGTGGACTATGTTGAATATGTTTGTAAAAACTACTAATAGAGTAGGTTGTGTCAATTATTTTTTTTAAACCTACTAACAAATTTTAATGTGTCAATTATGTTTATAAAACCTACTAATAGAGTCAATTTTGTTGACTATGTTTGTAAAATCTACTAACAGAGTCAATTGTGCTGACTATGTTTGTAAAACATGCTAATAGAGTTGACTGTGTTGATTGTATTTATAAAACCTACTAACATGGTAGGTTGTGTTGAGTATGTTTTTAAAACATGTATTTTAAGAAGACCTATAGAAAGAAGAAATACATTTGATTTGATTGATTGTGTATTAAATTTGTCCACTGACTGTTAGACTCTATCGATAGGTTCAATACATTACTGAAGAAATAAAAATATATAAGATGATAATAAATGAATGCATGAAATAAAACCTACAAGGATTTTATACACATCAGGTTCACCAAAATGTATAAAAAGGGAAATGTAACTAATTTATTAATCAATCCTAGCTTGGAGAAGATAAATCCTACTTATACTTTTGATTGTCAATATGTTAGATATTTGAGGTCAGAACCAAGATGGATCCACTAGACCTAAGTAATAAATATAATACCACAATAACATCACTAGAGAGGGTTCTAAAGCCTCTAGTCAAGCAACACTATGCAATAACCCTACCTAGGTCTTATATTTTCATATTCACTAAATAAATGACAAGTAAAATTTAATCTAGTGTTCACCAAAGCTTGTGGCACAAAGTCAGGGTAGTAAGCATGAAAAATAAACATGCATATGAGAAATTTAAGTAAAATGGGTATAGATAAGACCCTAATGTATGGAGAGATTAGTACAAATGCAAATATATCTACTCTTATAAAGGAGGAATAAGATTAGGAATACTTAAATTTTAAGACAAACCCACAAGCCTCAATATCTCCCTTGGCCAAGGTGTGTTACAAGAGGTTGTTATGGTATGTAAGGATAATAAGGATAATTCTTCTCTAGGATACACAACTTCCCTATGCATCTAAAATACTTTTCCATAAGATAGGATTTATATCTCCAAATAAATTATTGAAACCCTAAGCTATGTTCATCAAGTAGAATGGTAAGTAAGCAGATGCATAATATATTATTATTATTCTTATTTTCTTTAAAATGGTGGAAATGGATGTGTATATATGACTAGATCTAACCCTAAACCTTTCTAAACTTTTACTTGATAGGGTCAGTCCAATTGACCATGTATCATTAATTGATAAAAACAAGTTGGGTCTTGGTCTAGGTTAGCCAAGGCTAACCTAGACTGTAACATTAAAATATCAATTTGAATAGAGATTCAATCCATGCTGATAGTGTACTATAAATTGGTCAACTCTCAGAATAGAGTCATCCTAGGCTAACTTAGTCCTATAGATGGTAAAAGAATGTTGGCCTAGGTAAGGCTAAAATTAAGTCGTATAAATATAAAATAAACATTAAATTATAATTTGACATTTAGACATGGACATAAATTTTCTTATATTTTATATTTATACATTCAAGATGTTTGAGAGTGGTTTTGGACCTCTATGATCTATAATGCAAATTATGGTTTTTGGAGGGTCCTATTAGATTTTAGACTTAGCCATATTTCAAGATTTCAATATTTCAAAGAGACATCATAGAAGGAAAATGGATAGACACTGTAATTAATTTAGACAAATGGTAGGAATGATACAAATCCACAACAATCTTGCGAATCACCAATGGTTTGCCCACCCCTTTCTCAGTGCACCCTTTAAGGCGTGCACTAAGAGAGATTGAAACTTGACAAGTTCTTGTAAGAAAGAAAATGTTAGTATGTGATAAATTTAATAAAAATATTATGTGTATATTATTCACTCTTTATTGGATTTCCTATCTGAAGAGGACTCTTTTGATGCTTTTAACTTAGCATCAGATTTTTTATCCTTTCTTTGCTCTAGGTCCTTGTCTTGTTTCTTCTCCTTACTACTAGAATCATTCTATTTGTCATGACTCATAATTAAGGCCTATTATTTAGATGACTTCAGTGCAACCTTTTGAATGAGCCTATCTTGATTTTAATTCAAGTCATCAAAAAAGTCATCCAAGGATGGCATGGTCCATGTAGCTCCAATGGCATGTTTGGTGGTGTGGAAGGTATAAATGAAGACAGAATAGTCGAATATTAATTTGGAAAGGATGTAAAGAATCAATTGATCTTCATTTTCATCAATTCCATACATTTTCAATTGTAACCTAAGTGATTTTAATTTTATGAATGATTATTTTATCATATCAAAATCAATGAGGCTCAAACAGATGAGTTCATTCTCCAACTCATGGCGTCCTTCTTTCCAAAGACTTTTTCCAATAAGGTCGACACTTTATTTGGAGTTGTTTCCCCTATATCCAAATTTTTTTCAATTATATATGGTCCTAGCTATTTTATTTTTCCAATTTTCTCAATTTTTATAATTACTATCATAAAACAATCCTTTATCATTTATCTAAAATTCCTTATCTTGTTGTGGTAGGCATGCTATGATTTTTGTATTCTCTTCACTTATATCTAGTTACAAGATGCTATAAATATGTTTTCATCTAATTTCTCTAATTACACCAATCTTTCTCTTATAATTTTTTTTCATTTATCCTAAATGTAACTGTAAATCTTAAGCTTGGTAAAATATATTCCATATCCATAATGACTTCTAATATGTATACCAATTGGAAGGTACAATATTTGGTAAGCCTTTTATAATTTGTGAAGTAAGCTCAAAGTACCATGGGTATTTTAGTATCTCATTATCTTGGTTGTGTATTACAATCTTTAGTTAGAACCTTTTCCAATACTTTGTTGAATGCTTCCACTATTCCATTTTATTGTAGATGATAAGGAGTATTATGATTATTCTTGATCATAAAGTTATTAATCAACTCCACAATTGTATTATTTATAATATGTATACCTTGATTACTTGTAATACTAAGTGGGCATCCAAATATGGTAATAATATTTTCATAAACAAAAAAAATAGAATTTTTTTTGTACATTCCCTGGTTGGTATTGATTTTACCCATCTTGTTAAGAACTATGTGTTTTATCAAAATTAGGGAATTAAGAAAGATTTTATCCAATAATGAAAAAATGTTGAGTAAAATCATAATGTATAAGATAAGCAATAAATACACAAGACTAATTTGGAACTTACTATTTATAGAAAAAAATAAAAAGTAGAAGTACTAAAGATAAATAACTTAGCTGACACTCAAATTTGATGGACTGTAATAGAGACTATGTGATGGTGTTGTGAGTCAAGAACAAGGCTCCATGTTAATTTGGGATAAGGTCACACTATTTAGACAAGGTCAACTTATTTTATCATCTCTATAGTGAACCAATGTCCGATATGGTTTTTTTATCTTTGTATAAATTTATATTAATGTGCTTTCTCTTGTGGGTCATGTGTATATTTTTAGGTTCTCTCAATATGTGTGTAAGTTGATGTACACCTTTTTATTCACTTGGAACCCTATCTTAATTGAAAATGAGGAAGAAATTTAGTAAATGGGGGGGAAGAGGTTATTGGCTAAAATTGTGTTTGACCTCAACACCCTCTTTGTTGAGTGTTACCTACATATCAATACTTTGAAGAGGGATAAAAATCCATGTAGCTATCCCATGCTATAATGGTGTGTGTTAAATATTAGTGTAATGTTATATGTTGGTATAATACTACTATAATCATGTCATTTAATAATGACTTATGACCTTAGATGTGTACTCAGACTTAGCTTAGGGATACTTAGGTTGTGTTAAATCATGATTGGGAAAAATAAGTGCTTTCCTCTCAATGTGAATTTAGGACAAATATAGTGTTTGTAATATAGAAGCCTATTTCCAACCAATGAACAAATAAATGGAAATTTCATTTATAAAGTAGTATTTTTGGAAATTCCTTGAACGAGACTTGAAAATCATACATGATGACCCATTAGGTGAATTTGAATTGGTAAAAATAGACATTGTTTGGAGGGGGGACAAAATTGATAGCTTCAAACACTATCATCAACTAAGATGTCTTGAAATAGCATTCTTATTTGAAAAGTAGAGATAGCTAAGTTAGAAGTGTGAATCAGTCAAGGCACAAGCTTAAGTTATTTATAAAGAGGAATAGGAATATCAAGTATTATAATTTCTTAAAGATAAGCATCACCTACATAGAAGAAAAGGAATAGCAGTTTAAAACTGTGGAACTGAGCATGATCTAAGTGTGTATAAAATTATGGTCACAAGTATATTTTTTTATCATTAAATTTTAATCACTACATTTTCAACCCTTTTATTCTATAAATGTATAAATTAAAATTACTAGAGTAAAATATAATTTATAACTAAGCTTACCTATATTGAGTAGGCTTGGATGGAGATCACTTACTGAATTGTGCTTCATGCAAACCTTATCATGTATGTGAACCAATATGTTTTCTTGTGTGAAACTTATGATTAGAGAGGGTAGAAACAATTGATATTTATTTTTTTAAAGAATTTATATTAGAATATGTTTGCCCCAATCCTAATTTTTAGTATAATGTTCTTAAGAACTCAAGATGTGTTTGGCTCCATCATTGAAAAACTCAAGGTAGTAAAATAGTTTGGAATCTCTATTTCAATTCTAATAGGTCATTATATCAAAAAACTAGTGTAAAAATATGAATCAATCATTGTAAATAGAATAAGATTCATTTATGGTGAAAAATTGATGCAAAAATAATATGATCTAAGTCTAGTTTATATTATATACACATAATATTTTTAAAATTTATCAATTATTGATGTTGTCTCTCTTACAATAACCCATTGAAGCATAATCTCTATGAGTGCACATCTAAAAGGATGTATTATGAAAGGGTTTGGCACACCTTTGGTGTTTTATAGGATTGTTGCCTCCTATAATACCATTTAAAACCAATACAAGCTACTCATATCCATTTTGTAAGCTTTAAAACCCTACATATACACTTTCCTAAGAAAATCATCACCCAAAATAGCCTTTGACTAAGTAAAAACCCATTTTTACATGTATCATATTAAGTCAATTGAGTTGACCCCATTTTAGTGTTTATCACATGTAATGGAACTAGGTCAACTCAAGTTGACATAGTTATAGACCTAATAGCTTTATTTCCTACCTAACAAGGTTGATCAAGTCAAATCCATCAACTTAATTTCTCATAGAGTTTAGGGTCATTATATGGATATATATACCCCCTTTCATTTATTTTCTAATAGAGGATCAATCAATTATTCATCATTACTGCTCACAAATCTACTTATACAATCAATAAGAGGTTTTATTTCTTAGGTTTTTGCCTTTGAAGGAGTACTACTTGTCTTTTGAAAGTCTTGGATGTATACAAGAGGTCTTATTGACTAGCTATGATTTATCCTTGTGATCCTTACAAACCCACAATAGCCTCTTATAAAACACCAATATCCAAGGAAGAGATTGAGGCATGATGGGTTCACCTCAACAAAGGTAAGTATATTCTTAATCCCTTCATATTTTTATAAGTAGATATTATCGAGTTAATATATATTGATTTATATCTCTATTTTACTATGTATTTTATATATTATAGATATATTTGTCTTTGCATGTTTATTATCTTCCCCATTAGTGCCACAAGCTTTGATGAGCACTAGATTATCTTGCATATGCATTTACTAGATTAGCTTACATAGTTGTTTAGTAGATTAGCTTGATTAACATTATTTACAATCATAGAAACCTAGCTAGGGTTATCACAAGATGGCACTTTCATAGAGCCCTTGGAAACCTCTCCCTTGTTATAGTTTGATAAGAGATACTTTAGTTTAGGTTTAACAAATCCGTTATTGGTCATGAAACTGATTTAGTGTACTTGTTAGTTGATTACCTTTTTTGAGCTTGAATATTATTATGTAGGATAATTTATAAAACTATATAGTTTCAATTGCATATATTATAGCGAACCTGACATGAATGTAATCCTTGTATATTTTTAATTTTTCTTTGTAGATTACTAGATCAATCCTGTCAACCCAATTTAATATTTTATGCATAGATTTTCATAATCTATCAACCCTGTCGACCTTGTTTAATGCTTTGTATGTAGGATTTTATACTCATTTAACCTTGTCAACTTTATTTGGATTTGTGTGTGGGTTTATACATCTTTTTCAACTTGATCAACCTAGTTAGGGCACTTTTTTTAAGTTTTTAAACTAAGGTGACCATATTGATTTCATTGGCTCTCTATGCATAAATTTCTAGATTCAAAAAAACTAGATCACCCCTATTGATATAGTTTATTTTCCTTTTTTCACCATCTAATAGAATTAGTTGATTTGATTCCTTTATTTTTCAACATTTTTATTCAATTTACTAGGTCAATCTATTTGACATAGTTTCATTGGGTTTTATCATTTATTAGTTTTATTTATACTCAGTTGACCAGCTTGACTTTGTTTTAATATTCTATATTTCCCTTAGTATGATTAAAAATCTATCTAGGTGACATAGTTTAAAACATCAAATCAATAATTTTAGATAAGCTACTAGATCAACTTAGTCAACTCAATTTATAGTGTCATGTTCATTTTAAATATCTTTTTTATTTGATATGGTAAAAAACTAGGTTTTGTAGGGATCCTAGAACCACTAAAGTGAAATACAGAAGTATCAATAGGTCAAAACCAGGTCACCCATCAAAAACATCAAAAACTAACTATACTAAACTAAAATTAGGGAAAAATAGAAATAATAAATATTAAGAGGGGGTCCCTATAACAGGTCTTCATCCTTCCTAGGATTATTCATAGGGATGTCCTAATTAACCTTTGAGATCTTAACCCATGTGTAGTTTCCAGGTCTTTCTGTTGCCTCTCTTAGAAGAATCATATGAGGCCTCTTCTACCCTTGGACCTATAGGGGAGTCTTGTTTATAGGGTTCAATTTGGGGGACCTAGACAGGGGGGTTTCCATGATCTTCTACAACTATTTAACAAGGGTCTAAGCAGGCTTAGAATATAGGACAAACGACTATATAACAAAGCTGATGTAAGCAGGGAGATAGTTTTGGATGGAGTGAGTTTCAATAATATGAATGGTGTATGGAAAGCCCATCGATATCACCCTATATCAATTATGCCTTCTCATATTATCATAAATATGGATCATCATGTTTAAAATCCACCCCTTGAGAAAAATATTATGTATATGTGGTGACATGATGTCACATTTAAATAGTGGTACTTTCATCTCATAAGGCTTTAAGGATATTATTAGGAACATTACTTCCTTTATACCAGTTGGTTAAAGTGTGGAGTTCAACTCTAATGCTAGCAAGTTGATTTGTTATCCCATTACCTTCCTAGTAAGTATGCATAATTTGAAGATAAGTCATGCCCCTCAAGAGTTGCTTGGAATCATCCATGATATCTTTAATAGTATTAGAGGGGGTTATTTTCCCTTCTAGAGAATTAATGATATTTAATGAATCAACCTCCATAATGATTCTTTTTAGATTGATTATGGAAGCCAACTGTATACCTTAGAGGGTTGCCTTGGCCTCTACAAAGTGATTTGTTTGGGTTCCCAAGGGTCCTGCATAAGTGGCTAGCATCTCTCCTTTGGAGTTCCTTATGACTCCTCCACTTGAAGGGCCTAGATAGCCTTTAGATACACCATCAAAGTTAAATTTCACCTAACTTTTTGATGGAGCCTTCCATTTTGTATGTTTAAAAATAATAAATTTTGAGGGAGAGCGTAAGTTTTGGACTAATTCCCATTTGCTTAAAATCTAAGGTGTTAAAGGAAAGCCAGGTTCTTTGTCTTTGGGGGTGAATTTTTCCAATTTTCCAAAATGGCCTAGCAAAGATAGATGAAATCCCATTTAGGTTGGTGCTTTCTATTTAAGAAAAGGAAATCATTTCAAACTTTTCAGACACACTAGAACCAATGTGGAAGAGTTAGGTACCATAGGAATTCTAGAGAAGGGAGATTCTAGGGAGGATTCCATTGCATTATGACATCAAGAACCTTATTAAATTTGACCCATGTCATGTTAGATTTATTTATTAGCCAATTAAATAATGTCAAGATGAAAGAACACTCTAGAAATAGGTGATGGATTAAATCCTCCACATTCTAGCATATAGGGCATCTATTGGGGATAACTAGTCCCATTTTAGCTAGGTTATCCAACGTCAGAATTTTGTCTTGCACCACTAGCCAAAATAAAATATTTAATTTAGGATTCAAATGATTAACCCAAAAAAAATTATATAAATACCATTCATTTTCTAGATTAATATCAGTGGCATGTCTTGAGTCCATCGAGTATGATCCATTATCTTCATCAACCCAAATAAAGTGATCTTCCTTATGAAGAGCAGGGATATGAATTTGTCTCATTAAAGAGTTAAGGGAATGAATAGCCACTGATTCTTCTATTTAGAATCCTTCACAAGAGATTATTTTCCAAATTTTGATGCCTTCATTCATTTCCTAGTAATATTTGATTTTAGGTGCCCATCTTTACTTGAGGTCTTTATACCATCCAACCCAAATCTATTGTGCAAATAGGGGAATGGAGGATAGTCAGGCATTAGTGAGATAATTTTATTTATCTTGAGGGTTTTATGATTTATGTAGGTTCTCAATACATGTTATCCATACAATATTCATTGTTTAGTTGATGTTGGCATCATCCAATAATTTCCACTATACATATTCCATCTACAAATTTACCTCCAGCTATGCCAACTATTCTTTTGTCTAGTTTTATTAATAAACCCATTCTTTCCTATTCAAAGAAAATAAATCCCCTAAAGAAAAGGTTTCATTTTCATAGTAAGGTTAAGTTTTCCACCTATAACCCTAAAATTCCACTAGACCTCAAAAAACATTTAACTCAACTGGAACTGTCAATGCCACAATCTTCACCCACATAGTCATCCACTATGACTATTGAGACAACTCCAATCTTCACTTGATATATGGCTAAAGACACTACATTAATAAATCCTTCACCATGGTATAGGATTGTCTATCCACCTCTTTAATTCCCCATGAAAATAAGTGTATTTGTGGTACCTACATGAATAGCACATCCTATTATGACTCCTCCACCTTCAACATCTAAAAATTCTAGTCCAAAAGATGAAGAACTAGGGGAACTTGTTATTCCTAAATGGAAAAAATAGATACAAAGTGCAACGGATGAGAGATAAAACCTAGTTGTTGCATAGTTACCCATAATCTCTACCCATTTCAACAAGAAGAGTGGAACTATCCAAAGGGTGCGGAAGAGGAAGGCTTTTAATCTAGTTACAAGGGAAGAAATTAGATTTGAGAAAGAGATAATCTATTTCCCCTGGGAAAGAAATCAAAAAAGGATCCAAGGGATATTAATGAATATACTAGATATTTATTATATTCTATGGATTCAACCAGTGAAATGAATGAAATGTATCAGATCAAAGAAGAAGCATATCAAATATTGTAGAAGAGACAAACTATGCATGCTCCTCAAAAGATAATTGATGATGTACATAGTGAAGCTACTAAGATGTACAAAATTTTAAATAGCATCTAGGTTTCTAGAGTATGAAGTAAATCCAATACAAAAAATATAACCAAGTTTTAGAATCAAATGAAAGAATTAGAAAAAAGGTTGATTTTCTTGGTCTAATGCTCTAGAACTAGTGCATTTAACCAATTAAACTCTATGTCCAACATGGATGCATCATGTTTCCTTAACTTAGTTAAAATAAGGGATGCTTCCCTCAATTATTATAATTAGATGAAGACTTTACTAGGACTTTTTATAATCATGAAAGTGAGGCCTTGGAAATTTTGAGGGACATGAGGGTCACTAATTTAATCACTGCTAGAGGTGAACTAGTCAATAGGCCATGTTTTGATAACCTCCTCCTGGTAGCTGTAAACAACTTCAAAGAATAAGTTAAGGCACTATATACAAAACCAATGATGTTTTTTTACAATTGGTTAGTAGTTCTAAATATAGGGTGATAAGATCTGAATCTTTAAGAGCATAATTCAAGAACTCAAAAGTTGAATAAACAAAGTTTTGATGGTTGAGGCCATCAAACTCTTCAAACCTTCTCTACTTAATTTTTACATCATAAATAATGAGTTTTATGCAATGCACATTATTTGAAGAACTCAGTGCAAAAGAGATAGCCTTAGGCTTAGTACCAACCATGTATCCAGTTGATAATACTACCCCATTATCTCAAAGTTCTCAATTTTAAATATTTTTAGTCATACAAACTTCAATGGCCCAAATTTGATTCCATAGCGAACTTTAGTGACTACTTTAGTCCATCTAGTGGTCACTACATCTTCTTTGAATAGTGGTACCACATCAGCACTCATCTAAAAATAACTATGTACTTGCATATTATTTAACTAAGTTAAAACTTTGGTTCCATGTATACATTGCATGTATATATTATATTTTTAGTTGTAAGAGTCTATTCTAGGTTAACTACTGTACATGCATCCTTTGTATGAGATTAGGATGCAAGTCCTATTTTTTTAACTATATTATTAGACTTTATTTGAGAGATGAGGCCTTCCCCATCCCAAGCCTATTTATACTTTTATTCTCTCATTCTCAAAGAGAGGATAATTTTGGCTATTGAGATTAATAAAAAATTCTAAGAAGTTATGATAAGGTGATCTTCATGTGCAAATATTGATTCTTTTAAAATTATGTGGATTGTGTAATACATGTTGTTATTCTTTTATCTTAGTTCTTTTAATTGTGCATGACTTATATTTCTAATACAGTTATTCATTTAAAGCTATAGCTAGTTTGAATGTCTTTTGCTTGTTGATTATAATCCCCCCTTGTATATGTGTAATAGTAATCAAACAAACACAGAAACCTTTGGTTATGCATGTTTAAGATAAATGTGTTTTGTTCCCTTTGACTCTTAACTATATTTGGTTTGTTAGTGTGCTAAAGCAACTTACAGTAGATGATGGTCTTTTGATTTTTTACCCTACCTAAGTTCAAGTCCTATCCTTGAAGGGTCTCATCTTATGTGGTTCACAAACTAATTTTCTACCTTTCCTTTCCCTTTTTTTGAGTTTATTTTGATAGTCCTACCTACCTTAGTTAGAACCATATACCTTCCACCCACTTCAAGAAGATCAAGGACCATCCATATCTGACCCATTCATGGTTAACAATATACTTCGTACACCCTTATTCTACTAATAAGTTATTATAAAATTGAATACCATGCAACTCATGCCTTGGATTGAAATCATTTCACCAATCTTAAAATGTTAGAGGCTACCTCATAAATTTTATGTGGTGTGCATAAAACCCACATCAATAAATGTGTGATAACCAAAGATGGTGTCTCAAATGACTAAGTATGAATTGATTGTTAGTAATACAGAACACAGAGAAATATTAATGAAACAAAGACGTAATTAAAATGTAGAAAAAACAATACAAGATAGACATAGATCTAATGTGGTTCACCCAATATGGGCTACATCCACACAGAAATAGCTAGTTTTTCTCTTTAATCAATCCAATAAAATGAAGGGATAACACCTATAATACATCCATTTCAATATCCTCTTCACTCCCACATAGTATGCCACCCTGATTACAATGCCCTCATATCAAAGGAGGGTTGCATATTAAGGAAAAAATGCACAAACATAATGTTTACCATTATATCTATGGCCTCATAGTAAATGGTCCAAATTTACTTGAAATTATAATATTTTATAATACATTTTTAACAAAATTTTGCTTCAAGGTCACTACCCCCAAACATCACCACCCCTTGGACCCCCATGGAAACCCTAGTGGGGGTGTTGTCCCCCCACACCCCCTATTAGGAACTAGGCATTAAAATAAGATCAAGCTCTACCATCCAACAATCTCCCACTTGAGAACTAATTGTTATAACTCTACCGCTACAACTCTTGCTTGTAATTTTCTTTGAACTTTGAACCTGGCATGTTTCTTATCTTCCTTGTTATCCTTGAAGACCTATTAAAGTTGAACAAATCTCTAGCTTTTCTTTCATGACTACCTTTTTTAACATATTTACAAGATTTTGACTTGTATGGATGTCTTCCAACTTTAGTTGACCATCCTCCAAAACTGAATGAATGAAGTAATACCTGAGTTGTATATGTTTGGTTCTTGAGTGGAATGTTGAGTTCTTTGGTAAATGAATCACACTCTAGCTATCACTATATAACCTATAATCTTCCTGCTTCTGCCTTAACTCTTCCATGAACCATTGCATCGATATCATCTCCTTACTTCCTTATGTAGCTACAACATATTTTGCCTCTACAACTGACAAAGAAACTATCTTATATAATTTTTAAATCCAACTAATTGTTGTGTCACCAACAATGAATACATAACATATGGTGCTCCTCTTTCCATCTAAATCTCTAGCCATGTTTGCATCAACATATCCTTGTAAGGTAACATCTAAACCTTCATATCACAACTATATATCAATGGTCCCTTTTAGGTACCTGAGAATCCACTTGACTACATCCTAGTGCTCTTTTCCTAGATTATTCATAAACAGGTTGACATCTCCCACTACATAAGCAATATTTGGTCTCGTGCACACCATAGCATACATTAAACTTCCAACTACTAAAGCATATGGAAAGATATGTAATTAATTTCTTCTTGCATTTTAGGAAATTTTTCCTTGATTAATTTGAAGTGCCCTCCCAAAGGTGTACTTACAAGTTTTACATCTTGCATATTGAATCTAACTAACACCTTCTTGATGTACTCTTCTTGAGATAATGTAAATTTTCTATTTTTCCTGTCTCTTGTTATTATCATACCAAGGATTTATTTTACAGCACCCAAATCATTCATTGTAAATGACTTTGATAAAAAACATTTGTGATCATTTATATCCTACATGTTAAACCCTACAAAAAATGTGTCATCTACATACAATAACAAGATAATATAGTTACCATTATCGAATCTCTTAAAATAGACACAGTGGTTAAAATGGCATATACCATAACCTTGTTCTATCATAAACATGTCAAATTTCAAATACCACTACCTTAGAGCTTGCTTTAGAACATACAAACTCTTCTTCAACCTGCACACCATTTTTTCCTTACCTTTTACTTCATATCCCTATGGCTTCTCCATACATATTTCCTCCTCCAAATCACCTTGAAGGAAATTAGTCTTCACATCTAAATGTTCAAAGTGTAAATCTTCTACTGCTACCAAACTTAAAATACTTATTATAGAATATTTTATCAAAATCAATACCTTTATTTTGTGCAAACCCCTTTACAACAAGTCTAGCATTGTACCTCTTTTTGCCTCCATCTTCTTCCTTCAGCCAATAAACCCATTTATTCTAAAATGTTCTTTTATCAGAAGACAACTGAACCAAATCCCATGTTTGGCTATGTACCAAGGACTCCATCTCTTCTTTCATGCCTTGCTCCCACTTCTTTCTAGTTTCTACCTACATTTCTTCTTCATAGATTTTTGGCTCACCACCATCAATCAATAATAAATAATAAAGTGAATGAGAGTATTGTTCAGGAAGTCTACTTACTCTGGTAGATATTTTAACTACATTTCAAGGAGTTTAAGGTATTTATTATTGTATTTGTTTCACATTCTAATTTTTTGGCACTTTTGGAGTTTCATTTCTAGTGATTTCATCAAGTATTGCATATTCAGTATTTGGATTTTCTTGTTTCTTTCCCTACAACTGACATTTTTACATGACCTTCATGTTAAAGATCACATATCTAATCCTAATGATTTTGAGATTTTCAAAATCCCATAAATGGTATCCAAAATCATTAACTCCATATCTAATAAAAATATATTTCTTGGATTTTAATTCAAGTTGTTTCTATTTTCTTTATCAATATGGACAAATGCTTCATAATTAAAAGTCTTTAAAAAATAATAATCTACCTTTTTACCTATCCATGCTTCTTATAGAATGCCACCATCCAAAGGACTTGAAGGCCCTCTATTTATTAAATAAATATTAGTATCCATAGAATCTACCCAAAACTATAAGGATAACCCTAGATGCAATCTCATGCTCCTTACACGCTCTATGATTGTCAAGTTCATCCTTTCAGACACACTATTTTTTGTGGTGTTCTTGCAACCATCTTCTCTCTATGTGTCCCATGGGATGAACAATAATTATAAAACTCCTTACTATAATATTCACCTCCATTATTTGATTTGACACACTTCAACTTATTTCCCATCTCATTCTCAACCAAAGCTTTACATTTATTAAAAGTATCAAAAAACATCATATTTTTTTCATATGCAATAAACCCAAGTTTTTATAGTTCCATCATCAATAAAAGTAACATAATAAGAAGATCCACCAAGAGATGATACCTAAATTGGTCCCCATACATCTATATGCACAAGCTCTCATCCTTCTTTATCTACCCAACATTGAGAAATCTGACTCTCTTCTATTTTCTATACACATAATGCTCATAGAATTTGAAATCCACTTTCTTCAAATTTGGTAATAAATTCATTTAGTGGAGAACATGCATCCCCTTCTCACTCATGTGCCCAAGTTTGTGCTGCCATAATTTTGTATTCACTTCTATAGAATCTAAATCAATAGAAGAGTCAACATTACTAGTAAATAAATATAGTTTACCTACCTTCTCTCTGTTTGCTATTACCAATGATCTTTTAGTGACATTCCACAAATTTTATACAAATGTAACTATACAACCCTCACTTCCCAACTACCCTACTGAAATTAGATTTCTTCTCAACTTAGGAACATGCATCACCTCTTTAAGTAACCATTTGTTTCCATTTGATAATTATATATGTATCTTACCCTTTCAAAAAAAATTATAAGGTTCACCGTCACCCAAATAAACCTATCCAAAATCAGCTTGAACATAATCCTAAAAATATTTTCTATGGGGTGTAGCATGAAATTAAGCCCATAGATATCACCCAAGAATCATTAATATTATCTAATAAAAGGATTAAAGCATTTTTTAACACATCACCTACTACATTTGATTCATGATTTTTATCTTGTTGTATATCTCCTTATTTTCCTTATTGAAACCAACAATCTTTCTTCATGTGTCCTTTCTTCCCACAAATCTAGAACACCAACTTTCTTCGAAATTTGGATTTTCCTTTCTTAGACTTACCACAATTTCCTAGGCCCTTTTTTATACTTTTTTCTTCCACTATTCTCCATAGTTAAAGTATTACCTGATATCTTACATGTGATTTTCTATCATATTTCTTCACTAAGAATAACACCAATAACATCATCAAACTTTAAAGTATTTGAACCAAAGATAGAATTACTCATATCCATGACTAAGCTATTTTAGCTTTTTGGCAATGAGCACAAAATCAAAATATCCCTAACTTCATCAAAATTTACTCCTATAGAGCTTAATTGATCTGTGACCATGTTAAATTCATTTAAATGATCATCAACAGACCCACTTTTTGACATTTCTAGATTAAATAAATGCTTCAGAAGAAATACCTTATTGGAAGTTGAGGGTTTTTCATATACCTTATACAATGCCTTTATCACATCTATTGTTGTCTTTTCTTTTGAAATATTGAAGGTCATTGATGCTGCTAGGCACAACCATATTATTCCTAGTGCCTTTCTGTCAAGAACCTCCCAATCTTCATCCTTCATAGTCGTTGGCTTCTTTACTATTCCACCCAATGGTAGGAAAATATCCTTATAATATAGATAGTCCTCCATTTGCATCTTCTATAGTTAGTAGTTTTGGCAATTGAACTTCTCAAACTTAAACTTTCTTTCTTCTATCATTGCTCCCACTTGAACTAGGAACCCTCTTTTCCTATGAGTTTATCTGCCAAATAAACCTTCAACTCTGATACCATTTGTTAGTAATACAGAACACAGAGCAATATTAATGAAATAAAGATAGAATTAAAATGCAAAAAATACAATACAAGATAGGCATAAATTTAACTTGGTTCACCCAATATGGGCTGCATCCACAAAAAAATAGCCAGTTCTTCAACAAAATGAAGGGATAAAACCTGAAATACATCCATTGAAATCTCCTCATCACTCACACATAGTATGCCACCATGATTAAAATTCCCTCATATAAAAAGAGGGTTACATATTAGGACAAAAATGCACAAACATAATTTCTACCATGAGATCTATGACCTAATAGTGAACAGTCCAGATTTAATATGAAATTATGATATTTTATAATGCATTTTTAAAAAAATATTACTTCAGTGGTGCTACCCCCAAACCCCCACTAGGGGGGTATCCAATTATGGTTTTCACCGCCCTAAGCCCCATGGAGACCCTAGTGTGGGGGGCGGGGGCCCACAGCCCCCTATCAAGAAATGAGCATTAAAATAAGATCAGGCTCCACCATCCAACATTGACCTATTAATTTGCTTAAACCCTTGTGTTTCCCCCATAATATATGTTGGTATGAAATTTTTATCTACTGATACAGATAAAAGATTAGAGCCCATAGCTTTGGAAGTCTCATATGATTAAAGATTGCTTACACTTTTTATTTCCAAAAGAGTTTTTTAAATCATATGATAATCTTAAGATTATTCATGAATTGTTAATTGATAGTTCTTAACTATCTTCAATTTATTAAGATCCAGTTATTCATCACTTATAAGTGGATCTAATTTTTTATTTTAACATTGAGATTCAATGTTGTATTTATTAAATAGTTATGCTTTGAAGTATTGTCATGTACTTCTACATGTTTAGTTTGTGTATTCATATTTGAAAGTTCTAATATAGCATTGCTCTTATCTATATTATGTTCCTTATTAAAATAAATCTAAGTATTCTCAAATTGAGTACTATTGGCCATTTTTGGCCCACATACCAAGGCTTAGAATTGGATCCAACATTTGCAAATAGAGAAGATCCAAGCAAGGTTTTCAAGGATCCAGCAGTAGTGTTCAAGGATAAGCCTACAAGCCAAAAGCTAAGTGCAAAATCTTTTATTTAGCTAAGTCCTTACTTGTTCATTCTTTCAGACTTTACTAGGAATAAGTTTTTCTTTTCTTTTAGGTCTAATTTTAAGCTAAGTTGAAGTTTCCTTTTGGGAAAATTGTCTGCACAATTTTTTGAAGGAATATTTTCCTTTTTGGGTAAGTGTTCTTTCTTCAAGATTTTTTGCCTTGGCTTTTTAGTTCAAATATCAAGAAATAGTTTCAAACATTTTGTCCAAAATAATTTTTGAAAGGTACTTTTCAATTTCTTGAAGGAAATGGCACAAAAAAAATTTTGAAAGATATCTTTTCTCAGGGAAAAGGTACTTTTTCAAAGCTGAAGGGCATTTTCAATTCTTTCAAAGGGCACTTTTTCAAAGCTGAAGGCCACTTGCATTTTTTTAAAGGGCATTTCCAAATGCAAAAAGGTTCTTTTCAAAACTCTAAATGGGTATTTTTCTTGGGGGAATGTCCTAGTTCATTTTTTTAAAAGGATTTATTTCTCATGAAAATGGTCCATTTCAAAGTTCTGACAGTCCAAAATGGAAAAGCCGAAGGGTTTTTCTCAAGCAGACAGCCCCTTTCCAAGTTCCAAAAGGCATTAAGTAAATTTTTGAAAGGCATTTCCAAAGGTAAAGGACAAAAACAAAGTCTAAAATAATTAAGCCAAAGTCAAAAAGGCTGAAGGAAATTTCTAAAGGACACATTTCCTTCAGGAAAATTATCTGAGACAATTTTTTTGAAGGCAATTTTTTTTCAAAACTTTTACCCTGAAGAAAAAGACCTTTTCGAAAAGGCCAAAGGGTCCATTTCAAAAATCTAAAATTTTCTTTTCAAAAAATCAAAGGGTTCTTTTACAAAGTTCTGAAAGGTACCTTCCCTTAAGAAAAGGGCATTTCAAAGTTTTGAAGACCTAATTATTTTGAGAAAATTATTTGAAAGAATTAATCCAAATGAAATTGGCCAAATAAAAAGCCCATAGGAAAGTGTCTAAAGGAAATGACCTAAAAGGTTTAATGATGTTCACATCAGTGTCAAAGTTCAAGCTCAGTAAATAGCCATTGGGATTCAAATATCCCATGACGGGCCCGCAAATGTCAAAATCTAAAAGTAACTGTTTGGATTTGAAAAGCCTAAAACATTCATGTAGATGTCAAATATGGGTCTCATAAAATAGGCCTTTTAGACTTAATAAAGATCAAAATAAGCTATGAAATCTATGGACTTACATTGACATAAATGGATACAGGAAAACCAATGTCCTTAGATTAGTTTTCCATCTATAAGAAAGATCTGGTCTTGGTTTCAATGCAAGAGCTGGTAGGTGAAATTAATGGAGAGACCTTCATCCTTTGACATGGATATCATCTTTGACAAATAGCTACTCAATGCAGAAGTAGCATGAATCAGTCTAGATTCAAAGAAATGGGGACTTTATCCTTATACATGTAGGACATGCAAAGTGAAGGAACATGTTAATTTTTTAATTTAAGGATCAAATCATTTACACTTGATGGAGACATGAAACTACCCTCAACATGGCTCTTTCAACTCAAAAAAAGGGGCATTTGAATGCATGAGTGGCTTGAGGAGATTTCTGGTGATCTTGGATGGTTTATCTCATGATCAAGGTAGTTGCATGCTTTAAATGAAAAATATCTCAAGGACAACAGTGGTGGTTATAGCCATTTATGACCCCCCCTCTTTGCTCACATAAGCCCCCTATTCTCTCATCCCTTTTTGATATATATAGAGGATTTTGAGCCAAAAAAGGGATCAATCAACTGGTGATAGAGTTACTCTATCAAAATCACCTTGTAACACTCTCTTGAAGCAACAAGATAAACTTTTTTATTCTAGTTTGGAGTGAAGTGTGCATTATTGGGGTTTTAACTTGTAGAATGTATGTCTCTTTTCATCATTTGTGAATCATCCACACATCTTTCTTCAATTATTTTGGTTTCTTGCAGGTTGTTTGAAGTGGTAGACATTGGTGTCTTATTGAAGTGTCACAAGTTTATATTATCTCATACAGACCTAGTTATTTTTGTCTTTCAAATTATAGGGTTTCCCTTCAACCTCCATGAAAATACCTATGCTTTTGGTCTTGAGATAGGATCAGATTAGTTTGTAGCTTGATTAAATTCATTATTAGGCATTAAGGCTCCCAAGTTGGAGTGGATCATTTCATCTTTGGTGCATCACCATCCTTAGCTTAGATTTCCTTTCATGTTATCTTTCTCTCCCTTTTCCTTAGTTAGTGATAGGTTGTAGTGTGGAAAACAAGATAAAGTAAAGCATTTGAGGAGCTAGCCTCATTAAAAATTCCAGAGGTTCAACCTCACTACAGGATACCCATAGCCTGAGGTGCTCCAATATTGTAGCTAGAAGTGAGAGAGCCTAAAAAATTCTCCCACAAGGGTGCAATTCTAGCCTATAATAGTTTTTGGCAAACCTAATGGGACCACTTTTGAGGAATATTGGTCAAGTTTGATGCTAGTTTGATCAATTTTCATTAGTTATAGCTTTCATCTTTCAATATCTAGTGACTCCAAAGAACACTCAACAATCTAGTGGTATAATAATAACTATCTTTCATGTTAAGGTGACTACAAGATCAGCTTCTAGAGGTATTCCTTTTGAGTTTTTTGAACTCCCCTTAAATTCAGTGAAAAGGTTAAGGTTTGCCAATACTCTTCCATACATAAGGAAACCTTTTCCTAACCCAGTCTCAAGGCATACCCTTGTAAGCAACCTCTTGATAGTTCCCCCTATAACCATGAATCCCTAAAGAGCTTTTGTAGGCTTTGGTGGACAAAGTCCTTTGAATCTTCCACAATATGATCCTATGCTAGTACCAGCTCTCAAAATCATCCCATATTTTATAAGAGACCAAGCCATAACCCCTACTAAACACATCAATGACATTTTTAATTTTGCAATATCCATAATGTCATTGTAGAAAATATAGCTATTATATTGTTAGTTCTATCTTTTAAGGAAAAATCTTTAGATTGGTATAGAGGCTTAGCTCCTAATTTTATTCAATCATGGAATCAGCTAGGAGTGTCCTTGTGTAATATATTTGTAGACAAGAGTGACCATTTACCACTAGTAAAATAGCTTACCACAATCAAAAGATCTCCCCATGAAATCATACAAGACTTCAACACAATATTCTAAAAATCTTGGGATAGAATTCCAACCTCTATTAGAACGTCCCCTAACTTTACATTCTTATACTACTTGAAGGCTCTAAATAGCGATATAGTTGTAATGATCTAATCCATAGTAGGGGACATACTGCCAGATTTTTATGAGGTGGCTATTAAAGCTAAAAATTGCCTAGTTCAAGCTGGAAAGCTTACTCCTAAACCCCAAATACCTCTTTTCCATAAAATTAGACCACCCCCTATATTTATTCCCTCACTTGATGTTATTCTTCTAACTCCAACAATTATTGTTATACCTTCACCTAAGCAAGAAAAGGCCTCCACTAGTGGATCAAATGACTCCTAAGAGAAGAAAAACTACCTAAAACTTAAGAGCATGCTCCAATCCTTGGGAAATGATGTGGTAAATGTTAAAAGGCAGTACGCTTAGTTTAATAAACCTTATCAAGCTCCATATCAACCTCAATAGTAGTCTTATCAAGTAAATAGGCCACCCTACAAGGGAAGTTTCTAAAGATAGAAATGTGAGAAAGGGTAAGGACAACCTAGCTACAATAAGCAAAGCAACTATAACCCAAATACCATAGGCTCTTCCAAGTCCTTAGTTCTTGTTCAAAATAATATGGCTCAAGAGGTTGAAGGGACCATACCTTGGGATCAATCTTTTGGGCACAAGTTGTTGCTTATGGATACAAGCAAGCTCTTATGTCTCAAAACACGAAGATCCCCATGATGACAAAATTAGGAAAGTATCCACAAGACCAAGGATCTGATCAGGTACTAAATAAACTAGAAGCTAAAATGATCATTAGTGAGAAAGAAAAGTGTTATGTGTCCAATCAATAAGATAGCTCTAGCCAAGCATAGATTCTAGTGGTAGCTAATATAAGGTTCAATAGAAGGAATATGGATGGTAATCAAGAGGTGGTCAAATATCCCCCTACTATTATCACATTACTATCAAAGCTAAGTGGACCTATTACTTCTCCATGTAGACACCTAAAATTACCCGCCGATAACCTCCAATCAGGTTTTTGACCAATTTCCACTAAAATCCATAATTTGACCTAAAAACACTAAAACACATTACAAGCTTTCAACATGATATAGCGAAGTGATGATTCTAGCTAGGGTATCCCTAAATGGGGAAATGCAATTTATGGGCTAGCTAACTTTGATTAGATCATTTTGAGTCAAAATGCCAATTTTTACACCTAGGTGCTCTAGATTGCTCTTTCTTATCAAATCTCTTACACAAGACACATGCCTTTGTTATTTTCTTCTGGTAACATCCTAAATGGGATAATAGATCCAACACATTTCACATCACCTTCTAATTTCAATCCAGTCAAATTTTGGACCAATAACAAGGCATTCTAATCAATTTAAGTAATTTGTGCATAAAGTACTTAAGTATGCTTAAGAGCTAATTAATATAAATCAAGGCCTAATTAAGAAATCCATGGAAACTTGTTGAATAATTTGTTTTGGAAATAAATATTGAATATCTACATCATCAAGTGACTTCGTTTCTTGGGAAGATATCCCCAGGCCATAAATGCCACAAATATCAAGATTCATGATTCCCATGCCTCATCAAAGCCCTTCATGCCTCTTAATTTCTCCTTTATCCCAAATATTGATAAGCCTATTTATCAATTTTAATTTCATAATTGGATTAATCCTTAGCCACACATCTCAATCCTGAGATGGACGGTTCAGGTTGATTTTGATTAATCTCAAAAATCTATAAATAAGAAGCCTTATCAAATCATTTCCAAGTCTTGATTATGAAACATTATAATGCATAAATGATTCCAAAATCCAATGCAATTAGTGTTACCATGCCAAATTAATTCCAAGCCAATCCAAGTCACAATCTAAATATGCCAAGGGGAGATGGAGGTAGCCAAGCTTCCATTACCAAGGACTTCATGAGCACAAACCAAGCAAGCCACTACAACAAGCACTTTGGAGCATCCAAGGAAGGGATAAAAGAAGGTTTATTTTGTATTTTAGCTGTGTTTTTCATTCATGTTTGTTAACTAAGCTCTCCCTACTGTCTGTGCCTAGAGTTGTTATGCTAGTGAGTGTGTTTCTTTCATTTTGGTACTAACACCATACTAACCATCCTCTCTTGAGTCAAATTCTTAGATCTACATATGGCATGCCCGATGGGACTAAACGCTTCCCACACATGAAGAAGATAATTTTTTAGCTTTAAAATTTTCATTTGGATCATTACAACTCTTGCAAATTGATTTTGTAACTTTATTTCACCTTTTTTATTTGCCATGGGTTTACACAGTAATTGACATTGGCTAGTAAGGCTGACATCAATTGGATAGCTTAATCAATGTCAGTTAGTAAAAATAACCTCAATTGGATACCTATCATCGATCACATTAGTATAATCAATGTTGTTTAGATAATTGTCATTAGTTATAAAATGTAACCATCATCGATTATATAACTGACGTTGATCACTATGTTTTTCTTAAAACATATACTCGAGAGCTCTTTTTTTAAAGTTCATAATTTTAAATCTAAAAGAGCTTCAAGGCTAAATGACATGCTAACATTTTTGTTACAGCACCAAGATTGACATTTGCTAAAAACATGTTTAGATCACCTTTTTCATGTTTTAAAATCAATTAGGAACCTTATTTTGGTGTTTAAATATATATATATATATATATATGGTGAATGTTTTCAAAGTTTGAAACTAAGACCAAGGGGTCAAATAAACACCACCTCATTTTCCATTTGGGATTAAAAAATGAACTCACCTTTTCAAAGATTTTTGTGTTTACTTAGTTGTTTAGATTAACTTTTGGTTTGGCAAAAAGAGGGATGTTGCATGTATGCTCTTCCATTTGTCCCCTTTAGGGAACCCTTAGAATCAAAAGCGTCATTCCTATTTCAAGTAGCCTAGAACAAGGCTTAGAAATAATTTCATCTAAAGCACTTTCCAAAAACTCATCAAAGTTTGGGTGATCTTGAAAATGACCCTAAATTCTTTCTATTAGTCTTATATTTCATGTAAACTTAGCTTGTGAGGGGGACATCATTACCTCTCATGAGTTATTTAGGGAAGCTTTGGCCCAAGGTTTCACCTCCAGGAATTGACTTCACTTACTCCTTTTGAGTTGCACATGGGATGTATCTGCATTTGGACATCGCACTACACTGAGCGAATAGTAAGATGTAGTGGTTTTAAAAAGGACTAGACCTTTTTACAACTAGTTAATGACGTGGTCACCATATTTACATGCTTATATTTTGCATCATTTGACATGAAATTCATTGTGTAAATGATTCCCCTAGAGACATTTGAAACTTGATAGTTTAGTCAACCCCACATTGACATACCCTTGCTAGGATTTGGATGATTATACTCAGTGTATTTTGGTCTTTTTTGCTTGGTATGTTTTGAGACTAAAACTTGTTTATTTCTTCAAAAGCCATGTCAAAAAAATGTATTTGAGTTGAGGAGGGTAGTGTTATGCTACCCAAATCATGTCAAAACCATTTGTGCCTTTGATTCTTTTGAAACATAGAATTCATCACATCATTCGAGCATGCTTACACCATTAAGATACTCAATTTATTTCAAGACTTGTTTCACCTTGTGCCAAAAAA
Organism: Torreya grandis; assembly: GCA_037957365.1. Lineage (NCBI taxonomy): Eukaryota > Viridiplantae > Streptophyta > Pinopsida > Cupressales > Taxaceae > Torreya > Torreya grandis. Next base: position 269,587 of record JARHVA010002172.1, read on the forward strand.
AACCATTTTTTTACACCATGTCACATCAACCGTTTAGACCTCATTTATGTGTCATCATGTTGTCTAATCTTATCTAGCTTGTTTGGTCAAATCCTAGTTTTCACCATTGAGTTTTCAATTATTCTTGTCAAGTTTGGATTCAAACATTGATTGATTTCTATTTAGGCCTTAATTCATAGGACTAATACACTGATCCATCTCTTTTGGGTTGCATAACTTTAGTTAATCGATTACCCAAAATTAAAAATTAATGATGGTTTGTTTGTTCAATGCCTATCTTTATCATTGTTTGTGCCTTTATTTGGGAAAACATAGCCTTTCTTCAAAGAGCCTTTTGTTTTATGCCTTATGCCAACTAATCATTTTTATGTTTGATTCCATGTGCCAAGTCTATGTCAAAGTTATTTCCAAACTTGTTAGATTAAATCAAATCACATCAGCGTTTATTTCAAGTCTAGTTTTTTAAATTGCTTAGCCAAAAGTCCTAGCATATGCCTGTTTATTTGAGCCTAGATTTTGGCTCCATGTTTGGATAAAATCCTAGTAACTCAACTTTTCCCAAGACCATAATGTCACATAGTTATCATACCAAGACCTCATCATTTGGTTTGTGCAATCAATCAAGCTCAATAATGCCCTATCGTTACCATTTCAAGACTTCATCCTTTGGCTCATTTGAGAAATCATGCTCCCCAATACCCTACCATTATCTAACCACAATTCATGCCTCATCTAGTACCAATCCCATCCAAACTTCAATCAATCCAATCATTCAAAGACTAAGCTATGTTCAAAACTGGTATCTTCCAACTCATTGGAAACCAAGGCCAAGAGAACCAACCGATCCAATATGTTTTTGTTGAACCAACCACTTATGATAAGTTAATATGTGATGAATTACCTATTGATAATATACTAGTTGTCAAGGAATCACACATTGATGAGCCAGTCTTTGTTGAGTCACTTCTTAATGATTCTAACCACCTTTGGGCAAATCAGTACCTCAACCATGTGCCTATTTCTCAAGAGCCTCTTATTGACAAGCTAGTCTCTAAGGAGTTATCTCTTGACCTATTTCCCATCTTAGAGGAGTCTCACTTTGAAAAACTAGTTTTTATGGAACACATTATGCCATCACAAGACGTTACTTGTCCAAAACCAAATATCCAACAAGACATCATTGTAACAGAGTACCCATCAAATGAAGAATCAAAGTTAGAGTCAAGTTTTATTCTTGAACTAACATCGTATTTAGCATAAAAATCTAAATCAAGATTAGATTTAGAGTCCCTTAAGATAGAATTAGATTCAGTAGAAGAATATGTTCATGGTTGTTACAATATTGGTTACGCATGCCTTGCAGATCAATTTAAATACATTCATGATCCTTCTATAGTTTTTGAGTATGAGTAATTCAACTTTGACACAAGTTATCTTAGTATCTTCTATGAGGATTGTGTGACCTCTCCCCATTCCATTACCATTCTATGGGCCATTACCATCAACTAAAATAGATATCATTGACATTCCATCTCCCATAAGTGTCAATTGGGATCAACAGAATCACACTTTGTTAAACTACATCCATGGCAACATAGCAGTTAAAGAAGAGCAAGGAGGCCAAGACCAAATTCATATAGTAGAAGAACACTCTCCCAATGAAACCTTTTCAAAGGCATGAGGATATAATCAAAGTTCTAACTCAGCATCTTCTAGTGAAACTTTTTTAAAAGCACTAGAAGATAATCAAAGTCAAATGTCAACATTCCTTAGTGAAACCTTCTCGAAGGCACTATGGGATAATCAAGACAAATTCATTTGTGAAAACCTCTTTGAGGCACCAATAGCTAAGCACAAAATTTTTTCACTACTTGATGAAGAAAAAATCAAAGATCAAATCAAAATAGCTTCCAATCTATAGCGTAATTAGATGGTAGCTACTCTCAAGGTCAAACAATAGAAAAATCTAGTGGTCCTATCAAGAGAACAAGTCTTCGGCCCTACCACAACCAAAATTATGTCGAATCCATCATCAACAACATTACGTGTGACTAAAAGTCCCAATCTTCATTTGTTTCCCCACCATTATACATTCTATTATCATCTACCATTCCATTTCATAATCAAACTTACCATCCATTAATTGTATTTGTTTACCATCCATGGCCACATTTTCCTTTTCAGAGGCTACAAATATACCTTGTCTCGATGTTTGAAGGAATCAAAATCAATGACTAATGAAGATCATAAAAGCATTTTTGACAACCACATCTGTAGTCAATTCTTGATATAGCATTTATTTAGACAAGATGTGGGCTAGCATTTAACATGATTAAGTATTTTATTTCTATCATTTGTTGATTAGGATGTGCATTCCCCCATCAGTAGGAACAATACAATCAAAAACCACACCTAAGCCAAAAACATGTACTATGCCATTTCATTGCCATTCCATTACCATTGTTACATATCCTTGTGCCATTGTCACGTATCCTACCATTCACCCCATCACTTGGGGGCAACCCTCTTACCATTTTATCCAGTTTATCAAACCATCATTATCCTAGAGCAAGATTGTGCCATCCTATCATTCTATTCCTATCTAGACCAAAGCCTATTTCTAGTCATCCTACCCAATCCTATTTTGATATTGGTTCATTTAGTTCTTCTCGCACCTTTTTATGGGGGGATTTCGATCAAATTTCAATAATCAATCTAATCCATGTTTACAATGATTGTCTATGAAATTAGTGTGATAGTTGATCTGGAAAGGTATCTTTAATTTTTCATCTTATAACAGGTTTATTTATGTGAGCCTAATTATAACCACCTATGGGTAAATCAGTGTTTCACTAGTCTTGCTACTAATTATAACCGCTTATGGGAAAATTAGTGTCATTGACCTATGCCATTATATCCTAGTTATAATTTCCAATGGGAAAACTAGGGGCAAAATTTATTTATCATGCATTACCACATCACTTTGCCATTGATATTTTCATTTGACTGGCCATTTGTTAGATTTGAGAACTTGTTGGGACCTAGTTGGTTTTTCCTCACCTTTTATGTGGATAGAATTACTATGACTTGAGGTCATTTTGGGACTATGTAGGTCATGCTTAATTCATGTTGAGGTCACCTCAGTCCCCCTTTCCATATGCTCTCACCGTTTTGTGAGTAACCTAAGCTACGCTCTCATCATTTTATGAGTAACCTAAGCCATGCTCTCACCATTTTGTGAGCAACCTAAGCCAAATGCTTTCATAATTTTTTGAGGATGTATCTTTTCATTCTCTAATGAGTTAATATACCTCAAAAATCTAAAAAACATTCATAACATTTCAAAAAATCTAAAAATATTTGTCTTTTCTAAGCCTAGTTAGTTATCCTCGATCCACCTTACTGGGGCATGGTCATTGTTAAGATGCTTTCTTTTACTTTTGGTTTTAGGCTTTCTATTTGTTTTTTTATTTTAGGTTGTTTGTTTGTTTATTTGTTTTTGTATTTGTTTGTTTGTTTATTCACTTGACTATTTGTTTACTTTCAGTACTATTGCCTTGACTCAGTCTATATGCGTTCGTTGAGTGATTCCTCAAGGACATTATTCTTGATTCTATCCATATTCATATGTCAACATTCTCATCATGGTTTTTATCAGTGGTGTATTATTTTTGAGTCTTTATTGGATCAGGAGTCAGTCCTTATGCATATTTTGGGATTGTCTTTATGGTTTTCTATCATGAAGCCTACCATCACATGCTACAACAAAAAATAGCTTTAGGAAGGCCTTCAATCAATGGAGCCATAGAATTTTCTCCTTAGTACCTTGTAAAATTCTCCCACCAACCTTGATCAATATAACCCATTGACCATTCTAGTTGTATTGTTGCTAATAAGGACAAGCATCTCCTTATTGGCAAGTACAATTAAATCATTTTTAATGATCAATATTATTCTTCTATCCATCTCTTTCATCACTTTACACCCACTCCTCTTTAATCTATATTCTAGGTTATATCCTTGAGTTATGTTTGTTAACCATCCCTATAATTGGGGCACCATTAGTTTTAGCCAATTTAGGTCTGCTTAATGATTATAACCACCTATGGGCAAATTATTATTTTGACATTTATTCCTGATTATAACTACCTTTAGGCAAATCAGCAACTTTTTTACATCAATGCAATAAAGCATTTTCTTATTTGGATTAATCTCAACCACGGGTTAATTTCACTTTCTTCTTGTTTCTTTTCAAGGGACCACCCATCAAAAAATGTGATGGCCACTCCCTCGAGGGGACATCATCATAGGCTTCCCAAACACCATTTCAAGCTTTGTTCTTCAGTGATCATCTTCTTTTTGGCTTACAGTCCATCTCTCATTATTTTAGAATACATTACTTTGCCTACGATTTGTAACATCTTCCCAAATAGGGGTAAACTATAGACAGCTAAAACTGGCCACCGATAACCTCCAATTAGGCTTTTGACCAATTTTCACTAAAGTGCAAAATTTAGCCTAAAAACACTAAAACATATTAAAAGCTTTGAACCTGATATAATCAAGTACTAATTTTGGCTAGGGTATCTATAAATGGGGCAATCCAATTTGTGGGCTAGCTAACTTTAATCGGATCATTTTGAGTCAAAAGCCAATTTTGTACCTAGGTGCTCTGGATTGCTCTTTTCTATCAAATCTCTTACACAAGACACGTGCATTTGTTATTTACTTGTAGTAACATCCTAAATGGGATAATGGATCCAACGCATCTGACATCACCTTCCAATTCCAATCCCATCAAATTTGAGACCAATAACAAGGCATTCTGATCAATTTGAGTAATTTGTGCACAAAGTGCTTAAGCATGCTTAAAAGCTAATTAATCCAAATCAAGGCCTAATTAATAAATCCATGGAAACTTGTTGAATAATTTGTTTTGGAAATGAATATTGAATATCTTCATCATCAGGTGACCTCATTTCTTGGGAAGACATCCCTAGGTAATACATGCCATAAATATCAAGATTCATGCCTTCCATGCCTCATCAAAGCCCTCCATGCCTCTTAATTTCTCCTTTATCCTAAATGTTGATGAGATTATTTATCAATTTTAATTTCATACTTGGATTAATCCTTAGCGACACATCTCAATCCTAAGATGGATGGTTCAAGTTGATTTTGATCAATCTCAAAAATCTATAAATAGGAAGCCTTACCACATCATTTCCAAGTCTTGATTATACAAATTTATAATGCATAAATGATTCCAAAATCCATTAAAATTAGTGTTACCATAATAAATTGATTCCAAGCCAAGCTAAGCCACAAGCCAAAGGTGCCAAGGAGAGATGGAGGTAGCCAAGCTTCCATAGCCAAGGACTTCATGAGCACAAACTGAGCAAGCCACTATAATAAGCATTTTGGAGCATCCAAGGAAGGTAAAAGAAGGTTTCTTTTGCATTTTAGTTTTGTGTTTCATTCATGTTTGTTAACTAAGCTCTCCCTAGTGTTTAGGCCTAGAGATGTTATGCTAGTTAGTGTGTTTCTTTCATTTTGTTTTCATTTTGGAACTAACACCATACTAACCATCCTCGCTTAAGATAAATTCCTGGATCCACACTCTAAAGGTTATGATAGCTCTAAAGAATTAGAATCAAGGGTCCCATTTTGATCCAAAAAACTCATAAATTAAACAAACAATAGTAGTGGCCCCCAAATCATAGGAAAGGTTGGTGGTCCACCAATCAACATTGTTAACAAATCAAGAAGTCTAGTGTGAGTGTACCAATGTGGGACATGCTTTCCATGCCTGGTCAAGTGGATATCCTTCAAGAATATTTATCCAAGATAGGTGTTAAAACAACTGTAGGCATTCAAGAAAGCAAAAAAATTGAGGTCCTCACCAATGTAACCCAAGGTCTTATGCAAGAAATATCAAGAAAGGTGGTCAAACCTCCTCTATTCTACATTTCATTAATCATTGGTGACTCCTTGGTACATAACTACATGGTAGACAGTGGAGCAAGTACTTTGGTGATGACAAAGTCAATAGCAGACTAGCTTGGTTTAAAGTATGAGCCTCAATCTAAAGGAGTTTTGCATCTTGATAGATCCTCCACCAAACTAGCTAGTATTATCAGAGGTCTCAACTTGACCCTGCATGATTATCCTAGTGTTTTAGTGGCTCACGATGTGTTGATTCTAGAGGTGCTTCCTTGTTTTTCTCTATGTTTATCTAGAGAATTCATAACAAAGATAGGAGGTTATCTCATAGAAGATTGGTCATACATGGCATTCAGAACAAGGTATGAGACTAAGGTATCAATCAAATCTAAGCCCATGGCACAATTTCACATTGAGCCTCATCAGTCAGATAGCATAAACCTCAATTGTACTATCCTTCATGAGGATGAATTTATAATTGGTCAAGAATTGAATACTTATCCTGAGGAGATTCTAGACTTATTATTGGATGAGCAATTTCTCAACCCTTTAGAAGGTGTTGAAAAAAGAGACATGGGTGTCTATTTGCTACATGAAGAAAATCAACTCATACCCTCCCTCATTGGACCTAAAGAAGACCTCAATAGTATGTGAAAGTTGTTCTTTGATGGTTCAAGGATCAAAAATGGAGTAGGTACAGGGGCAATGCTAGTTTCCCCTTCAGATGATAAGTACTTTTCTTATTACAGGTTCTAATTTAGTTGTTCTTACAATGTAACTAAGTATGAGTGTCTTATCTATGGCCTTCAGTGGACTAGTAAGAGGGGAATCAAGTAGTTACAAGTATATGGGCATAGTGAGCTTATAGTGAACCAATTTAGGGGCTTGAACATTATGAAGAATCCTTTGATGATGTCCTACAAAAATAGAGTGTGGGACTTAATCAAAGATTTTGAAGCCTTTAACATTCAAGCTATGCCAAGTAACCAAAATCAACATGCTAATAGGTTGATAGCTGTGGGAGCTCAGTTTGATATTCTAAGTAAGCTAAAAGAGACCAAGGTTTAGCCACATGTCAAAGTGGTGGTGAGGCCATTAGTACCAGATAATGAAGCCTACTACTAGGTATTTGAAAATGACAAACAAATTACTTGTTTCTTGCATCAAGAAGCAAAGTTTTCCTTAGTGAACCAAGGTAAATTTCAACATCAATATGAGGATCAAATTGTTCAACTAAAGTCTAAATAACTTCTTGAAGGGTTGGTCACCCTTGAAAGTCTTTTCCATGAAGGAGACCATATGAGGAAAGACAAGGTAGAGATGTCAGATGATAAGGAGAATTATGGAAGAGTCCTTATTTTCAAGGACAATATCCTCAAGATTAGGAAGGTAAACAATGAGGTAGAAAGGTATGCTTTCATTAAACTTTGTAAGGAATATTTAGACATCTTTGCTTGGGAATATAGTGATCTGAGAGGCTTTGATCCTAAGTTAGCCCAACATACTATAGAACTGGAGGCCAATGTTAGGCCTGTGAGGTAGAATCAAAGGCATGTCAATCCAAAAATTGAAGAGTTAATGAGGAAATAATTGACCAAATTGATTGAATCCAATATCATTTTTCCCATCAAACACCCCTCATGGATAGCTAATTTGGTACCTATGAGGAAGAAGAATAGTGAGATATGATTGTGTGTTGAATTTAGAGACTTGAATAGGGTCTCTTTGAAAGATCACTACCCCTTACCATCCATGGAGCAACTCCTTTAAATGGTTACTGGTTAAAAATGCTTCTCTTTTGGATGGGTACTTGGGATACAACCAAGTGCTTGTAAGTGAAGAATATCTATACAAGACTACCTTCACCATAAAGTGGGGCACATATGCTTATCAGAAGATGCCTTTTGGCTTATCAAATATTGTGGAAACTTTCTAAAGAGCCATGGGCATGGCTTTCTAAGGGCTACTAAATCAAATGGTGTTGGTCTACTTGGATGACATCAAATTTTTCTCTAAGGATGCCAATGAACACATGGACAACCTGAGGTTGATCTTTGAAAGATGCAAAGAGTATGGGATCTCTTTGAATCCTAAGAAGTGTGTGTTTACTATGCATAAAGGTAAGTTGTTGGGTCACATTATTTCAAAAGAAGGGTTGTCTATTAATCTTGATAGAATAAGTGCCATCTTGGCATTATCCTTACCCAAGCACAAGAAAGGAGTCTAGAGTTTCCTTGGGAAAATAAACTTCATGAGAAGGTTTATACTTGGTTTTACAAACTTGGTCAAACCCAACATTGCCATGATGAAAAAGAAACAAGTGTTCACTTAGTCAAATGAAGTTAAATCAGCATTTGAGGCTATCAAGCAGGCCATTACCAGGCACCCACACTCATGAATACTAATTTTTCAAGAGATTTCATATTGTATGCCTTTGCCAATATTGACAATATATCATCTATGTTGATACAAAAGAATGGTGAATAGCTTGACTAGCCAATAGCATTTTTCAATCAAGGGCTTGAGGGGTATGATGTGAGGTATACTTTCATAAAAAAACAAGTCCTTGCAGTCATAAGAAGCCTTAAAATTTTTGGGCCAATGCTCTCCAATATCAAAATCCATATTATGGTGTCTCATCCTGGAGTGAGTGAATTTATTTTTAACAAAGACTTGAATGAAAAGAGAGCTAGTTGGATTACAAAGGTCATAGAGTATGACGTGGAGATCAAGGTCACTAACCTAGTGAGAGGTAAAGGCTTGTGTGAGCATATGGCTAATGACCTTCATGAAGATAAAAAGGTTACCTTGGTAACATAAGAGAACTCATAGATAGATTCACCTCCACCTCACACTAGTTTGCTCCAGGGTATGATATGTTTCTTGATAACAAGTGAGTGCCCACAAGGTATGGACAAGGCAAAGATAAGGTATTTTAGACTTTAGTCCATACCTTATGTATTGGTTGATAGGGCGTTATTTAAAAAGGACCTCAATGGAGTGCTCCTAAGATGCATAGATGATGACCAAGTGACAAGGTTCCTAAAGCAATTCCATGATGGGCCTGTAGGAGGCCATTTTGCTCCAAGGACTACAGTGGCAAAAGTGATGAGAGCTGGTTATTATTAGCCCAACCTCTTCAAGGATGTGTATGCATGGGTAATAAAGTGTCAAAATTGTGTTTTATTTATGGGTAAGCAAATATTGGCAGCCCATCCTCTCAACCCAATTCAGGTAGACTAACCCTTTATGCAATGGGGGCTAGATTTCATAGGAATGATCAACCCTCCATCAAGTGTAGGGCATAGATGGGAAATGGATCTTAGACTTTTTCATGCAATGGGGGCTAGATTTCATAGGAATTATCAACCCTCCATCTATGGATCAAATAAGGACCACTCCACAAGCTGTCAAATTTGGTATGGTTGCCTGGCTTGGCCTTATTTGAATCCCACTTGAGGACTAGATCCCCTTCTTTAAAGTCTCTTACTATGGCTCTCTTATCAAAGGATTTTTTGACTTGAGTTTGATGTGACTCTAGTGTTTTCATTACAAGGTCTCTCATTTCTCTAAGCTCCATGAGTTCTGTCAGTCTCACATGCATGGGCTCATCTTCCATCAACTCTAGCTAATAGGTTAGTTCTAATGCAGGTAGCTCAAGAGAAATGGGCAACTTGGCCTCCCTTACATATACTAAGACATATGGAGAATTTCCAATGGTAGTTTTAGGAGTCACCCTATCAGCCCACAAGGTTATCTTTAGTTTAGTGTGTCATGCCCTCTGTTTCTCTTCCATAGTGATCTTAATGATTCTTAGCAAATTTTTATTTGTGGATTCTGCTAGTCCATTTCCTTGAGGATAATAGTTGGAAGAGGTGCTGAGGTAGATGCCCATCTTGAGATCCCATTCACTCATTTTCAGACTGAGTAATGCTTATGCATTATCAAAAATGATAGTAGATGGAACACCAAACCTGGTCACAATGCTATCATAAAAGTCTAGGATTGCACTTTCATTAGCTTCTTTCAACGTAATGGCTCTTGGACTTATTCATTCTTTTGGAATTTATGGATACTAATTTTTTTTTTCTTTTAGGCCTAATTTTAAGCTAAGTTGTAGTTTCCTTTCAAGAAAATTATCTGCACAATTTTCTGAAGGAATATTTTCTTTTTTTGGCTAAGTGTCCTTTCTTCAAGATTTTTTGCCTCAACTTTTTTGTTTAAATACTGAGAAATTTTTTTGGACATTTTGTCTAAAATAATTTTTGAAAGGTACTTTTCTATTCCCCAAAGGAAATGGCACTTAAAAAATTTTGAAAGATATCTTTTCTTAGGGAAAAGGTACTATTTTGAAGCCGAAAGGCATTTTCAATTCTTCTGAAGGGTACTTTTCTGAAGCCGAAGGCCACTTGCATTTTTTTGAAGGGCATTTCTAAAGGCAAAAAGGTTCTTTTCAAAACTATGAAAGGTATTTTTCTTAGGGGAATGGCATAGTTCATTTTTTTTGAAGGATTTGTTTCTCAGAGAAATGGTCCATTTCAAAGTTTTGACGGTCTACAATAAAAAATATGAAGGGTTTTTCTCAAGCAAACGACCCATTTCCAAGTTCTAAAAGGTATTAAGTAGATTTATAAATGCATTTCCAAAGGGAAAGGATAGAAACAAAGTCTGTAATAATTAGGCTAAAGATAAAAAGGTCAAAGGAATTTTTTAAAAGACACATTTCCTTCAGGAAAATAATCTAAGATAATTTTTCTAAAGTTAGATTTCTTTCAAAACTTTTGTCTCGAAGCAAAAGACCTTTTCAAAAAAATTGAAGGGTCTATTTCAAATATATGAAGGTTTCTTTTCAAAAAAGCAAAGAGTTATTTTATAAAGTTTTGAAAGGTACCTTCCCTTCAGAAAAACGTAGTTCAAAGTTCTGAATACCTAATTATTTCAGGAAAGTTATTCAAAATAATTAGGCTAAAGGAAATTGGCCAAAGAAAAAGCCCATAGAATAGTGTCTAAAAGAAATGAATCAAAAGGATTAATGATGTTTATACTAGTGTCAAAGTTCAAGCTCAACAAATAGCCATTGGGATTCAAATATCCCATGACGCGCCCACAAATGTCAAAATTTGAACCCCTACAAGTAGTTATTTGGATTTGAAAAGCCTAAGATGTTTGCATAGATGTCAAATATGGGTCTCATAAAATAGGAATTTTAGACCTAATAAAGATCAAATGAATCTATGAAATCTATGGACTTACATTGACATAAATGGATACAAGAAAACCAATGTCCTTAAATTGGTTTTCCATCTATAGGAAAGATCTAGTCTAGGTTTTGACATAGGAGCTCGTAGGTGCAATTAATGGAAAGACACTCATCTTTCAACATGGCCATCATCTCTAAAAAAATAGCCACTCAATGTAGAAGCAGCATGGCTCAGTCTAGATTCAAAGATATGGGGACTTCATCCTTATACATGTAGGACATGCAAAGTGAAGGAGCACGCCAAGTTTTTAATGCAAGGATAAAATTATTTACAATTAATAGAGACATGTAGCTACCCTCAACATGACTCTCTTAGCTATAAAAAAGGGGGACTTGAATGCATGAGTGGATCGAGGATATTTGTGGAGATCTTGGATGGTTTATCTCATGATCAGGGTAGTTACATGCTTTGAATGTAAAAGATCTCAAGGACAATAGTGGTGGTTTCAGCCATTTATGACTCCCCTCTCCACTCACGTAATCCCCCTCTTCTCTCATCCCTTTTTATTATATATAGAGGATTTTGAGCCAAAAAAATGGATCCCTCAATTGGTGATAGAGTTACTCTATCAAAATCACCTTGTAACACTCTCTTTAAGTAATAAGGTAAACTTTTTTATTATAGTTTGGAGCAAAGTGTGCATTATTAGGATTTTAACTTTTTGAATGTCTCTTTTCATCATCTGTGAATCCTCCATGCATTTTTTAATTCAATCATTTTGGTTCCTTATAGGTTGTGTGAAGTGTTAGACATTGGTACCTTCTTGAAGTGTCATAGGTTTATAGTGTCTCATATAGACCTAGTTCTTTTTGTCCTTCAAATTACAGGGTTTCCCTTCAGCCTACATGCAAATACTTATGGTTGTGGTCTTGAGATAGGATTAGATTAGTCTGTATCTTGATTAAATTCATTAGTAGTCATTAAGGCTCCTCGACTAGAGTGAATCATTTCATCTTTGGTGCATCACCATCCTTATCTTAGATTTCCCTTTCATGTTATTTTTCTCTCCCTTTTCCTTAGTTAGTGATAGGTTTTTGTATGGGAAACAAGCTGAAGTGAAGCATCTGAGGAGCTAGCCTCATTAAAAATCCTAGAGGTTCAACTTCACTATAGGATACCCATAGCCTAAGTTTATTCTAATATTGTATCTAAAAGTGAGAGAGCCTAAAAAACTCTCCCACAAGGGTTCAATTCTAGCCTACAACAAGTACCACTTAGTCTAACAATTCTTCTAAGGGAGGTAGAAAAAACTTTATTAGATTGCATAAAATATGAAATTGAAACATGGAAGATTAATAAATAATTCACCAAATCTAAAAACCCTAATACAATAGTTGGAAATAATAAAAATAAGGAAAGAAAGCCTAGAAACATGGATGGTTAGGGTTTACAATATTCAATCGATATACATGTTCACTAATATGTTTTATAGAAATTATGGAATTAAATAAGAGTTAATCCCATTATTATAAATTACTAATTAAAATTAGAATGTATCTTATATGCAATAAATATACAAGACTAGTTTAGAACTTTCTATTTATATAAAAATGCTAAAGAGGAAAGTACTAAAGACAAATAACTTTGATAGCACTTGGATCTGATGGACTATAAAAAAGATTATTTTATTAGTTTCATGAATGTGTGATGGTTATGTGAATTAGGAATAGGACAATGTTGGAACCTAGGATAAGGTCATATTATTCAATCAAGATTGGCTTGCACTATCATCTATAAGGTGTGGTGGTGTCCTATATGGTTTTTTATCTCTATGTAAATTTATATCAGTATGCCTTCAATTTTAGGTATTTTGTATGTGATTGGGATCACTCAATTTATTATGCAAGTTGATGCATACCTTCTTCTTCACTTAGAAACATAGATCAATTGAGAATGAGGGTAAATGTGGTAGATGGGGGATAGGGGTTAGTGGTTGAAGTTGTGCTTAATCTCAACAACCCCTATATTCAGTGTTTCATACATAACAATACTCTGGAGAGGGATCAAACTCCATGTTGTTCTCCCATGCTATGGTGGTGTGTAGGAAATACTAGTGTAATGTTATATGTCGGTACAATCTTTGTGTAATTATGTGTTTAAATAATGACATGTGACCTTGGAGGTGTACTCAGACTTAACTCAGGGCTAATTGGGTTATGAGGACTTATAATTGATAACAATAGGTGTTTACCTCTCAATGTACAATTAAAATAATTGTGATGTTTTTAATATGGATGCATCTTGCCAACTAGTGAATAAATGAATGGAAAATGTGCTTATATAGTGGTCTTTTTATAAAAATTTTGAATGGGAGTTTTGAAACATGTGGGATGACTTGTTATCTAATTTAAATTTGAGAAATTAGTTATCATTTGTTGGGAAGATGAAGTCAGTGGCTTTAGACAATTTTGGTAAGTGAGATTTTTTTGAATGAGTGGCCTTGTCTGAGAAGTAAAAACAACTAAGCTAGAAGTGCGAATCAATCAAGGGGTGAGATTAGGGTGTTTAGAATCAAAAATAAGAATATCAAGTATCATAATTGCTTAAGGATAATGATAGTTTGCATATAATTAGAAAAATAGCAATTTGGAATTTTGGAATTAAGAATGAGTTAAGTGTATATAAAAAATTGGTCACAAGTGCATTTTTTAACATTAAATGTTAATTTTAGTGACTACATTATGTCCCTATTATTATAAATCAATCATTACTTCTTCATGTTTCTATATTAATTGGCCCAATGACATGAATAGCCCATTTCTCAAATGGGGATAGCACTAATATTAGCTAAAGTGGAATTTCATCTCATACATTGTATTTCCTACCCTTTGGAAAATGACACAATTTCATGCATAGTTGTGTACATCCTTATTCATAGTTGGCTATCATAGGCCTACTAGTAATATTTTATTTCAAGTGTCTTCTTCTATGTTATGACCCCATACAATTCCATCATGAACTTATTGCATGATGTCTTATTTTCATGCAGTAAGGATACTCTTTGAAAAACCTCATCTATTCATTTTTTATACAATGTAGTGTTCCCTCGATAAATGTGAATGGAAAAACTTGTATCAATATACTTTCACATTTAATTCTCTCATATCTCTCCAAAAATTTCTTTGTTGCTAGGAATTTTGTAATATTTATCTTATCCTTTGGAATTGCCTCAATGTGGAATAGATGATCTCCAAGGAAATTATCCTCAATTGGGCCAACATCTAGTCCATTAGTTATATTACCATAATTTTAAAGTTAAACTCTTGAAAGAGCATTAATCAATGGCATATCATCCTTTGTACCATCGGTTTATTTATTAAGCATTTTAATGGTTCATGTGTTTAAATAATATGAATGGTGTAGCTAATAGATTGTTTCTAAATTATTACACCAAATACACCATTGTTAATGCCTCTATTTCTACCATTGAATAATTGTTTTATTCCTTCACCAATTTTTTACTTGCAAATGAGATAGAATGATCAATATGACCATACGGTTATGATAGTACTACCCTAATTTTATAATTTATGCATCAACATGGACATGAAATGGTGTTTTCTAATCTATAAAAACAAGTATAGGTGTATCGAATATTTTATTTGTATATGCATCAAACACATTCAATTGATTGGTTATTACTTTTATTTAATAATTCTTCTATTGGGGTATTTCTTTTCGCATATGTATAGATGAACATGTGGTGATATCCTATGTATCTCAATATTGTTCTATTAACCTCTTTTTGTGTCTTAGAAGTTGGTAGGTTTATAATTATTTTGATTTTTAGTGGATCCACCATGATCCCTTTATTACAAATTATATGTTGTAGAAGTGATCTAAATATATTTATGAAGACACATTTATTTATATTCAAGGAAATGTTTATTTTCCTACATCATGAAAACATTAAGTATATTTCTTGGGCATGATCCTTTAATAATCCATATATTATCCATTCACCCTAATACACTTCTAAAATTTTATGGATAAATTATCTAAATACATTTACCATAATACAATTGAATATCATAAGTGCATTTTTCAATCCAAATGGAATTACTATGTAGATAAATGACCCCCATTATATTTTAAACATGGTTTTTAGGTAGTCTTTTGGGGCTATCTTCACCTGGTGACATCTAAAAAATCCATCTGTGAAAGAATATACCTATCTTCCTACCACACTCTCTATAACATCTTATGTAGAAGGTGTAGGGAATGGATTGTGTACACACACTTTTTTAAGTTAAATGTAATCAACACAAATCCTAATTTATTTTGTTTTATTATTCTAAATAATCATCTAAATTATCTATTATGACTCCTATACTAGTGTGATAATACTTCCAGCTAGCTTGTTATCTAGTTCAGTCTTTAATTTTGCTTTAGCATTTTGATTGAGGTGATATGGTGTATTCCTAAGTGTTTTAACATCTTATTTAACATGTATTTTCATTAGTACCACTTCTTATTTAATCCCTTTTAGTTATATTAATGCTCTATGGGATAGGTCTTTGAATTTTATAAATAATTCAATCATTTTATCCACATCTACTTCAATCTTATAATCACATATTTTAGCCTTTTTGGGGTTTAACTCTAAGGTTGTATTTTCCTCTCTAATTTTAAGGGGTTAATATAAATATTACATAATATCTTCCATAGTTTTAATTAATTCCCACTCTCCTTCAATTTTTATTTTCAAAATTTTCAATTTTTCCTCTTTATCTTTAGTTTCTTTCTTTATTAATTTTCTACAATATACTTTTTCTTTACCTTTTACTTGGTTAAGTTATTAGTTTATGTCACTTGCTTGTTTCACAAAATTTTGTACTTTATTTTTTATAAATCTAATTGGTTCCCAATATCCTATCTATCCTAGTGTCATAATGTCCATATTGATTTTACTAAACAACATTTTCATGGTGTTATCTCACATAAACAAGAAAGTTTTAATTTTCTATAGTGCCCTACATACTCTTGTCTCTAAATCCAAGAAATTAAATGTTTTGTATAATTTAATTGTAATTTCATTCCATTATATGGTTCCTCTTTGTGTCACTTGGTATACATACTAGGTTCTATGATATACATCTAAGCTCTAATATAATAATTGTGTCCAAAGTGTTTTATTTGTTTCACCTTCCACAGTCCAATGTTTTTAAAATTTTTGGATATGTAGATTCATATCATGTGATCTGGTATACATCATTATTTCCTTTAAATGTCCCTCATACCTAATAAATCATGTTTTTAATAATATTCTAAAGGTTTTCCATTTTAGAATAGTGTCTTTGTGAGTGTTAGCCAAAATTTGGCTACCATAAATGAGGATCATTCAAAACTTTGATGTACTTAATCTTAACTTTGTTGATATCCATTATGAAAGTCTTGTATTGGTCATTAATTATCTAGGATGATAGGTAGTGTGTCTTCCTTGCTAGCTTACAAGGTCATTTAGAATGGTCTAGTTGGTACCTAAGTCGAGTCACTTTGTCTTGTCATATATTGGTCAATCATTGTAGCCTTCATTATGTGTTTAGCATTATTTAAGGTAAGTTTGACAAAGTTAAGGCTAAGTGTGAAATAAATTAAATGTGTAATAATTCTCAAGGAGATAAGGTGTTGGACCTTACAAGACAGTCATGGTCTAAAGCTGACCATATTGACCAAGGACCTAAGCTAGTAAGCTGATCAAATTGTTTTTCAAGCAATTTGGAGAGTTTGAGGTATTTAATCTACTTTAGTTTCATTGTGCATTCTAAGGTTGAGATGATACTTCATATTATAAATTAAATATGAATGTTATATCATGTAATAAGGGTATTTTAAATTCATATAACACCCATGTTATGACATCATACATATACTTGTTCATACTCACCCTCTAAAGGTCTTATATAACTAATTTCCAACATTGGGGTCTATTTGTAACTATCATTTATCATTTTACAATTTAAAAATGAGGATTTATTAAGGGATATATAGGAAAATAAGGATTTTAAACATTTTTTCACTCTCTTACACATCTGTACAGATCAGGGGAAGATGAAGATTCACTTGGTTCACCATTTCTAGCAGTTACAAAGGTCTTAACAAGGAAAATATTGAGAAAATCATGTTTTTAGAAGTATTTTATAGAGGTTTTATGTTGTTTAGAAAGGTATAAACTCTTATATGGTTCTCCATGGTCTTATAAAACCCAAATCCATACAAAACATAGATCTATAGAGCCAAACAAGGCAAAAGCCCACTCCATTTCTCCATCGAGTTTCTTCGTAGTTCCAGACAATCAACCAATTTTCACTTGGTATTCTTAAGAGAGAGAAAGTTAGAGACCAATATCTTGGCCATAATATTTTACCATAATTCCCTTACACGTTTTAGCATTTTTCCTCTATTTAGTCTCCTTAACTTTATGAATAATCATTAAGAAGTTAAGGTGCAAAAAAAGGACTCAAAACCCCACCAAGATTAGTTTTCTTCAAATACAAAGTCCTGAAGCTAGATGAATGAATTATAATTATTTGTAATGGTATATTTAACACTCTTATACCCATAAAATACTATGTTGTTTCAAGTTTATACATGTTCATTTTGGTGTAGTGTCCAATAGTCTTATTTTGGCTAGTTTGAATAAGAAAGTCAAGGTGCATGAGATGTAAGGTGTTTTGAGAGAATTAAATTGATGAAATGAGATTATTATTAGTTCATAAAATACCATTAATGTATATTAATCATATTTAATAACCATTTGATTCATTAACATTAATAAAGATAGAATATTTTTCATGTATAAGCTGAACATTTGAACTTGCAACCATAATGCAGAAATCCTGATCAAATGGGGATCTGTTTCATTATCTATGACTCTTGAAGGAATATAATATCTTCATATAATCATTTAATATAATTAACAAGGATTTTTAAATAACCATACATTATATTCAAGTCTCTAGTGTCTTCCTTCAAGCCTAGGACAAGGAGATGATTGTGAACCTACAAATATATAGACCTATAGGTCAATGTTGACACCAAACAAAAATAACTTAGAGAGCATATATGAATTATGTAATACATGACCTAATTACCTATTTCATTTTTTAAAATAACTAAAATACTTTAAACCCAATATTTCTTAGGCCAATAGTGAGAGATGAAGCTCAAGTATACTCAAAGCAAAGCAAACAAGACAACCTATCATCCTACAGGAAGCCAACATCTATGTTGTATTAAAGGACTTCAAATAAAACTTCATGAGTTTATATAATATATATATATAATAATCCAAACATATATTAAATATCCTTCATACTTCATTTAACTTTGTCTCAAAAAGGACTGTGTAGAACTCTAGTGAACTGTGTGAGTCCAAAGGAAGGACTATGAAGATCTTAAGAGAGCATTCAAAGTGATTTGAGCCCATGAAATGATTGAAAGGATATAAATAAAATATTTTGTTTTTCTCATGATTTTTTATTTGTCCAATTAGGCTCAAAATAAGGTGTTTGATAGAAAAGGATATTCTAGGCCTAAAGGACTACCTACACACCTATAGCAGGTAGCAAGAGCAAAAGAACATGTTGGTGATGAGTGATTTGAGAGATAAAAAGGTGTATGGGTCATAAATATGTGTTAATAAAATTTTAATCTTATAAAAATCACATCAAGAGTGTTTGGTTGGTATATAGATTCCACTTTGGTGATTTACGGCCCAGAAAACCTAAACACGGACCTATAGGTCTATCATGGGCAGACTTGAGTGAAAATGCCAATTATATGATGTTGAATGACGTTGGGAGGCCTGTATAAAGGTAATAATAACATTATAAAACTATTTAAAAAAATTTAGAGTACTAAAGTACCACATGAAGAATATAATATTCACACTTGTAGTCATGAGGCTTAAATATAGACCACAGGCTTGACATAGGCTTAAATGGGAGAAATATCAACTATGTGGTGTTTTATGGAAATAAAATGGTTTTTTAAATGGAATAGAGAAGAATATTAATGTGTATAACCTTACTAGAAACATCAAAAATGTCAATAACTACTCAAGGAACCCCAATTTTAAGGCCCAACACTCAAGAGACTCAAATCATCACCTATAGGCTTGCCTATATGAATATTCTCTTTGTAGGTTGGATATGAGGTTTAGAGGTAATTTGAGTTTTTATAAGCCTAAATAGAGATGTTAAAATAGTTTCTCAGGTGTGAAGGAGGTGAAACTAATCAAAAATGGCATTCTCAAGTGTTAACAAGTTGGCAGACCTAAACACAAACCTACATGCCTAACAATGATTTCAAGTCTATCTCCAAAAGTTTGGAGATAGCATATGTTACCTATAATGAGATTTAGTTAAAATGGTTAGTAGAGGTTTGTGGGGTCCTATAATACTCTCTATAGAGGCTAGAACATTTGGAAGAGGGAGGTACCCTCAGTAAAGGATAAAAAGGGCTAGAATGTCGCATTTGCTCTCAAACCTTTATTGGTGCTCAGATCATGATTTAAGACATTTGAGAAGTAAAATGACATGTATAAGTGTTTCAAGATGTAATGGAGGGTATATCAGACCTCTTAGAACCTTCTCCAAGTAGATAATTAACTCTTGAGTGACCTTTTGGACCAAAGCACTCCCTTGACCTATTGGAACAGGCCTAACTAGTCAAAAATGGTCATTTTCTTCATGTGGGAAGTAAAACCAATATATGCATGGGAACCAATGGTTTTAGGAGGTGTTTATGGACCTTATGAACTATTTTCCAAAACTTAGAAACACCCAAAACCTTAGTTAAACCTTGTAAGACACCCGATGAAGAATATTAGTCTTCTAAATGCCTCTAATGGATTGTTATATCCTAGAAACTCCTTGGATGGTCTATAAAACCCCTTGAAAACTTTATGGTGTCATTATTTTGGCACATGTGAGGTATTATTATACAAAATTTGGCCTATGAATGACTATTATAAGCCTAAAAATGTCGTTTTGATGGTTTGTCATGAAGTTTGACTGAGTACAAGCCTAGTAGAGTCCCTTAGAACCACCTAAGGCATGGAGAAGGCAAGGGAGGATGATTCTAAATCCTAAAGAGGAAGGTATAAATTTATTGCAACATATTTTGGATATTTCAAGACACCTATTTTTTAGCAAACATGTTATCAAGAGTTCATATTAGACCTAATGCACCTATACCTCAATATTGAAGATGGTTTGAGCTTGAATAGGGGTGGAATGACACCTTATAGGGTAATTGAGATGTATTCAATTTATGATAGTAGTCCTATGCAACAACTGTTAGGATAAAATCATGATTAAATTATCCTCAAAATATAGAGAGGGAAGATATGTAAAATAAAAATTAAACTTGAAACAAATGAAAATAAAACATGCAAACCATAAGACAAAGATTTGTGTGGTTTACCAATTTGGCTATGTCCAAGGAGAAATGATCAGTTATTAATTATAGTAACACTTAGAGAATAAACCAATGACCAATGACAACAACCTATCACTCACACCTCTTCAATCTCTAACACTCTCCTTGTCTTTATTGCATACAAGCTTTCAACAAGATTAAAATAAGATAACTTCTAGCTTCACAAAGATTACAAGATTAAACAAAGACATACAAGTCTTTCACTCTTCACATCCACTAATCAGATTGCATTTATATATAAATGACATACTTTACATATATATAATTACAAAAGGAGAAGGAAAGAGAAAGAGAAAATGTGGCACCACATTTCCATGTGGGCCAAAAATAACACTATTAGGCATAGTTGACTCTATACGCAAGGGTCAAAAGTATTGTCATCTTCGTGATGCCCCTTGAATTCCTCCATGTTCTACCAAATGCTATGCCCCACTTCACATGGGCCTCCAATCTAGAATAGTAACATGTTCCCCACTATCCCATGTGCACACAAATGCTTCCAAAATATTTTATCCACATTTTGACTTCTCCCTCATGCCATAATCATGATTCCAACTAAGGGTAGCACCTCAACTATTCCTTTTCTTATTCTCACCAAAATACAAGTATGTAAATTATAAATGACAAAAAACTTGTCTCTTAGTGGAGTACTATGCCCCACTCTATCACATACACTAGATCACATGAGAGATCTTCTTGTGGGCCATGTCACATCACCAATAACATATGTCACCTTCCTACATCATCACTTGCATCACCTACTACATCTCTTGCAATTCATTTCCAACTCACCACTTCCACCTCATCACATGAATAGTGACTTTAAATAGTAGCTCATGAATAGTGACTTGTGAATAGTGACTTCACACTTAACAATTCTCCCACTTGATGTTAATATTCATAACTTCCCAATGTTGCATCTGTTGAAACAATTTCTCATTATAATCTTCTTCATCCATGAAGACTAACTGAAGTTAAAGATAATTTCAAATTCACTTTTTTAACTACCTTTATCATCATATCTTTAAGATTCTCACTTGTATGTATCTTTTCTAGCTTCAGTTGCTCCTCCTCCAATACATTCTGAATGAAGTGATATCTTAACTGAATGTGTTGATCATGGAGTTAAATGCTAAGGTATTCACCAAATGAATGACACTTTAAATATCACCAAAAAGTATACCTTTTCCTTGATGGTGTTCTAACTCTTCCATCAGCCTCTATATTCATATCATCTCTTTATTTCTTATGTAATATAAGCATACTCAGCCTCTATGGTAATAAGTGCCACCACTTTCTATAGACATGATATTCAACTCACCATTGTACCACCCATAGTGAACACATACCTAGTAGTGCTTATCCTACTATCCAAATCACTTTCCATTTCAAAATCAACATATCCCTATAAAATAACATCTAATCCACCACAACTCAACACTACATCTATGGTCCCTCTCAAGTAAGGTATAATCCACTTTACTATCTACTAGTGTTCATTCCTGGATTGCTCATGAATCTACTCACCACTCCCACTGCATGTATAATGTTTGGCCTTGTATAAACCATTGCATACATCAAACTACCAACTATTGATGATTAATCATGTGATTTCTTTCTTCTTTTGTATTGGGACATTGCTCCTTTGTTAACTTGAAGTGGCCTGGTAAAGGTGTCCTAACAAGTTTCACATTCTGTATGTTAAAGCTCTATAACACTTTCTTGATGTGCTCTCCCTATAACAGTGTCAACCTATAATTATTTCTATCTCTATCTATTCGCATCCCAAGGATATATTTAGTATCACCTAGATCCTTCATAGCAAAATAATCAACCAACTATCTCTTAAATACATTAATATCATGCATGTTATAACCTGCCACCAACATGTTATCTACATACAAAATCAAGATAATATAGTTGTCATAATTTAATTTCTTGAAATACACACAATGGTCAGAATGACATCTAGAATAGCCTTGCTCTAGCATAAAACTGTCAAACTTAATATACCATTGTCTTGGAGCTTGTTTAAGGCCATACAAGTTCTTCATCAATTTGCACACCAAATTCTCCTTACCACTAACTTAAAAAAATTATGGCTACTCCATGTATCTTTCTTCTTCTAAATCCCCATGAAATAAAGTTGTTTTCATATCCAACTATTCTAAATTCAAGTTTTCCACTATAACTATACTCAAAATAGTTCTAACATAAGTCATTTTAACAACAGGAGAAAATATTTCACCAAAATCTAGACCTTTATTCTGTGCAAATCTTTTCACCACCAATTTGGCCTTGTACTTAAATTTATCACCATATTCCTCTATATTATATACCCACTTGTTCTACAGTGCCTTCTTTCCCTTTAGAAGCTTCACTAAAACCCATGTCTTTTTCATTATGAGAGAGTCATATTCCTCATCCATTGCTTGCTTTCACTTCTCCTTAGAATCAACCTGAACTCCTTCTTTAAAGCTCTCTAGATCACCACCTTCAGTAAGTAATAAATAATTTAAAGGAGAAAATATTTCAAGTGGTCTACTTAATCTAGTAGATCTTCTCACAATAGGGGTTTGGGGTTCCTATTGTTGTTGCACATTTAACACTGGTACCTTTGGGATATTTCCATTTGTAATGTCCTTTGACATTGTGTACTCCTTTTTAGCTTCCTCTTGCTTATTTTCCAAAAATTCTTCCATGTACATGACTTTCTCATTGAAGATGACATCTCTAATCTTGATGTTTTTCTTATCTTCCTCATTCCATACCCAGAATCCAAAGTCACTAGGACATAGCTAATGAAAGAACATTTCTAATATTCAGCCTCTAGACATATTCTTTTTTTTAATATAAGCAAAAGCTTCATAATTGAAAATTTTCAAAAAAGAATAGTCTACCTTCTTACCACTCCATGCCTCCTCTGGTATGCCACCATCCATAGCACTTGAAGGTCCTCTATTTATCAAGTACACAAATGTATCAACAACATCTACCCAAAACTATAATGGCAACCCTATATACAACCTCATGTTTCTATCATGTTCCATGATGGTTCTATTCATCCTCTTAGAGACACCATTCTACTATGGTTTTTATGAAATGGTATTCTACCTATGGATTCCATTTAGAGAATAGTAGTTATCAAACTCATTGTTGCAATATTCTCCACCATTATCTGACCTAAGGCACTTGAGATTTAAACATATTTCATTCTCAACTAGATATCTCCATCTCTTAAATGTATCAAACACATCATATTTTTGTTTGATGCAATAACTGAAACCTTTTTAGTTTATCATCAATGAAAGTAAAATAATACCTTGAACCACCAAGTGAAGATACTTGAATAGGTCCCTATACATCTATATGCACAAACTCTAACTTCCTCTATTTAATGGTTGGTCCAACTGTCAAAAATTGCACACATTTATGTTTAACATACACATAGTGCTCACAAAATTTGAATTCAATTTCTTTTAGACCTGGTAATTTCACCTTTGAGTGAAGAATCACCATTCCCTTCTCACTCATGTGGCCAAGTCTGTAATGTCGCAAAGTTACATTTGTACTTGAAGTACTATATCACAATATGTATTAGTTTTAATAGTGGATAAATATAAATTACTCAACTTCTTACCTCTTAAAACTATTAGATCACCCTTGGTAACCTTTCATGAGTCACCAATAAAAGTGACCACACAACCATCACTTCCTAACTATCCTGAATAAATCATATTTCTCTTCAAACTTGGAAAAATGCCTACCATTCTTAATAACCCAAGTGTTTTCATTCTACAATTTCATGTTAACACTTAATTTTCAAATAATGCTACAAGGTTAATCATCACCAATATAAACATGTCCAAAATCACCTTGAACATAATCTCTAAAATAATGTTTGTTATGAGGGGGATGAAAAGAAGCTCCTGAATCTAAAACCCAAGATTAACTAATATTATCCAAAAAAAAGAATGAGTGGTTATTATAACACCTCACTTGCTACATTTGACTCTTTATTACCTTCTTATTGGTCTTTGGCTAGTTTTCCATGAAGAACCCAACAATCTTTCTTTATGTGTCCTGGCTTCCATAGTGTCAACATTCCATCTTACTTCTTGATTTTGATCTTGACCTCCTCCTTGATTTCCCATGAATTCCTCTTCCTCTATTCTTTTGTCTTCCTCTAGTCTCCATAGATAATATAATTTATAATTTGGATGTTTCAACATTGTTTCTCCTTCACATTTCCTTGCTTAGGATCACACCCACTACATCCTCAAACTTGAGTTTGGCATTGTTTGAGATAGAGTTGCTCATCACCATGAGCAAGCTATTCCATCTCTCAGGAAAATAACATAAAATAATAAGATCCTTAAATTCATCATCAAAGTCAATATTACCAAAATTTAACTGTCTTGTAACCATGTTAAAATCATTCAAGTGATTTGTTATTGAACCATTTTTAGCCATTTTCATATTAAACAATTTCTTCATAAAAAAAAATTATTATATGTAGATGGTTTTTCATACAAATTCCCTAGTGTGCTCATAAGACTTTTCATAGTCTTCTCTTGAGAGATGTTAAATGAAATTATAGATGCCAAGCATAATTGATGGTTCTAAGTGTTTTTATATCTAGAAACTCCAAGTCCTCATCTGAAATTGGTGTTGGCTTCTTCATTGTACCTCCCAAAGGAAAGTAGAGGTTCTTCTGAAAGAGGTAGTCTTCCATCTGCATCTTCCACAAACCAAAATTATACCCATTGATTTTTCATCATTTACCATAGCTCGCACTCAACCTAAAATCCACAGATTTTTTTAATTAATCCTCAGTAACAAATAACATGGCTCTAATTCCACTTGTTAGGATAAAAGTATGTGGAGATTATCCTCAAAATTGTAGATAGGGAAGATATGTAAAACAAAAACTAAACTTGAAACAAATCAAAATAAAACATGCAAACCATAAGACAAATATTTACGTGGTTTACCTATTTGGCTACATTCATGGAAAATGATCAATTATTAATTATAAAAACACTTGGAGAATAAACCATTGACAACAAACTGTCACTCACGCCTCTCTAATATCTCACACACTCCTTATCTTCAATGCATACAAGATTTCAAAAAGCTTACAACAAGCTAACTCCTAGCTTTACAAAGCTTACAAGATTCAACAAAGATATACAATTATTTCACTCTTCACATCCACTACTTGTATTTCATTTATAAAGGAATGACATACTTTACATATATAGAATTACAAAAGAAGGAAAGATAGAGAGAAAATGGGGAGAGAGAAAATGTGGCACCATATTTCCATGTGGGATAAAAATAACTATTAGGCATGGTTGAATCCATGTGTAAGGGTCTAAATTATTTGGCATCTTTATGATGCCCCTTGAATTCCTTCATATGTTTTCAAATGCTATGTCCCACTTCACATGGGCCTCCAATCTGGAATAGTAACTTGTTCCTCACTATCTCATGTACACACACATGCTTCAAAAATATTCCATCCATATTATGACTTCTCCCTCATGCCATAATCATGATTGGGTGGCACCCCAACTATTCCTTGTCTCATTCTCACCAAAAGACAACATGCATGTGAATTACAAAATATAAAAAAAAACCTCTTTTAGTGGAATACTAAGCCCCACTCCATCACATTCACTAGATCACATGAGAGATCCTCTCGTGGTCCATACCACATCAACAACAAGCCACATCCACCTTCTTGCATCGTCACCTACATCACCTACCACATCTCCTATAGATTCATTTCTAACTCACCACTGCCACCTCATCACATGAATAGTGACTGTGAATAATAGCTCATGAATAATAACTTAATACTTAACAATAATTAAGCCTAGGATGGAAGGACAAACTTGTTATTCTGGTATTCATTTAAATCAGGCATGCTTATCAATCAAATTGTAGGTTTTCATCAATTTTAAGACACTTGATACTTGATCCTCAACCTCACCAAGATGAGAGAGGCATTGAAGTGGCCTAGAATGGCATTGCAGGTATCCAAGAAGTATGACCAAGGGTGACACATGGCAAGACAAAGACTTGTAATTCCTTCCTTACCAAGAATGGTCATTTTCAAATGAGTTTAATGAGTCATCCAAGGAGTTAAGGAGTCCTTTCTAGGCCATTTTCTAGAATATATAGATCACATCAAGGTGACACATGTTGAGGGAGTTATTAGATCTACCTACTTGTAGGCTTTCTTATTTGTAACTTGTCTCATCATGAGAGGACACTTGTCATTGCTCCTCATATTCCTCTCCTCTCTCTCTCTCTCCTCACATTCTTCTATATATATGCTTAATTTTAACATTAAATGTGCCTTTTAGCTGAGTATGGCAAAACCCTGCTCAACTTACCACTTATATTATGCCTTTGAATGTTGAATAAAGTCATTTATTACCTTCTCAAATGCCTAAAATTAGTGTTCTTCTATGATTGTTGATGAATGCTCGTAGTAGTGCCTTCACTCTCTCTCATTTGTCCTCTCCTACCTCTTTGAAAATAGATTATCTTCTTGCAGGTCACATGGTGATTTTGGATAGCATTACATAGTGATTTAACTTATTTGGAAATAATAGAGTTTTATTCCTATTTTAGTTAAGGGTATGAATTAATAAATCAGTAGAGAATATAGTAATAAATATAGTCCTAATTTGTGAAACTATTTGTCTTTTTCACCTTTCTAAAAATAGTAATAAATAAGAAGAAATACAACTTAGCTAGAAAATAGACCGAGACAGATGATATAAAGGTTGAAAATGACTATGCAAGACTAGGAAGGTGTCATAAACCTGAATTTGGCTTTCATTGGGAAAAAGGATAAGAACATCAAAAAGTGGATGCTTTGATGTTTTACACTATTATCCATTCCTACCACTATTGTCCATACTAATCACAAAAATCTGAAACATTCTAAGTAGTTATAATGTACCTGTGTGAGCATGCCTATGAAAAATTAAGCACTCGTTATCAAAGAAACTCACTATAGAGCTAATTTTGTCTTCAAACCCTAACCCTTTATCATGCTTGATAAAATGACATTTGAGTCACTTAAGAAAGATGGGGTTTAGTGTGAAATATGTACCGAATGTGTATCACACCCCTTGTATAGGTGGGTTGTCCACATACCAATACTTTGAAGAAGGATCAAGCTATATGTAGTTCTCCCAATTGATGTGATTTGTACAATAGTGTTATGTAAATGAAAAAATGCTAAACTAAGAGTGCTTGAGGTGGTTAGGGACTGGTATGATGGTTTGAATATGTTGGTAGTTGTATTAGATGGCTATATATAGAGAATAGGGAAATTTACCTTAGTGGTCTTGTTTATATTCAAGTTTGCTTTTGTTATATGTACCAACCCCTTCTAAATGAACTTTAAATGGGATTCTATAGAGATCTATTGGTCATGGGTTAAATGTGTTTATGCTAAGCTAACATAATAAAGAAGAGGAATCAGAAAGAAATGCTCATCTAGGCTTGAAATGTGATTGGACAAGAGCACTAGAAATAGAACACTTGAAGATCCAGTACTATATTCCAACCCTAGTGCTCTTGTCCTCCAAGTTTGGGACATGTGTAGATAGAATAAGCATGGTAAATAGATACTAGCTAAGCTAGAATCAGGTCTCAAAACTTTATGAATGATTGAGAATAAGCAAAAAGGTGTCTAGAACGATCATGAAAGCATGCAAGAGGCATCTATGGATTGGGTGTCACAAGCCACACTCAAACTACCAATTTTGACATTTTATATGACTATAGTTATCCCCCTTTTATTCTAGTGATTCAAGAAAGTGAAATGCTAGGATAAATGAAAAGTGGAAAACGTACCTGAACTTACCTATAAGGGTGAATCCCATGAAGTTATGTGATGCAAAGTGTTCATAGAGAGAGCACATTGTGAAGTGTAAATCTGTAAGAGAAAAAAAAAGTATATCAATTCTTACTAGATATGTTATATCTAAAATAAGATCACACAAAGTTGGGTAAGAGAGAGAGGAAGAGAAAGAAACAAATACACCTCATCGAGTATGTGAACTAATATAAAACCTATTTTGATGCTATATGATGTTGTATATGTGGTGTACCAAGATTAATATTATGAATGGAGCTGATTGATCAATTCTCCAGGAGTGGCTCAAGAATGCAAAGGCTAGCCCTTTGGCTCCATCATCACCCACTAAGTGAAGCTAAGTGAAGCTAAGTGAAGCTAAGTGGTCATGTATGTGTTGATTTATGTTTGGACTATGTATCCAATCTATCTAAATAGGTGGCTCAAGAATACAAATGCTAGCTAGACCTTTAGCTCCATCATTGCCCATTAAGTGAAGTTATGAAATGATATCAGTATGAATGTGTGTTGTATGAGATGGCTTGTGAATCCCATGAATGCTCTAAAATTTGATAATGTGGCATGGACATCTGAATATGTGATACAAACTAAGCCAATCTTATCCAATATGAAAGGAAGAGATTAGGATTGTATGAAATCCACTCTAAAACTAGAAACTAGGCTTATGTGGAAGCCACTCAAGAATGTGGAGGTTAGGCTTGTATGAAAGCCAATCTAAAATGATTCCAACCACCTACATATGGAATAAGTCATGTAAGTGTTGAGAATTCCTAGGTAATATACTAAACTCAAAAGGAAAAGAAGTCAAATGTGTCATGCACATTACCCCCAATCACTGGTGTCTATAACATAGATTCTAATTTGGAAGTTATACCAACTACCCAATCTGAAACTAGAAGAGCCATCATGCCATGCATGATGTCCCCTATATTCAGATTCTTTGAGAAAACCTATACTAAAATTGTTAAATTTAAACTAATTTTTATGTGACAAAATTGTAGTTGAGCTTACCTTTTTGCATATTTTTAGAAAATTTGAGCTTTTTTTGTTTGGACAAGAGTGTTGAAAACATGATACCTTGTTATTTGATGCTATTGTCCATGTCTGGTGATGTTGCCCTTTATTGAATCTAATGACTGTTCTATAATCATCACTATTTTTTTGGTCTATTCTACCTGGTTTGACCTTTTATTATTGTTATGAGTATTTTAAACACTGATTTTGACCAATAGAGGGCTTTGATCTCTATGAAAAAAATTGTTTGTTGCCCCCTCGTCTGAGAATAGGAATGAAGACCCTGCAATGACTACCCTTAGAAAAAAGAGCCTTGCAAATGTGTTATGCTATGAAATACATGATATAGAAATGATAATCCAAAATATATCTCAAGATATAGCATATTTTGTATTGGAGATTGTTAGATCAATAGGGGTATGCCTCGATAGATGTAACAATGAAATAGCATGTGTAGTATACTGAACTAAAACTAGAAATTTGGTTCACTGTCAAGGAGGGGTGGAGCTTAATTTCCATCATATCATCCAAGAAGGTGAGATAATTCATGATGTGGATCATGGCATTGCAAACAAATGAGAAGCAAATAAACATGCAAGGCAAGAAGCAAGAAGCATACAAAAGAGGCCAAGAAGCCAAGAAAACAGGGGATATGGGAACATGTCACTCAAACTAGGAAAATCAAACATACAAGGCATGTTCAAATGACCACATACACATACAATTACAAATAAGTAATATTGGCATGAGGGCCATAAGAACATACAAGAGTACAAGCAAAGGACATTGGTAAATGTCCTAAGGCACACACAAGTAACAAAATAAGAACTGAGAAATGCAATCACATCTAGCTCCTCAAAGTAAGAAAGGAAGGCATGTAAATAATGGAAATACTATATCATCTAACTAATCAAAGAAATAAGTAAAAGTATGCAATAAATGTAGTACAAGACTCGGTAGATGCTAAAAAATACACAAGTGTATATAGTAGTGAGTGTTGATAGAATAATCTGTATAGGCTAGTAAGTTATGTACATCAACGTGATAACTAGAGTGTGTGGTGTAGGAATGGCATAACATGGATGGTGTATTCATGTAGAATATTCTCCTGATGGGTAGATATGTTGATGTATGTATCAAATGTAAAAGTAGGATGCCCCCTCAATGGGTAGAGTGAAGCAATCAAGGATCTAGGTGTCACTACACACACTCAAAAAAGATCAAGTGAAGTATGGTAATCTAGATAAATCTACAAATAATAACATAGAATAGCAAAATGTAAGTCTAGCATACTAGTAGAAATGTAAAGCATGGATAATGCATATAATTGAAAAAAAAATTGGTGTTTTGAGTTATTTGAATGTTTTTGTATTTTGACATGTTATATTTTTTTGGGTATTTTGAAATATTGTTTTTTTTTAGTATTTGGAAATAAGCTATGTACAAGTAATCATAAGGAAACTATTAAAAAGAAAACAAAAAAAAATATGTACAAGTAAGCTGAGAAATTATGTACAAAAAATATTGAGAAGAAATTATACTAACTGATGAGTCTCATAAGAGACTCCCTATCATGGTGTCTTATATCAGGGAGATGGATCATGTGTGATCATGAAGCATGATGGAAAGACTAAGACTGTGACTCTAAATGTTGTGTATGTTGTAACTGCTCTAAAATATCTATAGTGGAAACTAACTGTGGGGTCCCCTTGTAACTCTAAGAAGTGGATGCAATTATGGGGATCTTAAGGACCCATCTAGTACTAGAAAAATATCTATAAAAATTTGCTCTATGTGTAAAGGCATGAGACCTCAACGATACTACCTTGGGTTTTAATATTGTAGCTAAGAATAAATATAACTTTGGGTGTGTTCATACAGTCTAAAAATAGTAATAAATAAGAAGAAATATAACCTAACTAAAAAATAGACTGAGACAGTTGATACAAAGGTTGAAAATGGCTATGTAGGATTGGGAAGCTATCATAAACCTGAATCTAGATTTTACTGGGTGAAAGGATTGGAGCATCAAAAATTGGACACTTTGGTGTCTGATGTTATGGCCCGTTCTTGTTGTTATTATCCAAATTGATCATAGAGACCTAAAAAATTTTGGGTAGTTATGTTGTGCCTGTGTGAGCATGCCTATGAAAAATCAAGCACTAATTGTCGATGAACTTGCTATAGAGCTGATTTTGTCTTCAAACCCTAACCCTCCATCATGTTTGATAAAACAACATTTGAATCACTTGAGAAAGAGGGGGTTTAGTGTGAATATGTATTAAATGTGTATCCACACCCCTTATGTGGGCACATTAACTACATACCAATACTTTGAAGAGGGATCAAGCCATATGTAGTTCTCCCACTTGATGTGATTTATGAAATAATGTTATACGAATGCAAAAATTCTAAAATGAGAGTGTTTGAGGTGGCTAGGGACTGGTGTGAGGGTTTGAATATGTTGGTAGCTATATTGGATGGTTTCATGGAGAGAATAGGTAAATTTGCCATAGTGGTCTTACTTGTATTCTTGCTTGCTTCTATAATGTTTTCCAACCCCTTATAAATGAACTTTGAATGGGATTTTATAAAGATCTATTGGTCATGGGTTAAATGTATTCATGTTAGGCCAACATAATGAAGAAGAGTAATTAGAAGGAAATAGTCATTTGGGCTCAAAATATGATTGGATAATATCACTAGAAATAGGACATCATACACTATAGTCCAACCCCATCATTCATATCCTATAGGTTCAAGACCTGCGGGATAGAATAAGCATGGGAAATGGCACCTAATTGAGTTATAATTAGGTCTTAGAAGTCTATGGATCATTGGGAATAAACAAAAAGGTGTCTAGAAGGTTCATGAGAGCATGTAAAAGGGACCTATGGGTTGGGTGTCACAAGCCACACTCAATATACTAATATTGACATTTGATATGAGTACACATAGTTTAGAAGGGGATTTCAGTCATTAGTGTCTTCCTTAGACCTCTTGATTATCCCTTTTATTAAACACATTGCCTATGACCTCTATGTTGAAAATATTCATGCTTGAAGATCTTTGTTGAGTAATTTGATCAAATTCAAGCTTAATTCATGTTCTTAGCATAGTATAGTCAAGTAAAGGGTGTTGATTTGGTGCATCACCTCTATAGTTTATTTTACTTCTAGTTTAATCTCCCTTTTCCCATCAAATAATAGTTATATTAGTAGTTTTAGGGTGATAACATCAAGGAATCTAGCCCTTTCTTTAGATTCACCTCATATATAAGGCCACCCACTGTCTACAGGTGTCTCCATACTATCACTTAAGTGAAGAGGCTTGAACAACCTCCTCAAGGTTATAACTTTTGAATATAATAGTTATGACACACCTGGTGTAATAAGAGACATCATACATTGAAGATTTATTGGTGTTGATATTTAATGTACCAGCCTTTAAAGGAATGAACACAAGCACCAATGGCAACCTCAAGCACATTGATCTAGTTTTAGTATCCCAGGTATTCTTTCAAGCAAGTATTATTTATATTTTGTCTTTCTCATAAAGTGTGATGGTTTAATTTGGAGTGGATTTATATTTTACCAATGTTGGTGATCCATGTCAAGCTTATGCTGATACTTATTAGTAGAATTTTTATCCTTACCAAAAACCTAATGATCTATATCAATCCTATGTTGATCCATGTCATCCATATAATGACCCTACTTACCCTCCATATGACCCTAGTTATCAATGTGATTAGCCTCGCTATCAAAAGTACTATCCTCCCTCTTTTTCTCATTAACCTTACCAATCTTGTCAGCCTTCATATTAGTCTTACCAATGTTTTCATCAATAGGGGTTAAGGTATAAGGAGTATATAACTAGGTGAATTCAAGCTAAGAAATATTAAGATTCTTAGATGCTCATAAAGATGTTAAAGAATGAAATGGTAACGAATAAATATATATAAAAGTTCAAAACTTGGTCAAGATGTCCTTATTAATCTCATTCAAAATCTAAAGGACTCATTATAGTTTACAAGGGGTGAGTGGACAGCCTTTAAAGAGGGAAAACAGTATGTCCTAAACCAATGAAAGGTTGTAAATAAGAGATTTAAATCAATGCATGGAGGATAGGTTAGAAAGATGTGAGAAGTAATAATTTCAATCTCTTTAACCTCAATTACCCTCTCCAATCTTAATTCAGTCCTCTTGTGTCTTAACTTGATGCAACTTACAATATCCCATCAAAAAAGTCTTGATGTTATGAAAGCCTCACTCATTGTCCATCAAGCTCAACTTTCTCTCTCTAAAGAACATTCTCTCATGCTCATCCAAAATTATAAATTTGAGGACAATCTAAGGTAGTTTTTAAGCTTCCCAAACCCTTCCCCTACCCCTCAAGTTATAACATACCATCAAGAGGAAGCTCTTGAGTTCAAGGTTCTAAGTTACAATCAAGTGGTAGAGTCATGGGGGAAGAAAGATGAACCATGCCTAAATAAATATTTTGAGACCAAAAGGAAACTTGTGCCTATTTAGGCACCATCCATATCTCCTCAAGAGCCCCTAACCTTCCCATCATGGAAGCCCATCCAAGAGGGCATCCAAAATAATAAATTAGTTTCAAGCTTAAAGCTAATTCATGAACCTATTCAGGCCCCATCCTTCCCTCTTAAAGAACCCGAAACTTTCCAATCATGGAAGTCTATCCAAGAGAGCATTAAAATGAAGAAGGAAGTACTTATGGATAAATTTTAAGACACTTCAATTGAACACAAGGAATAACTCATCATTAACACTCCCCTTGGTGAAGAAAAGAGAAAATCAGTCTTTGGAGATGAAGGGAGAGGTGATCTTCATCATGTGGAAGCAGAATTTGAATGAGAGAACACTCTTGAAGTTGAACAAAGATCAATTAAGATAGTTATAGTAGTTGTCCATGCAATTAGTCAACTCAATGAGATCATGGATGACCAAGAATAATAATTCTTAAAGCATCTTGATGAATTAGAGTAACTAGATTTGATTGAGATGCAATTGGATGTCTTCTAAGATGTCTCATGTGGCCAAGAAGAAGACAAATTTCAACTATGTCATGATTCTAATGAAGAGTTTGAAATGTTTGACCAGCGAGTGGTCCCTTAAGAGAATGACAATAATGGAATTGAATTTGGTATGTTTTTAAGTGATGAATAATAAGTTAACTTTTGGGAAGAGATAAAAAAATTGCTCTAGTTTGGATAGTGAACCTACAACCCATGATGAAAGTTCTCATATTATTATCTTGGCTAATGAGCATAATTAAGACATGCATGAAAAAGATCCTAAAAATAACATCATGATAGGTGATATTGTTGAGTCTCATGAACAAGTTCAATAAGGTCTTGAATACATGTGGTAGTCTTACTTGGACATGTTCAAAGAATTTGAAGAGCTTGAGAGGTTAATACCAATATAATAACAAGATGAAGTTGATGTTGTGCTCACAAATCAAAGTGTGATCGATTTGGAATTCTCTCACATTACTAAGGATAGATAGCATTATGAGGTAAATGTTAAAGATCAAGATGAATTTGTGTTCATTAGTGACATATTTGTAGTTTCTGCTCCATTTGAAGTCAAGACAAAGACAATGGTGATCAAAAAATAAGTTGTCAAACCAAGAACATGGCATGACCAGCTACTTGTATACCATTATTTCTCATCACATGAAAGATACTCAAGGAGTATTCCTTTTGATCTAGAGTATCAGATCTTAGAGGTTAGTTGTATATAGTGTTTTCTTGTTTTTTTTCCCCTAAGTGATTTGTATCAGAGTGTTTTGTCTTGTTATTTTGTTGTGTGTGTATTGCTTTGGTGTGTTCGCTTCTTATCTTATTATGTTAGTGAAGGTAGTTAGTTGTTCTAGTTATTTCAAGGCATTTGTAGTCAAGTTTTCAAGGTCCAATCAGGTCTAAGATAGAGTGAAAGGTGACTCCATGGGCCAATAGATGGACTAGGTAACCATTCTAAGGTACATATTTGGCATGCAATCCTAAGAGGTCACCAAATATGTTAGCCAAAATTTGGCTACCAGAAATGAGGATCATTCAAAACTTTGATGTACTTGATCTTAAATTTGTTGATAGCCATTATGAAGTTAATTTATTGGTCATTAATGATCTAATATGATAGGTAATGTGTATTCCTTGGAAGCTTACAAGGTCATTTAGAATGGTCTAGTTGGTAGCTGAGTCAAGTCACTTTGTCTTGCCATGTATTGGTCATTCTTTATAGCCTTTATTATGTGTTTAGTATTGTTTAAGGTAAGTTTGAAAAACTTAAATTTAAGTGTGAAATCAAGTAACTGTGGAATCATGCTCAATGAGACAAGGTGGTGACCCTTCTAGAATAACCATGGTCTAAAGCTTACTAAATTAACTAGGGACCAAAGCTAATGAGTTGATCACATTATTTTTCAAGAAATTTGGAGAGTTTAAGGTATTTCATCTACTTTTGTTTCATTGTGCATTCAAATTTTGAGATGATACTTACTAGTATAAAACAAATAATGTAATAGGGGTCATTTAAATTTAACTAATACTCATATTGTGACATCATACTTGTACTTGACCATCCTCACCTGCTAAAGGTCTTATATAACTGATTTCCAATGTTTGAGTTTATTGATAACTACCATTTATCATTTTACAACATATAAATGAGGATTTATTGAGGGATGTTCAAGAAAATAAGGGTGTGAAATGTTTTGGCACTTTCTTACACATTTGTACAAGTTAGGAGAAGATGAGGAGTCACCTAGTTCACCATCTCCAACAGTTCTAATGTTTGAGAGTTTTCTCATGTTATTATTACCATTATATATACCTACCAACCTCATTACACATCATATAATTAGAATTGTTTCTCAACTCTACCCATGACAGGCTTGTAGGTCTGTGTTTAGGCTTTCTAGGCTATAAGTCACCAAAGTGGACTCTATATACCAACCAAACACTCTTGATATTCTTTGGATAAGATTAAAATTTTATTAACACTTATATATTACCCTTACAACTTTTTATCTCTCCAATAACTCATCACTAACATGTTAATTTGCTTTTGCTACTTGATATAGGTTTGTAGGTAGTCCTTTAGGCTTAGAATCTCCTTTTATCTCAAACACTTTGTTTGAGCCTAATTGGATAACTAAATCATCATGATAAAAGTGAAACATTTTATTTAGATCATTTAAATCATTTTATGGGATCAAATCACCTTTAATGCTCTCTTAAGACCTTCACAGTCCTTCCTTTGGATTCACGTAGTCCACTTGATTTCTACATAGTCCATTTTGAGATAAAGTAAAATGAATTCTGAAGGATATTTCATAGATGTTTGGATGATTTTATATATATATATATATAGACACACACACACACACACACACACACACACATATTATATAAAATTTTTAAGTTGTATTTTAAGTCCTTTAAGACAACATAGATGTTGGCTTCCTGTAGGACCATAGACTATCTTGCTTTCTTTGCTTTGAGTGTACTTGAACTTCATCTCTCACTGTTGGGCGAAGAAATCTTAGGCTTAAAGTATTTTGGTGCTTTTGTATATGAAAATAGGTCATTAGGTCATGAATTATATAATTCATATACACTCTCTACTAAATTTCCACGTGAAGAAGATAACCTTCACACTTGTAGTCATGAGGCTTAAATACGGACCTATAGGTTTGTCATAAGCTTAAATGGGAGAAAGATTGACTATGTGGTATTGGATGGATATCCATGGGTTTTAAAAGGGAATATAGAAGAAGATTAATATGTCTAACCTTATTATAAAAATTAATAATATTAGGACCTACTTAAGGACCCCAACTTCAAGGCCCAACACTCGAGACTCAAATCATCACCTACAGGCCTACCTATATAAATATGCTCTTTGTAGGTTGGATATGAGATTCATAGGTCATTTGAGATAAGATAATAATAATTATATTTTTTAAAACATTTTTATAGGTGTGAAGGAGGTGAAAATGATCAAAAATGGCATTCCCAAGTGTTAACAAGTTGGTAGACCTAAACATAGACATATAGGCCTAATGAGGATTTCTAGTCTTTCTCCAAAAGTTTGGAGATATCATATGTTCCCTATATTGAGATTGATTTTAGATGGTTAGTATAGATGTGTGGGGTCTTATTTTTATATATATATATATATATATATATATATATATATATATATATATATATATATATATATATATATATATATATATATATATATATATATATATATATATATATATATATAATAAGAATAGGTTTGAACCTATGGAAAAGGGAGATAACCTCAATAAAGGATAATTGAGGCTAGAATGTCAAACTTGCTCTCAAACCCTCATTGGTGCTTAGATCATACTTTAAGACATTTGAGAAGGAAAATGACTTGGATAATTGTTTTAGGATGTCATGGAGGGTATATAAAAACTCTTAAAACCTTATCCAAGTATATAATTAACAATTGAGTGACCTTTTGGACCAAAACACTACCTCAACCTATTGGAGCAGCCCTAAATAGTTAAAAATGGTCATTTTCTTCATGTGGGAAGCACAACTAGTAGATGCATTGGAACTAATGATGTTAAGATTCATTGATGGACCCTATGACCTCCTAATTTGGGTCAATTTTTCTTATTTTAAGGTCTATGCCTTTATGAATTATCATTAAGAACCTAAACACACCTAAAACCTTGCTTAAACCCTACAAGAGATCTAATAAACAAGATTAGTCTTTTAAATGCCTCTAATGGATTTGTATGGCCTAGAAACTCATTTTATAGTCTATAAATTCTCCTTGACACTTCATGGAGTCATTATTTTATCATGTGTGAGGTATTTTTGTACAAAATTTGGCTTAGGAATGATTGTTATAGGCCTAAAAATGTAGTTTTGATGGTTTCTCATGAAGTTTGACTGAGTACAAGCCAAGTAGAGTCCCTTAAAACAACTTATTACATGAAGAAAGAAGGTTAAGATGCCTCTAAAACCTCATTAAAAAGGTCTATAGTGATTAAAACATATTTTAGAGACTTTAATACACCTAGTGTTGAGCAAACATACTATGAAGAGTTTCTATCAAACCTAATGCACTTGTACCTCAATATTGAAGAGGGTTTTGAGCTTGAATAGGGGTGAAATGACTCCTTATAGGGTAATTGAGAGGTATCGAAGCTATGATAGTAATCCTAATTTAAGAACTAATCCTAGGATGAAAGGACAGATTTTTTATTATGGTCTTCTCTTGAATCAAGCAGGGTTTTTAATCAAATTATATGTTCTTATCAGTTTGAAGACACTTAATAATTGATCCTCAACCTAACAAAGATGAGAGATGCATTGAAGTGGCATAATATGGAATTGGATTACTCTAATAATCATGACCAAGGGTGAGACATGATAAGACAAATAATTATAACTCCTTGACCAAGAATGGGTAATTTTAAATGAGGTTGATGAGTCATCCACGAAGTTAAAGAGTCCTTTCTATGCCATTTTCTATAAGATCATGATCACATCAAGGTGACACATGTTGAGGTAGTTCTTAGATCTACCTCCTTTTAGTATTTCTTGTTTGTAACTTACTTCATGAGGAGAGGACACTTGTCATTACTCCTCCTATGCCTCTCCTCTCTCTCTCATTCTCACATTATTCTATATATATGCTTGATTTTGGAATTGAATGTATCCTTTAGCTGAGTATGGTGAAGCCTTGCTCAACTAAACACTTGTACTATGCCTTTGAATTTTGAGTAAAGTTGTTTCTTACCTTCTAAAATGCCTACAATCAATTTTACTTGAGTGATTATTGATGAATGCTAGTAGTAGTGCCTTAACTCTCTCTCTCTCATTTGTCCTCTCCTACCTCTTTGCAAATGGATTATCTTCTTGTAAGTCATATAGTGAGTTTGGATATCCTTACATAGTTTAGAAGTTGATTTTAGTCATTAGTGTCTTCTTTAGACCTATTGATTAGCCCTTTTATTCAACACATTGTCTATGACCTTTATGTTTAAATACTCATGTTTGAAGGTCCTTGTTGAGTAGTTTAATTAGATTCAGGCCTAATTCATGTTATTAGTGTAGTATAGTCAAGTGGAGGGTGTTAATTTGGTGCATCACCTCCCTAGTTTAGTTTACTTTCAGTTATCTCTCCCTTTTCCCAACAAGCAATAGGTGTAGTATTCGCTTTAGGGTCATATCATCAAGGGAGATAGACCTATCTAGATATTCACCTCAGTGATTAGGCCACCCATAGGCTAGAGGTGTCTCCTTTCTATCACTTAAGTGAGGATTCTTGAAAAACCTCCTCAAGGGTGCAACTTTTGATGATAATAGTGAGTATTCCACCACCTCGTGGTAGTGATAAAAAGATTATCGTATATAACCTTCAGTTTTATGTCTTCCACAAGAAATACCCTTATCATCCATTGTACATATTCTTCAAAAAAAAGTATTCTATTAAATTTTGGTAACCTAGCTTGAGAATATCCCCTTTAAATGCGGTATACTTTTCTTACTAGTGGGATCGGATCTATTTTTGTAGTGATTTTTTGTATAATTTTTATGTAATTTTTTTATATGATTTTTTCCCTACACTTGTCTTTGGCACTCCATCAAGCCATACTTCAATATATTCATCTAATTTTGTTTCTAGTTCTTCACTTTCTATGGGTAATTCAATGTTGTTATTTTGTCATGTTCCTCATTCAAATTAGTTATTTTATTAATTATATATACTCCTAATAATTCATTAAAATCAGTTTCTTCATCATTAGGCCATAATTATTCTGACCATATAGCTACCATGTTAATTTTTAATGGGAAACAAACTACCAATTTTCTCCCTTCAAAATTCATTTCCTCTTCCTCAAAATTAAGAATAACATTGAAATATACTAACCATTATAAGTTTAATAGAGTAGGGTATCTAGTGTCATACATATCGATGACTTTGAAGTCTACTTTTGTGGTAATGCCCATGAAGTTAATAGGTATGTTATGGATTTTTCCTATTAGTGACCGTGGAGTTCCATTTTCCATTGAAATATGCTAGTTTTTCACATGTAACTATGTT
This sequence comes from Torreya grandis, assembly GCA_037957365.1. Classification (NCBI taxonomy): domain Eukaryota; kingdom Viridiplantae; phylum Streptophyta; class Pinopsida; order Cupressales; family Taxaceae; genus Torreya; species Torreya grandis. Next base: position 310,281 of record JARHVA010002172.1, read on the forward strand.
TTCCCAAACATTTTACATGTGCTTCATGGAATAACATTAGTATTAGCATCGAGATATAATAATGTTTTTGTAAACTAGTATGGAATTTTAGAGTTCTAACCTAATAAAAATTAAATTAAATTCAAAATTCCTACCCTAATTCTAATTACAATACCTCATATTATAACTAAAGGAATAAGCATTTAAATGCAAACTAAAATGAAATACAAACAACAAGATTATACCTCAAAATTACATGATATCCTTCCTCTTTGAAACGTGGATGTGTTCCAAAATACTTGAGGGATGAGTGATTGATTTGTAATGTTTGATTACTCTTGTTGACTCAAGATTTGGTTAAAATTTTATTATGGATGATTAATTGCTTGATAATATGATGGGATAATGGCATTGGCTTCTTAGTTCCCAGTTTGTATTGGGATTTAGCTGAATATATAAAGCCACATTACAAGGATCAATCGATAGGATTTAGTCATGGATGATTGAAATCAATGAATTAGATTTGATGAGAGGATTAGGTAGTTGGATTATGGATTTAAAAATTCCATTAAGGATTCTAGAGAAGGTGGTGATGGGCTCAAAGTAGATTAGAGGATTCTAAAGGAAGATTAGGATAATTAATGAGGATTTATATGTAGATCAATGATGTGATTTTTAGGAGTGTTAGTGAAGGTAGGTGGTGGTAGTTGGGGAGAAATTTTAAATCCATAGATATTGTGTAAGCTTGATTAAGGATAATATGAGGTGATAATAAAGATAATTAATTGGTGTAAAGGATAATGAAATGAAATTTAAGGTTATGATGAAGAAATATGTAAGGGGGATATTAGGATAATTTTGGTATGATTTTAATGTGTGATGATTCTAATAATAATAGAATTAGTGGAAGCGGATTATTTTATATGTATACTATTTTCTTCATTTCTTGTCCATTTATTTTTACATCCAACGTAATGGTTGTCTTTTTCCATCTACAATTAGTCTGAAATACATTATTTTTAAGATTTTCCTTATATTTTTCTACTCTCCTTACCCCATGTATGCACTCTTAATTATTCCATTAATTTCAAAGTTGTGTTAATTTACTCAACAAGTCTTATTTCTTTGCTAATTTCAGCATTTGTTTTGATCTCATCCTCATCAAAATATGCTAATTTTGTATTCTCATTATCTTGGTTTTCTTGTATAATAGTCTTACTTTTCTCTACTACCTTATCATGTTCGTATATTTTTGGGTAGTGTTCATCACTTTATTCCTTGGATTTTGTTACCTTTTCTTTCCCCTTTCCAATAATAATACCACTCTAAGTAGTCATTATTAATCTTTATTTTGGTTCATTAATCTCTATCCCAGTCTTTTTTTTTAATATTATGATATCTATATTCTATTAAAAAAAATATGAAATTTATTTATGTCATTTTATAAGGATACACTTATATAGGAACATTCTACTTTCTCTTTAATCTTATCATCCTTATTACCACATCTCACTTCATTACATCACCCTTTGGTTTCAAATGTTTTTAAAACTTTCTTAACAAGCTTAGATCCTTTTTATTGTGGTGAATTTTATATTTATTGAGTCTTTATACTACCATTTTTATATTATTTTTCTACTTTGGGGCATGATAATAAGTCATGTGTTCTTTTCTCTTGACAAAACCTGCATTTGACCTATGGTTCTTCAATGCAAGTTCTTTCTATTTGTCCTATATTCCCACATTTTTAACTTAAAGGAGGGGATCATTCCTAGATATGTCCTTGGTTGTATCTTCATCCTCTTTGATATCCACCTCTTCCACTATGATATCTTCCTTTATTTATATTTTGATCCCCCTACATCTAATCACGTTAGTTGTTGTTATAATATTGGTTTTGTTGATTTTGGGTGATAAGTTTTGCATTATTAAAGGGTTCTTGTTTTATATTTTGGGTTTAATTATAGTGGGGTCAACCATTATCTTTGTTGGTGGTGTCATCCATAGAACTATATATGTTCATCTTCTATTCATATCTTTTATGTATGCCATTGTATTGTGTCATGGGTAGGCATGGTTACAATGGTTAAAGGATCCACATGTCATGTAGTACATAAGTGGATTCGTTAAGAATGCCACTTCCATCATTGGACATAAATTTTGAGGGTGTTGATCTTACATTCAATATATTTCACTATATATTCCATATATATAAATGGGTTGATATACTAGTGGTGACACGCCTTTCACTTATGACATTCCAATTGATGTTAATCTATTTCATGTTCCTTGATGAGGGTACTTTATCCTTAAGTGTCCTTCTATGCAATAGATATTATACCTTATTTTTAGTTGTGCATAATTTATCGTTGAGTGTGATGAACTACAATCATCTCCCTTCATCTAGATCTCTTGTTTTAGTCTAAGTTATTTTTATCATGTTATAATCATTCCATACTTTCTTTAAGGGAAGAGTATATTTCCCTTGTCTAGGATTGAGATTCCAATCTCAAGGTCATCTCTAATGCTTCTATAAATGTGTTAAATATATTTCCATCTATATTGGATCTTAGATAAGGCACTAAACCAGAAATAAACCATTCTATTTATTATTTTTCATTGAGGGGTTCTTCTAATTTATGTACTATTATTGTAAATTGTTGACCTTATTATTTCATAGTTTCCTTCTCTTTTGGTATTAGTTATCACATATTTCTACCATTCTTAGTAGAGATATCAAAGAAGTAAAAATATCCTTTAAAATCCTTTTTAACCTATGCTCATGAATTTTTATGTCCTATATGTGTTTTCATATATTATTTAAATGCATCGTCCCACAAGATTCCCATAAAATCAAAAAGCATTATTTTCTCATCAATAATATTCTGACTTAACTAGTAATAATTTAACATAAATAAATTTCATTCCATGTCTTTGTTTTTTTTTCCAAACAAATGTAACTTTACTATATTTTGAGTCTTTTTTGAAGTAGTTGACTCCTTACTTGTGTTGTTGGTACTCCAATCACTCCAACTACTTTTTATTGAATTATTACTTAAACTTCTCTATTGGTGTATTTATTTTGTCACACTATGGGGTCTAATTTTACCCTTATCTCTTTTCAATTTCTCCTAAAAATATATTTTCCCCAATATCTCTACTTTATTTGCTTAAAAATCTCTTCTATTTTTAATTTATTCACTAGATTGATTGTAGCTAATTTTTATCTCCTCTCTAATATGTATCTCTTATTGTTTCATGAAAGGGTATTTTATTCAAATGTGAAGTACCATGGGGAATGACATTTAGTTTGATCCTCATGTGGTATCTTCTAGTTAGGTTTTTTAAGTGGGGTGTTGCTTCTTATCTCTTTTTCTCTATCTAATAAATCTATTTATTTATTTTTGATAGGTGAATAAGGGTTAGTAGGTCCCTTTATTATAGTAAAAAATGAGAATACAAAGAGACCACAAAACCCCCCAAGGAACAAAACCTATCCTAAGGAAAAACCACAATCAAACAAAACACCCAACTAAACCAAAAACCAAAAATCCATGAGCCACAACCCCAAAAACTAATCACCCAATGGTGGGCCTCTCAACTCCTACCAGTGCCCTCCTTCATCCTTACTACTACAAGAGTGTAGGGTTATGGAGGTTGGTTTAGGGGCCAAATTCCCCTTCTTATTTTTATAGACCACTATCCATTCCTCTTTGTTTTGATAAAATCTTGCATCCACCCTATAACTCCTCTAGAGGTAAGTTTATTTTTTGGTTCATTCCTAGCTCCTCCTCCCTTTACCAATTGATCAACAAACTTTGAAGGGGCCAAATTTAGTGTCACCATTATGTATTCACCTTTACTTGTGGTAATAATGATATTATTTCCAATAAACATTGTAAGGTGGGTAGGGAGAGCATCCTTCCACCATTATGCCTCTATATTTCACTTAGAGTTGTGAAAATTAGCGTCCACATGTTCAATCTCAAAACACCTCTAACATATAAATGGAATGCCCTCATAATATATGGATTAAATCCAATAGCTATCTTTGATTTTCAGTTTAATGGTGGCTAGAAAGTCTTGGGAAATATCCAACCCAACCAAAATTTGAAGGAAGGTGTTAAGTTGAAAGTTCATGGAAGAGGCATCCACTACCAATAGTTCACCCAATGCATTTATAATGATTTATATATAAGATTCACATAAAAACTAAAGATGTAAATATAGTAATCAAACCCACTAATACTTGGTAGTTAGGGTTTCCAATAGAGGATTGACGGTTAGGAGCCAAGGCTTCATGAAAATAAGATTTTGATCCTGACTCCATGTCTTATCTTGGAACACCTTGATGCAGTCTTACAAATAGTCAAATACCATAATAAAAAAGCCCCAATGCATAGGTTTATATCTCCATTCTATCTTACATTAAAGGTTACCAATTATTAGACACCCATTTGTACAAATTGGTAGGATTAGACAATAGTGATCGAACCTGTAGATAAGGCCCCTTAGAAGTGAACTAGTCTTTATTTTTAATCACTTTAGTAAGAACCTCATCATTAAAATAAATTGAGGATATATTATCTAATGCCTTCATAAGTTTATTATTATCATCCAGAAGGATGGACCTAGATGTTACTTTTATGAAGGACTTCCTCCCTAAACTACCTTGTCTAAGCCTACAATGCTTGTCATATCACCTAAGACATTTGACACCTCTCTAATTATCTTAGGGTTTGACACCCTTAATCCCACCACTTTCGCCTACATAAATTACAAGGACATACCTCCTCCCTTTATCACCCCCTCAGACTTCACACCCCTTCCTTCACTATTATACCCAAAACCCCTATTAGGCTAGACTAAGTGTTATGGCTTGATATAATATCCCTTGCCAAAATTTAGGACTCCTTATAAATCTCATTCGTAACTTCCATTGATGTCCTATAAATGAGGCCTCTAGTATCCCCCACATGCATGTTTGTTAAATTTTGCTTATCCATTACCTATCCTAGAAACTTTTCCTTGTTTACCATAGACACCTTAGGTAAAACCCCTAAAAATGAGAATTCACATCTGACCCCATTCATCATTGAGGTCACCTTCCCTCTTACCTATCCCTCTAAACCAATCCTCAAAAAATTAAAAACCCTAGCTCATAAAGAGTTAAGGAAAAAAATGGAGCTCAAACATGACATTTTTTCCCATGTTGTCTCTATTTTTATTCTTCTATGTTGTTTCAATAAATACATATTTATCTTTCAAAATAAACTTATTCATTATATTTCCTTATTTATTCTACATTATATTTGATACTATAACTTGATTTTTCTACCATAACTTGCTTTAGTTTCACATTATTCTCTTCAATGATTTATCCTATTATATTTCCATGTAGTTTTTCATTTATGGTATTTTCTATTATTTCATATTTTAAAACTATTGATACATGTTCTATTATCCATGAATTATTTTCTTGAATTTCTCTATCTTTATATTTTTCTATCGGTATTATACTTTTATCTCCTATTCTACTTTCTTTAGCAGTTTCCTAACTATTTCATACATCTCATCCACTTGGGGTGAAACTCCTTCTCACCATATAATCTACTCCTAGGGGTTTTAAAGAGTTTTGAAGTCCCCATGAGTGAAATTAAATCTAAAAGTCACTTATATATATCATCCATAACCTTGTATATTGTAAATTATAATATTTTTTCTATCTTATTCCTTTCTCTTGTTAATTTTGTATCTTCTAGTGGTAAAAATGCTTATTGGTTAGATTAGTGGTATCTAAATTTTCAATATAAGGTCCTTCAATGGTGGATGTTAGTGTAGGTTTTTATTCCATTTAATGGTTTTTTCCCACACATATTTAGTTAGCTTGCTTAAGTTTTTTTTAGGTCATTGTGAAATATAATCCCACATTCATGAGGAAGTGAAGACATGTTTTTCTTTCACCTATATGATGTACCTTCATAAATATTTTATAGATAATGATGTTAGTAATAATATTACAATATTTCAAATGTTTAACAATTACTTATTCCTAGCTCATGTTTGATTTTTCTACTACACAGGTAATTTCTTCATGCATTTGACTTTATTTAGTAGATCCTTGATTATGGCCCACTCTGACATGGTATAAAAGATTTTTCAATAATGAATTTAGTTATTATTTTTGTAAAATATTATGTTTTAGCTTGAATTTTATATATCTACCATTCATTGACCAAATATATTATAGATTCACCATCTCTCATATTTTTCTCTTCTTTTGGGATCGTCAACGGATTCAAATTTAGCAAAAAAACAAGGGAAAAGTCATCTTGTTCTCATCATTTTTCATCTAGTAGTTTTTCCTCCAAAATGGATAACACTGTTAGATTCAAAAGGTGTCAAAACCCTAATATTGGCTATAAACATGACTTACTTTTGTGATATTCAATTTTTTCCATTTTTAGAGGGTTTTAGAGCTTTTTTAGTGATTTCATGTAAATATGTACAATATGCAGTATTCAAGGGAAAATCCTTTCTGGGGTTTTCTATGTTTTTGGAGATCTCTAGTGGGCCTTAGTTGATTTTAAATAGGCATACCATATATGGTGTTTTTTTTGAAAGTCATATTTTTCATACTCATTTACACTATGGGATACTCTAGCATTCCCAACACTGCCAGAACCATCGACATCTCCAACACCTAAAATGACTCCTCCTACCTTCAATGATATAAACCTTGATGACTGAAAAAGTGAGCTACATCCATGTAATAAAGTTCTAACATCAAAACTTTGGACTGCAGGAGTAATCAACTTTCTCATCATTGGGATTCTAGACTGCACAAGCAGTCGGTAGCCCCCACATTAATATTTTAGATTATGGGAGTATTCACCAACCCCCATAGTATTATTTTATATTTTTGGAGTAGATAACAATCCTTGTATTAGGATTATGGACTATAGGATCAGTTAGAAACCCTAAAACTTGCAGGAATGGGTTGCAACCTTGACTCTCTTTTTTCGTTGTGGGAATTGTCATCCAAGGAAAATTTTAGAGGCTATTTATATCAAAAATGATATATGTAGGTTTTTTTCAATTTTGAAAATAATTAATTCTAGTGAGAATATACATAGGTCAAATAGCTTCAATATTATATAATTTCTTATACATGTGTTTTAAAGTACCTTATAAATTATACTCGGTCTTAGTTTGGTACATGAATTCACCATAGTTACTATGCATGTATGGTTCTGATTCACCAAGAAATTATAAGAGATATGTATTGGTTATCTGGAATCACCAGGTGTGTGTGTGTGTGTGTGTGTGTGTGTGTGTGTGTGTGTGTGTGTGTGTGTGTGTGTGTGTGTGTATTTATGTATGTATGTATGTATATATCCATAAACATGTGTGTGTGTGTGCATACATATTTTTATGTGAATGCACACACACACACACACACACACACACACACACACACACAAATACATATGTGTGTGTGTGAATATAAAATGTATGCATACACACACATATATGTACATATATATCTATGTACACACACACACACACACACATACACAAACACATGTATGTATGTATGTATGTATGTATGTATGTATGTATATATGTCTACTATTAGGTTCATCTTAAGGGGTGATTAATTCACCATTTGAAAATAAATGTAATTGAGTAATATTTTATTACTCATGGTAGTTAGGATATTTAAATAATATTATTTGAAATTTTTATAGTTCGTTTATATCTCCCATATAATATTAGGGAGTTTGCATAGCTTTTAAATCGGGATAAGATAATGTCTACCCTATTATATAGGGAATATTTTTGGCATTAATATTTGTATAAATTCATAAGCTTTGTAATATTTTTTTTAAATTAAATTAATATCACTATTATTCCTCCTCAATATTTGGTATCAGAGCTACCATAGGGGTTTTACACCTGTAAGAAATCTAGGAGAAACTCATGCACTCCATGAATACTTATTTTCTACATTGTTTTGTATTATTTTATACAATATGAGAAGTAAACAAAACATAGGATGTTGATTCCAATATGATATAGTAAATTACATATTCATTCACATGTCATAAGAAGAAGCTCTCATAGGGACCTGGTTTTACATATCTTTGAAAGCAAAATCATCCGTGTGTCTTTTTCTGCTTGAAAACCTGTATGTTACAGCAAGTTAGTTTTTTGCCATTACTTGAATACTATTTATCAAATGGTCCTAAAATTTTTATGGGTTGTGTGAAAATAATTTCTAAAATTTCCCATAATAGGATGTATAGTTTGGAGTAGCTTGTAACATTCTTCTTATGCCCGCAAATAGTATGTTTGTAATTTGTACAAGCATGTCAGTTTTCTATAATTATAGGTCATACAAGTTGAATTTTTTAGTACAATTTTTTTCATCTTGTTCTTTACTTCATGATGTTCCTTATCAAAAAAAAAATTACAAATTTTCATGCTTCTGTATATTACTTTTGTATCCTCAAATTTTATTGAATAGTTTGCAACAGTAGATTGATAATTAGGTCAAGTTTTCTCCATTCTTGACTGTACAGAAGGAATTTATCATATATGAGGATTGTCTAATAATCCTTGCTTCATCTACATCCTCCTCAAATCCTTGAATATAGTTTTTCATAGTTATATATATCTTTTTGCGTGCTACAAAGTTGGCTTAAAAATTTGATTGCTATGTGGAGCAAAGGAAGATTAATGGGGAGCAAAGAAAATTGATTGACTCATCAACCAAAGAGATCCAAGGTGAATTTCACATCATAAGGTGTGTGATCACATTCCATTTTACCCTTTTTACCCAACTTAAATTTATATTAGTTGTCAAAAAATTTCAAAACCACCAATAATCTAATTGTCAAGTTATTCTGTTATTAAAACTTTCATTTATAAAAGGTGAAAACATCAATTCCCTCTATGTAGAAAGTTTAGTGATACCCATAAACTTAGAAATTTCACTAACTTTATCATAAAAACTCATTTTTTTAGGGGGGATTTTTTTTTTTTTTTAAATGAAAGCTGAAATTGGCAATGGAGGTCAACAACAAAAATTGTGCATTTTTTTATTTCAAAGCATTATAAAAATATTGAATTACATATTGTGAGACATTGTAATTTTTTTTAAATTGCATAATAATCATGAGTTTTTAAAACTTGATCACATTGTTTGATCATATATATGCCTCTGACTCATATTTATGGGTAATTTCATCGTGCTTGAGTTATTGCATATAATGCCTAACATAGTTATAACAATGATGTCTGGCCATCAACCCTTTAAATCATTGGGAATAAATAAGGCACGTGCACTGATATCCTTCCCTTCATTTACCCATTTTTTATAATCGAAAGGCATAAATAATAAAGGTGGAATCTCCAAGTATATAGTGAAGTTATGTGTGCATTTGAAGAATTCCATCTAAGTAGGTGTTATTGATTAGATGAACCCTTTTTAGTATTGTCTAGGTACCAAATACCATTCTACTTTCCCATGCATTAGAGTCTCTTTCATGTACCGATGGGTATACAAAAAAGATGAGCTCTTTTAGTATTGATGGGTATAGAGTAAGGTGCACATAAAGAGAGGTATGTTATATCAGTCTGACAATATATAGAAATGGATACGTATATACCTTGAGTTATGATGAACCAATCCATCACCCGTAGTCTTGATAATGGATGCACAAGATCTAAAATTATTTCTGTTAGATTCATAGTTGTAGACACCTAAAATTAGCCACCAATGGCCTTTGACCAAACTTCAAACTGATTCTTACCAACCATTGTAAATTAAGCCTAAGAATCACTAAACATAACAAATTTACTTTTGCATCATTTGTCAAATCTCAAAATCACATTGAGACATACCTAATTGGGGTATCTTATAGTAAGCAACAAAAACCTCTCACGGATTTATCCCCAATCACCTTGCAGCATCACAACTATCAATTTGGCCTATGGACCTATTAAGTGTGGCACTTGCATACTTAATTAAATATTAAAAGATCTAAAAGGCTAATCAAAATCAATTAAATATGATTAAATTCCTAGTTGACTAATCCATTTGAAATTAATGAATATCTAAAAAAAAGAATCCAAAAATCAAAATATCCTAGCGTTTCATCATTATCTTTATGAGTTATCAAAATATCCTAACATGTCTAAGTTGAAAACTATGACTAGTAATTGAAAGTCATAATTGCATGACATTTTTTAACTCAATTGAAGTTAGTCTCAACTAAACATTCTAATTTGAGAACTATGATTAGTAACTAAAATTCATAATTGCATGACAACTTTTAACTCAATTCAACCTTAACTCACCTTGGGTGATATTTAATTCCTAAAGCTATAAATACAAAGTCATACCCATACATTTTTTATTTCTCGTAAACCAAATTTATAATATAAAATTTGAAGAGAGATAAAATCTTGGATATTGTAGAGTTATTATGCATGATTTTTCTCCATAAGCCTCATACAAATAATATTACCATGCCCAAATCTTAAGCCAAGAAACAATAGCCAAGCCAATGGTGCCAAGGAAATAAGGAGCAAAGAAAACTCCATTACCAAATAATATTTGAATCACAAGCCAAGTAAGCCACATAACAAAGCATTTAGAGCTTTCAACGAAGGTAATGAATTTGGTATTCTTTGCATTTTAATTTAGTTTTCTATTGATTTTGTCCCCCTATGATCTAGGCTAGAAATTTTAGCATGTTAATGTGTATCAGAGTTGTTATCAGAATCTAGATAATGCGAGTGCAATGGAGACGTGATCACACAAGTTGAAGCAAGTGCACACCACATAGATGCTAAAGCAATTTGAAATTCATACAATAAGATAAATTGCACAAGACAAAATGGAGAAAACCAAAATCTGATTAGCATGAGATGGCTAAAGTACAAAATACATATAGGAGTGTATGTAACTCCTCCACAAAAGATGGACAAGGCACCCCAAGAATAGACAGTAACTCCTCCATGAAAGGTGGTGACAAGGTGCTAAGAATAGAGAAGTAACTCCCATCAAGGGAGTTACTTATGACATTCTTATGACACCTATGACATATCTATGACACACACCTCCACATAAGCTAGCCTATCCCACAAATGTAGGAAAACTCCATGTATGCACAAGAAATACAATTTTTTAAATTAATAAATAAGAAAAAATAAAAATCTACACTAATACCCCCCAATAAGTGCAACTTAGGGGGCCAGTGTGGAAATAGAAAATGGGTCCCGGGAACTAAGCCTGATGAGGTACCCATGTAAAAATGCAATCTCCCTGTAGACACCGAAATCATGTCTACTCCCTTGGTCATCCTCCTCGTCCTCTCCCCCCTTGGTCCCCTTTGGTCCACTTAACCACTCCTAACCCATGTCTTGTTAATTTGAAATAATTATCTTATTTTAAGTTAATAATTCTCTCTCCCTTGCCACCTCACCACCCTAGGATGCCCTTCTTTGGATTTCCTTCATCCCCCCATGACCCATTTATGACCTATTCCTCATCCTCGCACCCATTTAACCCCTCTCGACCGTTTCTTACCCCGTCACTTAAAATCGGCAGTTGGGAAAATGGATGAAAGGCTATTTTTAGCCTTTTTCCTGCCTTCCAGCCGCCGACGTCAGTCAACTGTCGATTAACGGCGGTATTGCCGGCATCAATTTCCTTCATAACGGTTTTCTACATTTGTTATCCCCCCTTTGCCCCTGCTCTTCATCTGACTCTTGAATCTTACAATCTGATCAATCAATCGGCCAATCTTTCTGCTAGACCTCTCACTCTCTCTCTCAGGTACACATAGCAGGGTTCTACACCAGCAAGCACAACAGGTACCAGGAGCCCCACCTTGCAACAGTCTTCTACATCAACAATAGGTACATCAGCAGCCTGACCTCCTACACTTCTTCTTCAGCAGGCAAGAGGTACGCACTCTTCTGTTATGTCATTTTCAATAGCTTAGAATGTCTCTGTAATTAGTTTTTTGTTTATTGCTTCTAAGCCATACTATCACCAGACCAAACTCAAATCCCTATTTCCCTATCTCCCTATTGCCTCTATCTTTTGTCTGATCCCTTTTCAGACCATACACTCTGTTCATTATCCCTAGAGCTCTGTCTAGACCCTTGCACAGAACATTAACAAGGCCAAAACTCTGTCTCAGACCCATCCATAGACCAAAAACTCGACCAGACCTCGTCGAAAGATAAAACCCCCAACCGACGCCGGTTGTAGAGACCACTGCCCTCACTGACGTCGGCATACTAACTGACGTCGGTAGACCTTGACCAACCGACGCCGGTAGGACCACCAACGTCAGCGACTCTGACCAGGCCGACAGCATCATTCAGGTAAGCATTTGCTTCCATTTCCTTTTCAGTCTTTTATTATTTTGCTATTTATCAGACATTCTTTTATCAATCAGTGGGTTGACATCCCTCAAAGAAGTCTTTGTACTTTCGGGATCAAGCTTTTGCTTGGCAGCCCACCATCTATCCATCTAACATTTTTCGTGTTTTAGTCTCTTTCTTCTGCAAGTGTCATCCTCCACAACCAAAGAGGATTTCTCATATCATCTGGATAACGGTGCGCATGACCTCATCCAGGTATCTTCTAACCCTAGACCATCTCTTAGTTTTTCATTTTCTCTTTTTGAATGTGGAAGCAAAAATTGCATAGAAACATTTTGGCACGCCCGATGGGACCCTAGGGTCTTCCTTGGGTTCTTTTCTTTCTGTTCATATAGGTGCATTAGGTTTCTCCCTTTTCACCTCTTTCTTCTCTTCTAAACGACACCATTAGCGGGATTAAAAATAACTTTTCTTTCTTTTCTTGCATCTCAAATTAGTCAAACATCATACTCTTCAACCCTTTCTCCATTTGTCTTCATACAAACTAATATTTTGACTTGGGTTCAAAACGCATTGCATTTCATCTCTGCTTGCTTGCATTTCTTAGTTCACATTTAGTAATTAATAATCGCATCATGAATTAATCATAGTCCACTTTATGTTACACAACCAAATCACTTGCACTAATCAAACATCTTAACTTACCTGAGACAAGGCCCAACTAGGATTTCATCACCCAGCGGATACCTTACCCGTCGCGACAATCCCACTTGGATTTCACCACCAAGGGGAAAGCCCACTCTATTCTCTGGCAGAGGATAATCTCTAGGGAAAGTATATTTTGGCTAAGTGAGACTAACTTATCACTGGGCTCGTGAAGTGAGGGGAGCTTGCTCCTTAGCACCAGGCCATGTACGGAACCTAACCCAGACTCTTGAGCGCCTAAACTAAACCTGAAACCATCCATAGACTACCCCTTCTAGGACCCGTCTCACAAGCCAACCTCCCAAACATCACTTTAAGGCATAAGCCACAGGATTCTAAAAGTTGATTCTTAGGATTTAATGCTTAGTGTCTGCCTGTCTCCATCTGTTTCTTTTATGTTCTTATCTGCTTGTTTGAGTTAGTGAGGATGTTTTCTTCCTTTTTTCCAAGAATCTTCAAATTTTCTAAGTTTCTGGAAACCACAGTCATCGGCATCGGTTTTACCACCGACGTCGACAACATTATCTCGCCAGCATCAGTTATCTGACCAACATCAGCCATCTATTATCATCGACATCAATTTTTCAACCGACGTCGGTCACTGTCACAGTCCTTTTTTTTCAAAATAGCAGCCTAAAACCCGACCCCTTTTTCTGCCAAAAACTATATTCTGAGTTTCTAAAACTAAAAAAACACAGTTTCTGAAACCTGAACCTCTTGCCTTGAATGGTTTTGACACGCAGTCAAACCAAGGCTCTTCTTGACCACGCTAGCCATCAACCGCTTCTGCCTTCCCCGTCCATAACCAATCCTATAATGGAGTTCCACTCGGAGACCGAAAGAACTCCTACTCGACCGACCCCGACTCAGACCCCCATTGTCCCTGAAGGGGACCAAGACTTCAAAAGATTCTTGGACCTCCATGTCGAATCCCTCCAAAACTATCTCGTGAGGAACCCAATGCAAGACCTTTCAGGTGAAGCAGTAGTGACATCAACACCATCCGCTACCCAGCCTTTTGCCTCAACCATTAACCCGACCATGGCCAATACGCAAAGTTTGGCCTCCCCATCTATTTTTAGACCAACCTTCATCGGGGTTCCATTACCCCCTCAACCACCCATAATTCAACCAAGTTCTACATCATACCAGAACTTAGTTGTCTCAACTTCACACACTCTTGCGCCCATGAATGCAGGAGTGTCTACCTCCCCTTTTACCAATGCCATCATGCAACCATTTTTGGTGGTATCTAGTCAACTTATGCCTTCTACCTTCATGACGCAACCACCCTTGGCCTCCACTTCGGTCCCAACGACTAGTTATCAATACGTTGCACCCCTACAAGCGCAACTGACTACATCATATGCCCCTTCTAGCACTTTTCAAGTGCCCTACAACCTAGGGGGTGCCCCATCTGCCAATCCGTCAGCCGATCTCATCAAAATATTGATGGACAAAATGTCTAGTCTTGAAGCTTCCATTTCCAGTTCAAGCAATGCCCTCTCATATGACCAAATTTGCAATGAACCCATCCATCCCTCTGTCCCAATCTGACCATACCCCAACCAGTGGGAGCTTCCTAAATTTTCTCATTTCTAGAGTAAGGAAGACCCGCAACAGCATCTACGAGCATTCAGACATGCTTGTTATCTTATAGCTCATGATGATGCGTTACTTCTACGCACGTTTCCCATGTCGCTTTCTGGCCCTGCCCTTGAATGGTATGGCTCTCTTACCAAACATTCTATCTTTTCATTCACTCAAATCGCCCAATTATTTCTCGACCATTTTTCTATCAATATCACCAAACAAGTCTCGATCACAGACCTCTACTCCATCAGGAAATTTGACGACGAATCAATAGTCAATTTTGTCACCGGTTGGAGAGGCTTGATTAACCAGCTCTCCTTTTCCTTGCCTCAACCTGAGCTCATCGAGCTCTTTTCTTGAGCATGTGCCAGGCACATCTCTTCCACCTTGCGGGTTTAAACATTCTACACTTTTGACGAAGCTTTCATCATGGCCTAAAAGCTCAAACTCTGCGCCATTGAAGAGGATAAGGTCAAATTGTGTAATACCAACACAAAAGCCAATGACCCTTCTTCTTCCAGACCTTCTTCTGCCAACTCCAAGTCCAAAGGAGTGGCCAACACTATGGTCATTAGATCACCATCCTCGACAACAACTAATCAATCTCAACCTTCAACATCTCCAAGCATCACCAAACAATTCCAACAACGGTACATCCAGCGTTCATACACTCCACTTGGAGAATCATACGCTTCCATTTTGAAAAAACTTGTCAAACAGGGGGTCCTCAATTTCCCTCCAATCTGACCACCTCAATTCGACCCTTCAAAAACCCTCCCTATATGGTATAGGGAGACCGACTTCTGTCATTATCATCACGTCCACGGCCATGACATCGACAATTGCCGAACCTTCAAAAACATCATTCAAGACATGATCGATAAGGGGGATCTTGTTTTGGATAACCCGAATGCCCCACCCAACCAACACATCGACATTTTCAAACAACCCTTTCCTAATCACCCGCCTACTCAAAACAATGTCCAGACCATGGCCGATAGCTCCCACGAGCATGACATACACACGATCAACACGGTCTTGCCTCTTGTCCTTGACCAACCTCCTTCACAGGTGGAAGACCTTTCTTCCCCTATTCCTCCTCCACAGGGTGAAGAACTTTCTTCTCCTATTATCCCTCCATCCACCTCTCTTATATTAGGGGATGCCTTGACCATATCTATGCCATTAAGCCCACCTTCGTCCTTCCTCCCACCAATGGAGGACCCTACCTTGCCTACTCAACCGCAAGTCGAAGGCACAATCATCCCTGCCCTCTACCCTCTTGAGGAGTCGCACTCTCCTATTTCTTCTCCATCAAGAGAAGAACCAGTCTCTCCACCCACTTCGATTGAGGAAGATCCAGTCACGATTTCCTCTTGCCTTTTGCCTGAGATTGCTACATCTCACTCACCTCTATCCACATCTGAACCCAAACCCGTATCTAACCTCTCCTTGCACAATGGTGGCCCTCAACCCAAACCAAAGAAGGCCACTAAACCACATTGGAGGACTCCTATCCCACCTTCATTCATCATTACCTTCAATTTTTGGCCCACATCCATCCACTTTAATAGGAGTGCTTCCTACTCCCATACTTCATAGGGGCAAGTCACCTCCATTATCTCCTCAACCCATCAGACATATATTTTCTCCCAAGCATCCAACACCTATCACCACCAAAGTGCCATCTACACGTGTGGCTACACCACCCACAAAAATGATGGTATGAACAATGCCTCTTACGCCTCTCAAACCAAAGTCATCAACCCCCACTGCAACAAGACACACAGACCCATTAGCAGGTTCTTATGCCTTGCTGTTACGGCAATTGTTGTAGTCTTCTCGCATCAATCTTTCACCTCTTAAACCATACCAATCTCTCAGACCAAAACTGCCCTGGTTCGATGACACTCGCATTTGTGTGTATCATTGCATGCCTGGGCACGACACTAAGCATTGTTGTGCCCTCAAGGTTGTCATTCGCCAATGTTTGGGGAATGACACCCTTTTTCTTGACCACATTGTCAACAAACCTTCAACCTCCTCACCATCCCACTCATCAACTCTCAGATCAAGACCATCTTGGTTTGACAACTCTAAATTTTGCCACTATCATCACACTCTGGGACATGACACTGAGCGTTGTTGCGCTCTTAAAGTTGTCATTCAACAACACCAAAAAAAATACCCTCCTCATCAAGGATCCTCTTGACACCCCTTAGACAAATCATCAACACCGACCCATGCTTCTCCAACCTCATCACCTAAATCAAGATCTTCACGCCAGACCATGGTCCCTTTGTCGCCTTTAACCCCCTTATTCGACATCAACACAGTCAATCTGACCACTAAGCCTCAATCGATCTTGACCAATCTGTTAAACATTCTCCTTAGCCACTGGGGGAATTCAACCTTCATCTAAGCCTTGACCAACCTTTCAACCCAGTCTCGACCAAATATCAATCACTCTTTTAATCCTAAACCTCGACCAAGTGTCCATCGACCTGACCCTCGACCAAACATTCGACCAGTCTCGACCAATCAGCAACCAAATATCAATCAACCAATCATCCAACCAATCATCGACCAAACAATTCAACAATATATCAACCAACTTCATATCCAACATCAATCAACACCTGACCAATCTGGAAAGAGGCAAATGGGGCAAGTTTGCTCCTAATTGACTCAGACCTTATCATAAACGCACAAGCATGGCCCAGGGACTTATCAGAACCTAAGCCCTTTTTATGCCTTGCATCTTCAACCATTCTACTGTTAGTCGAGTACTCGATCACTTGACATTTTATTTGAGCTCGTCCCTTGAGCAACCCCCTGTCATTGTCATTCCTATTCCTTTCAACCCTATTTCCAAACACTAGTCAACCCTTTTTGTCAAGCATGAATGCTTTGTCCTAATAAAAGGGAACCCTTAAACCTCTAGAGGCCCATCCATGGCAAAATTTCAGTCAGCAAAACATATCAAAAATGGGATACCTATCATATCAAAGGTCATTAAACTCTAAATGTAGATTGTTCCCTCGAAGGACAGCTACATAATTGTTGTATTACTAGACTGCTCCCTTGAAGGATAGCTAGGCCAAGTCATTATCAAAAGCATACAAAGAAAAATATAGACCACTCCCTTGAAGGATGGCTATGACTAAACTCTTGCTACATACACAACACTCTTTTTTGAAGCTTCTCGCATCGATTAGCTTCACATATATGACCACCAAAGCAAAACAACATCCCTACGTGGACTTCCCGCATCGATCAGTCCACCATCAAATATATATATATATATATATATATATTATGACTGACAAGCTATCAAGTCATGGACATGTCTATAGTCATTCTTGGGTCACCTATAAAAAGGGCAAGGTCCTTCCTGCCACAAAAGGGTTACCCCATCCTCTCATATCACATATCTAAACTATCACCCCAACATACTCAAGGGACTTCGAGCTCACTTAATGTCAAGTGATTCGATTACTTCTCTAGCACAACCTGGTCCATGACGCAATGCATGAACAGGGTTTTTGTTCTAACAACCCCTATCTATGCTATCATTTTGGTCCTTGTCAATGAAAGAGCAACGTGCCTTTCACTTCTTGTCTATACACTTTGGTCACATTCAACCAAACCAACCCAAAACATTTTCAGACCAACATCATGACATTATACATCATCCTAGTCTATTTCACATAGTTTCTATGGAAACCAATACACATGGAAACTATCGACCAGACACAATTTATGTTAAGCATAAACCAATACTTGCTGAAGCATAAATAGACCTCAATTCATTTTTAGCATACATCCATCACGAATATGGAAAATTGCTAGGGATGGAAGACCCCTCAACCAATGTTACAGAATATACCATTTGGAAAAGGCTGTGACATCATCTTCCCCTCATCATTTCAACACATGACCAAACCAATCTATCGACCGACTTTGCCTCCTTACCTGAACTACATTAGTCTGAGGCCCTAACGACAGGGGCTATGTAGGCATCACTCAGATGACAAGACGTCTTTTGGGGTTAGCTCGACCACATCTGTTTGTTCATCTACCCAATGGACAAACTCTCCTCCTTTAACCATGACCTTAACCTCATCCAAGACCATCAACCACTTTGACTCTTCCTCCTTTTTTGGGAGAACTACATTGGCCTGAGGCCCTAACCACAGGGGCTATGTAGGTAGCACTCAGATCGCATGATGTCTTCTGAGGTTAGCTCGGCCACATTCTTTCATCTGCCCATTCATTCGACCAGCTACCTATCTCAACCTGTCTCGACCAACGACCTTGGAGATCACGACTATCTCCTCCGACTCCAACCACTTCCAAGACAAATGTTGCCTTGGTTGTTTTTGCATGTATGCTACCTCACGAATGGTTAGCAAAATTGTGTGCAGACTATTTTTGACCTTCACAAGTATAGGATCGCAAGCCGGTTGATCCCCACTACTTGTGACATTTTCATTTTTCCAAGATCACTTCCTGAGCCCGAGATACCTGGAACACGACAACCATTGGAGCTTCAGCTTAGATTGAATAACCCGATCAGCTACGACTAATGCTAGGGCCCGGTTACTTCAATCTTGGCACTCCTCGATCCTTGACCTACGACAATTTGACCTGACCATCTCGTGAAGTGGTATACGCGTAATCACGACTTTTGCAGTGTTCACACTCCATCTTCACCATTTTCATCCACTCTTTATCAAATCAGCACCCGATTCCAATTTTCCTTTCCTTGACTCATGCTTTGAGGGGGAATACCTCATCTCATAATCAGGGCAACCAACCCTCCTATTTTTGTTTTGCAGTTCACTTGAACAACCAACAAGACGAAAACACCTTATCCCACACCTGGGGCAATCAACTCCTATTTTTGTCTTGTAGTTTGTCCAGAACAACTAACAAGACAAAAAGAGGCAAATGTAGACATCAAAATCGTGTCTACTCCGTTGGTCATCCTCCTCGTCCTCTCCCCCGTTGGTCCCACACCTGGGGCAATCAACTCATGTTTTTGTCTTGCAGTTCATCCAGAACAACCAACAAGACAAAAAGGGGCAAATGTAGACACCGAAATCGTGTCTACTCCCTTAGTCATCCTCCTCGTCCTCTCCCCCCTTGGTCCCCTTTGGTCCACTTAACCACTCCTAACCCATGTCTTGTTAATTTGAAATAATTATCTTATTTTAAGTTAATAATTCTCTCCCTTGCCACCTCACCACCCTAAGATGCCCTTCTTTGGATTCCCTTCATCCCCCCATGACCCATTTATGACCTATTCCTCATCCTCGCACCCATTTAACCCCTCACGACCGTTTCTTACCCTGTCACTTAAACCCGACAGTTGGGAAAATAGATGAAAGGCTATTTTTAGCCTTTTTCCTGCCTTCCAGCCGTCGACATCGGTCAACTGTCGACCGATGTCGGAAGTATTACAGGCGTCGATTTCCTTCATAACGGTTTTCTACGTCTGTTATCCCCCCTTCGCCCCTGCTCTTCATCCGACTCTTGAATCTTACAATCTGATCAATCAATCAGCCAATCTTTCTACCAAACCTCTCACTCTCTCTCTCAGCTACACACAGTAGGGTTCTACACCAGCAAGCACAACAGGTATCAAGAGCCCCACCTTACAATAGTCTTCTACATCAACAATAGGTACATCAGCAACCTGACCTCCTACACTTCTTCTTCAGTAGGCAAGAGGTACGCACTCTTATGTTATGTCATTTTCAATAGCTTAGAATGTCTCTGTAATCAGTTTTTTGTTTATTGCTTCTAAGCCATATTATCACCGGACCAAACCCGAATCCTTATTTCCCTATCTCCCTATTGCCTCTATCTTCTATCTGATCCCTTTTCAGACCATACACTCTGTCCATTGTCCCTACAACTTTACCCAGACCCTTGCACAGAACATTAACAAGGCCAAAACTCCATCTCAGACCCGTCCACAGACCAAAAACTCGATCAGACCTCGTCCAAAGACTATTACCCCAACTGATGCCGGTCGCAGAGACCACTGCCCTCACTGATGTCAACATACTAACCGACGTCGGCAGACCTTGACCAACCGACGCCGGTAGGACCACCGACGTTGGCGACTGTGACCAGGCTGACAGCATCATTCAGGTAAGCATTTGCTTCCATTTACTTTTCAGTCTTTAATCATTTTAGTCTTTTATCATTCTGCTATTTATCAGACATTATTTTATCAATCAATATGTTGACATCCCTCAAAGAAGTCTTTGTACTTTTGAGATCAAGCTTTTGCTTGGCAACCCAACATCTATCCATCTAACATTTTTCGTGTTTTAGTCTATTTCTTCTGTAGGTGTCATCCTCCACAACTAAAGAGGAGTTCTCATATCATCTAGATAACAGTGCGCACGACCTCATCTAGGTATCTTCTAACCCTAGACCATCTCTTAGTTTCTCATTTTCTCTTTTTGAATGTGGAAGCAAAAATTGCATAGAAACACTCCCATAAGATAGAGAAAAGGAGAAAACCCATAAGAAAAAACTCCCCTCCAAAAGAGAGACATAAAAGAAAGAAGAGGCTAGAAAGCCCCCCTGAAGATGATGCTGCTGTAGATGTGGACCACACCCCAAGAAGAGCTCGTAGATGAATGAACTTGCTCTCAGTGAAAGATTTGGTGAAGATGTCTACAACCTACTCTAAAGACTAGCAAAATATCAAGTCAATGACCTGACTATGAATAAGTTCTCGAATGAAATGCATGTGAATCTCTATGTGCTTGGTCCGCTGGTGCTGAACTGGATTCCTGCAAATCTGAATGGTACTTTGATTGTCACAATAAATGATGGTGGGCTACCTGATAGGAATGCCAAACTCAAAAAGTATCCCCTTAAAACAAATAGCCTCAGTAGCTACATTAATAGCTCCCCTGTATTCTGCCTCTGTGGATAATATAGTAATAGCATTCTGCTTCTTGCTAGACCAACTAATAAGACCAAAACCTAGAGAGAAACTGTAACTAGAAGTGGACTTGCGAGTTTGTGAATCACCAGCCCAGTCTAAATCTATATATCCAACCAAGTCAACCTTTATGCCAAATCTGTAACAAATCTCATATCTATGTGAACCCTGTATGTAATGCAAGATCCTCTTAGCTGCTTTCCAATGCAGCTCATGAGGTTCCTGCATGAATCTAGAGATAAGTCCCACTATATATGATATGTCGGGCCTGGTGTGAGTCAAGTAGATGAGACTACCAACAAGTTGTCAATACCGAGTGGCATCAACCAATGATGAAGAACAATCAGCCTCAAACTTGACTCCTGATAGAAAGGGAGTCAGAGATGGCTTGCAATCAGCCATGTGAAACCGAGCCAATAAGTCAATAGCACACTTAGGTTGTGCAAGAGAAATCCCTAAATCTGACTGTGAGATCTTGATGCCAAGGAAGTAGTGGAACAAATCCAAGTCTGTCATGTCAAATCTATCCTGGAGAGATGCCTTCACTGCTTCAATAGTCGATGAAGAGGTCCTGGTGATCAAAAGGTCATCAACATATAAAACCAAAATCAAGAGCAAATCATCCTACTGCAAGTAGACATTGGAATCAAAATGGCACCTAGTGAAACCCGTTGTGAGAAGGAAGGAATCCATCTTGGCATACCAAGTCTGAGGGGCCTATTTGAGGCCATAGAGAGATTTCCTAAGTCTGCATACTAAGGAAGAATCCTAAACAAATCTTGGCGACTGCTCCATGTAGATCTCCTCCTCTAGGTCTCTGTAAAGAAAGGCACTCTTCACATCCATCTGATGCACATCCCAACTATGTGTTGCGATAATAGCCAAGGTAAGTCGGATAGAAGTCATCTTTGCAATGGATGCAAAGGTCTCTGAGTAGTCAAAGCCTGCCACTTGTGAGAAACCCTTGGCGACCAATCGTGCCTTATACTTATCAACTGACCCATCTACTACAAACTTGGTTTGATATATCTACCTACATCGAACCATCTTTCTTCCATTAGGAAGTGATGTCAAGTCCCAAGTGTGTTTTTTGATTATGGAAGAATATTCTTTCTCCATAGCATTATCCCACTTAGGTACCCTAGATGCCTCTCAAAAGTCTGTGGATCTGAAATTGAAGCAAAGAAGTCATGTGGATCTCTTTGAAAATCCCTCCTAGTACATTTGTCATCTGTGGGATCTCCTGCCCAAGTGCCAGCACTCTCAAGTGTCTATTTGGCCCAAAGTGGCCCGGAAGTGGGTGAGTCAGGTGCTAACTCCTCATCCTCTAACTGACTAGAGGTGGATGACTCTGGATCACTATCCTCGCTATCTGAACTCAAAGAAGAAGAAGAAGCCTCTGGCTCAAGAACCTACTGTGGCTGATCTGAATTTGACGAGGAATCATCATGAAGAAGTAGGTCCGATCAGGGAGAAGAAGTGTCAAGTGTTGAGTCTCTAGGACTCTCCTGAAAATGGACACTTCTCTCGATGAACAACTCATGAGTGACTAGATCTAGAAGGCAATATCCCTTAATACCATCTGAATATCCTACAGAGATGCAAGGCTTGGACTAACATTCCATAGCTTTGCATTTCTTCTTCAGAATGTGGGCCATGGCTAGGGATCTAAAAACTCTAAGGTGCTCAACATCAGGTTTCCTTTTATGCCAAGCTTCAAAGGGTGTTATCCCTTTCAAAGCTTTATGAAGAACCCTATTTTGATTGTAACAAGCAAAATTGATGGCTTTGGCCCAGTACTATGGTGCTAAAGATTTGGAGTGAATCATACAGCTACCCATCTCTTTCAAGAACTTATTCTTGCATTCTACAACCCCATTCTGTGAAACACTGTAGGTGACTATGCGCTGCAAATCAATCTCCTCTATGGTGCAAAACTATTCAAACCTGATGCTGACATACTCTCCTCCATTATCAGTTCGAAGAACCTTGATGGATTTCTCACTCTATTTCTCAATAAGAGCCTTGAAGTCTAAAAAATTTTCAAACACTTCAGACTTTTGTTTGAGAAAATGTATCCAAGTGTACCTAGAGAAATCATCAATGAAAGTGAGGATGTACTTGGCCCTTGTGAAAGATGGTTTGGAAAAGGGCCCCGATACATCACTGTGGACAGCTCCAAAGGTTGTGAAGCCCTCCAAGCTTTGCCTTTGTCAAATTTTGCTTCAAGATGCTTCCCAAGGGAGCACCCCTTGCAAAGTCTTTTTGAGAATTAGACACGAGGCAAGCCAATGACCATGTCATGTTTACAAAGTTGTTCAAGGTAGTGGTACTTAAGGTGGCCAAACCGCTCATGCCATAATTTGCTAACTCCATCTGAATGAGTCAGCAATGTTGTTAGAGAAGAATCTAGTGTAAAATGTGAGGTGTATAACCTTGCTTGGTGATCTGCCCTATCCACTGCCACTGTAGTATCACTATGCAACTCCTTGATAACCACTGAATCTAGTGAAAACTTAACTCTCATGCCCTGACTAATGTGAGTGATTTGGTACACTGATAGGAGATTGGTTGAAAGAGAAGGAACACTTAGAACATTATTAAATGTTCCTCTTTCCATTTCAACTGACCCTTTTCATGTAACAAAAACTGAAGTGTCATCACCCAAACTAATTGAAGTCATGCTACAAGGCTTTAATGATGAAAACTCAACTAGTGAAGAGCCCATGTGGTGAGAAGCACCCGAGTCGATGACCTATGAAGATGTAGAAGTTGTTTTAGCTACAAAGGCCTTGCCCTTTTCTTTCTCCTTACCCTTGCCTTTTGTCTTGATAGAATCTTGGGTAGATAAATTCTGCTTGATGGACTCAGGAACACCTATGTTGTGCTTCTCTAGAAGATGAGTTAGGTGATTTATTTATTTCTTTATGCATTTGTGTTCATCATGCCCTGTATTTTTACAATAGGCACACTTAACCTTCTCTTTCTTAGGTTTAGCATTGGAAGAGAAAGTCTCAGTGTTGTTTTTGGCAAGATTGGTGTTTTCTTTCTTCTTCTCTTGGTCCTTGTTCTTTTTCTTCTTCTCCTTTGTTGAAGTCTTATCCTTACCATTTTTAGCTATCAAGGCTTGGGGTTGAGTAGACTTTATTGTGCCCATTTGAATTAGCTTATTTTGCTCCCTAGTCAAGTCGGCAATGAATGAATCCAAAGAAGGCATTTTCCATGTAGTGCCAAGGGCACTTTTTGTGGCATGGAAATTGGAGACAAAGACTAAATAGCTTGGACCTAACTTTGCGAGAATAGAAAGTATGAGTTGATCATATTTCTTCTCTATCCCGCATTCTTTCAATTGCAATCTAAGGGCCTTAAACTTAGTGAAGAAGTCCTGTAGGGTGTCAAAGTTGCTAGGACTTAGACTTATGAGTTCGTTTTCGAGCTCATGACCTCTCATCTCATCAAGCTTCCCAAATAAGTTTTTTAAGGTGTCCCATATGTCATTAGGAGTCTGGAAGGATTCTATATGGAAGAGAAGTTTTAGAAACATAGACAAGATTAGTAATCCATATGCTTCATCACTACGGTTGTACCACTTGACATTTTCAGCATCAGTGTTGGGTTCTACTTCACTACCCATGGTGATCCTATACAACCCTTTGCTTTTAAGAATGATTGACATTTTAACCTTCCATTAATGATAATTGAAGGGTGTTAGGGGTTTAAGTTGATAAGAATATATTTTTATCTAAATTTAGATGAAGTTGTGTTGATTGCAAGTTGTGAAATTATGCAAAAAAGAGAATGAAAGCAAAGATTTGCAAGTTGTGAAAAGCAATCACACCCCCCCCGAAATATTGAGCCCCCCCCCAAGTATGCAAGTGCACACTCAAAAGATGTCAGACTCAGCCGAGAATGCATCTTAGAGAAATCAGTGCAAGACTAAAGCAAACAGGACATCGGACTCAACTAAAAATGCGTCCCGAGAGACCCAAATTTTTGGCACTTTATAAACTAGTGCATTTTTGACAAATAATAAGCCTACAGTGTGGATAATTGAATTATGAACACTTTTGCAAAAAATGACACCCAAATCTGAGCTACCATTTACAAGATATTAAAGGTTTAATTTTTCCGTAAATTAGTGTTTTTGCAAAAAAAAGCACTAAAACATTAAAAAAATGCCTATTTTGAGAGAGAAAGTGGCCTTCCAACCACTCGTTGGATTCGGCACGAAATGATAAATACAAAAGAGGTTTGTGTGAGTGGAAATTGGCCTCCTGCCAACTCGGGCCTCACCCTTCGTCTTCAACAAGCGAAGATACAAGTTTTAATTGAAAACCCCTAAATTACAAAACTGTCTAAAAAATTAAATATTCAGTCAAATTCACTGATTTTTATTTTACAAGTCAATTTACACTGAAAACAAATGAATCATAGACAGAATGATGGATGACACGTGTCCAAGGGGTGCCAAATGGGATGCCAATTAAGGAAGGGGCATCCAAAAACAAACAGCCAGAATTTTGACTCAAAAAAATAAATGTGCAGACCTGCTGGATACCGTACGGCTTGCTTGGCACCTTGTTGGGCAAGAAAATAAGCTGGAATCTGCTGACTTCAATGCACAGCAGGTCTAGGCAGAAGAATACAAGAAAAAAGCACCATATTCACAAAAAAACAGACCTGTTTTGGACGCCGTACAGCTGATGGCGTGGCTGGAAGGAATGACTTCTGCTGCTGGAACTGAAGTCGCTTAGTGCTGTTCCTCCCTTTGCTTCTTGCACACAACAATGGCGCCCAAGCTAACTGCTGAACCAGCACCTGAAGTGAAGACAACCAAGACACCCAAAGGCCAAGGATTCCAAGGAAATGATCCCAGAAAAGATTTTGAAAGTTTTTTTTTTTTTAGATCAAATCTAGAAAATAAAAAAAACAAAGAGAACTCCACTCCTCTTGATTTCAAAATGAACTAAAAACATAACCAGACACACGATTACCGTTCTTGCTCTAATACCATATCGGAGTTGTTTCCAGAATTCGGATAATGCGAATGCAATGGAAACGTGATCACGCAAGTTGAAGCAAGTGCACACCACATAGATGCTAAAGCAATTTGAAATTAACACAATAAGATAAATTGTACAAGACAAAATGGAGAAAACCAAAATCTGATTACCATGAGATGGCCAAAGTGAAGAATACATATAGGAGAGTACGTAACTCCTCTACAAAAGATGGACAAGGCACCCCAAGAATAAACAGTAACTCCTCCATGAAAGGTGGTGACAAGGTGCTAAGAATAAAGAAGTAACTCCCATTAAAGGAGTTACTTATGACATTCTTATGACACCTATGACACATCTATAACACACACCTCCACAAATGTAAGAAATTTCAATGTATGCACAAGAAATACAATTTTCCTAATTAATAAAAAGGGAAAAATAAAAACCTACACTAATAGTGTGTTCATTTCATTGTTTTATATTCTAACACAATACTAACCTCCTCTCTACGTCAAATTCCTATGATCAAAAATGATGTGTTCGGTGGAACAGATAATGAAATAATTATAATGGCTTTTAGTGTGTTTTACTTTTTATTTTCCTACTAAAAAAAATGAATGTTAAAATAGCTCTAATTTTTAATTTATTTATATTTTATTTTTGAATTTTTCAAACATTTTTCTTACTGGATTTATCCTAATTCTCTCAAAATTTCATTGAAATATGATATATGTAGTTTAGAAGTTATAACTCTTTTAGTGACTGACTATTTTTCTGAACAAATAGTCATTAAAATAATCATATTTTTTAATCCATAAACTATTTTTTTATGAATTTTTTAAAGGTGGTGAGCATTTGTGTTATCTAAATTCTATATAAATTTTATTAAAATCTAACTTATAGTTTTTTAGATATTATTATTTTACTAACTATCCCTTTTATTTGTTAATTTTTGTTTTAGTTGTTTTCTAATTTTGTTTTGATTTTGTAATTTCTAACTTGTAGGTATTTGGGAGCTTTTTAATATTTTGATTTTTCAGGTTTTGATTTTTCAATATTTCCCAAAATCAACAAAAAAAAATAGTAAATCCTCTAGCATTTGCAAGACCAAGGTGGGAATAGAGCATGGGTTTGCAAGTTTAGACTTAGGAACATTTCATTTTGGGTGTTTAAAATGAATTTCATTAATTATTACACACTTCATTTTGGTGCTAAAATGTTTTTTTTAAAATCTTAAACATTTGAATTTAGTGCTTAAAAGGAACCTAGAATTGCTAAGTCTTAAACACTTCATTTTGGTGCCTAAAACAAATTTATTAAGTCTTTAATATTTGGTTTAAGTACTTAAAATAAACATAGGTGTTTTTGCTTGAGTGGTTTTGTATAATTTCTTTCAATATTTTGCATCTAATCTAAGGGTCCAAGTAAACAACTTAATCAAACTTTTCATTTGGTGCACCGAATTAACACTCATTTAGGTTTTAATTTCTTGAAAGTGTTTGTTACTTGTGTGTTTTTTGTGCAAAATGAAGAGTGTGTGTATGCTTTCCCCCCATCCCCTATAGGGAACATGGGTGACCAAAAGAATATTTTCACTTCAAATTTATGCCTAGTCCAAGGAAAGTTGTCTAGGCTCTCTCCAAAACCTACATGGTTTGGGTGATCTAAAAATAACCTTTAAAGTCTTTCCACTTAGTCATTCCTTTCATGCAATTTGGCTTGTGAAGGGGAGGTCATTACCTGTTCACGAGTTATTTATAGAAGTATTGACCTTATGTTTCATCTACCACCATTGTTTTAACCCCACTCCATGATGGCGTATACAAATTAAGGTATGTATATTATGAGAGCTAAGGCTTGAGCGGCTAACCTCTCCTTTCGTAACAAAGACCTAAGTCAAGTCTCGTTAACCAGGGGATCCCACTAAGAAGTCTATGGATGGAATCATTATTCAAAAGAATAGACCCTTGCATAGTGAGTTAACTGGTGTAAACTCAATTTATGTGATGCTTCTCTAGTATTAATCACACTTGAGATCAATCTAGATGTTTGAAAATTATTTTTTTAATCAACCCCACTTCCCATACCTTGTCCGTTTAGGGATTAGGATGATTTACTTAGTTATATTTGGTTTTTATCCTTTATCACATGGTCTTTGAGTCTAAAACTTTTTTTTTTATACCACATCATATGAGTTATTATCCACACTACTTCTTTGTTTGAAGAAGCGTTATGTTGTCTGTTTGACACTGTGATTTTACCTTAGACTTTTTTGTGTTAAAAATATTATGTGTGTTACCTGCTTAAAATGGGTAACATTACACTCCCCAAATTATTTCAAGTTTGTGCCTTAAAGTCTTTGAAACAAACCATTATTTACATCTATTGAGATCGATAACATCATTACGTTGCTCAAATTATTTCATAGACATGTCTTATATTGTGTCCAAGTTTCATATTTGAAACCAAACCATGTATGCCATTGTGGTCTTTGTCTAGTACGGTTATGATATTCAAATTTGTCTATATTGTTTGTGAAAAAAACCTAAAGTTTTCTTAAGTTGAGTTTTTAATTAACCTTGACAAGTTTGGATTCAAATATTGATTATTTTTGTGTAGGCCTTACTTAATTGGGGCTTAGATATCGATCTTTGTCTTTTGGGTTGCATAACTTAGGTTAATTATTTACCCAAATTCAAAAAATATTTATTTGTAACATCATTTTAGAGAAAATAGTCCATCTCCAAGTGCCTTTTATTTTAGGCCTCATACTAATTTGACCAAGTTTATGTGTATAATCAAGTGCCTAGTTTATGCCAAAGTGTTTCAAATCTGTTAGATTAAATACCCCTTTATTTTAAGTCTAAGTTTTGATGCCACATTTGGCCAAAATTCCTAGCACATGCCTTTGTTTGAGCTTATCTTTTTGACATCATGTTTGGCCAAAAGACATAGCAACCTTTATTTTTTCTAGATTAGACTTGTTTAAAACATTTTGAACCTAGAGTTTGGCATTCTAATTTTATTTCATCCACTTGACCTTTTGTGTGAGATATTTAAATGTTGGGAATTTAATGTTAGGTGGTTGTATACCAAGTTTTATCATAGATAATTTTGGAGATACGGCTCCCCTAGACCAAGTTAGACCAAGTTTGAACCATTTATCCTTTGGACATTATTTTTTAGAGTTTGCAAAAATCTAGGCCTTTTTGTGAACATTCATCATTGATGTGGATATGTCTCACTATAATTATGGTGGAGTCATGTACAATCCAAGTTATGATAGAATGGTTGGACAAATTTACTTTTTTCAAGACCCATATGGTGAAGAAGTGGTTTATGAGATGGATCCTTATCCTCATTTCAATACTCAATCTAGGGAATAAAGCCAAATGTCAATCTGGTGATACCTTCTTTTGGCCAATTGACATATGATACTTGCTCTTTCATGACCATATGAGGTTGTACCAATACCATTAACCCTCCTTCATATTATGCAAGTCACCAAGTTCCACAACATCCAAGTAATTTTATACCAGTACCTCATCCTTTGGCTTGTGCAAGCAACCAAACTCCATAATACCCTACCATTTATATACCAAGCCCTCATTCTTTGACTTGTGCAAGCAACTAAGATCCATGATGCCCAACTATTTCTATACCAGGACCTCATCCTTTGGCCTGTGCAAGTAACCAATCTTCACAATGCCCTACCATTTCTGTACTAGGACCTCATCCTTTGGCTTGTGTGATAAACCAAGCTCCATGATGACCAACCATTTCCATTCTAAGATCTCATCCTTTGGCTTGTGTGGGTAACCAAGCTTCACAATGCCCTACCATAATTATTCCAAGACCTCATCCTTTTGCTCGCGATAGTAACTAATCTTCATAATTCCCTACCATTACCATTTCATTCCCTTCAAAGTAGCGTAGCTCATTTTCCCAACAAGGTTATGGAATCATAACTAGATGGGTCATAGTTACTATCCTAGGCCATAAACTAGCCTTTGTTAAGCCTATCATTATCCAGCCACTAGCCATTCTTCATTCATTTCCAACTATTTCCCACTTTAGAAAACCCCTACCAATTATCCAGCCCCAACTAAGCCAATCAATGCCTCTCCAACTGAGCTAATCATTCGAAGACTAAGATACATTCAAAACTAATACTTTACAGCTACATTTAAACCAGGGCCAAGACAACAAATGAATTATGTAATGTTTTTGTTGAACCAACCATTTATGACAAGTCAACCTATGATTAATCACCTTTTACTACTATACCCATTTTTGAAGAGTCTCACTCTAATGAGCCAATCTTTACTGAGTCACTTCTTAATGATTATAACCACATTTGGGTAAATCATTATCTCAATCATATGTCTATTTTTAAATAGCCTCCCTTTGACAAGCTAGTATTTGATAAATTATCTCTTGACATTTTTTACCTCATGGAGGAGTCTCACTTTGATAAACCAATCTTTTTGGATCCCATTATGCCATCACAAGTTGTTACTTGTCCAAAACTAAACTTTCAAGGAGACATCATTATAATAGCATTCACATCAGACGAAGAATCAAAATTAGAATTAGGTTCTATTATTAAACTAATATCATATTTAACATCAAAAGTAGAATTAACATTAGTCTCAACATCAAATTCAAAGTCCCTTGAGTCAGACTCATCTTCATAATTAGAATACGTTTATGGTTGTTACAATATTGGTTACACATGCCTTGTATATTAATTTAAATATATTTGTGATCCTTCCACAGTTTTTTAGGATGAGTACTTTAGCTTTGACACAATTTCTCTAAGTATCTTCTACAAGGATTGTGTGGCCTCTTTCCATTCCATTACCATTCCATATACCATTACCACCACCCAACATAGACATTATATTGACATCCTACCTCCCATAAGTGTCGATTGGGACCGATAGAATCACACCTCATGGTGACATATCAATTGTATAATATCAAGGGGACCAAGACCACATCCATACAAATGAAAAACAATCTCCTAGTGAAATCTTTTTAAAGGCACTAGGGAACAATCAAAGTCCAAACACAACATCTTCTAGTGAAACCTTTTTGGAGGTGCTAGAAGACAATCAAAGTTAAAAGTCAATGTTCCTTAGTGAAATCTTATCAAAGCCACTATGGGATAATCAAGACAACTTCATTGGTGAAAACTTCATCGAGGCACCAATAGTTGAGCACAATAGTTCTTCACTACTTGATGAAGACATTATCAAAGATCAAATCAGTATTGCTTCCACTCTACAACATAATCATATGGTAGCTACTCTCAAGACTAAATAAAAAAAAATCTAACGGTCTTATCAAGATCATATTCAGAAGTCTTCAAACCTGCCACATCTAAAATAATGTCAAATCCAAAATCAATAACATTGTGTGTACGTGAAAATCTTGATCTTTATTTATTTCCCAACCATTATACATTTCATTCTCATCCACCACTACATTGCCAAATCAAACTTATCATCCATTATCTATCCCTATTTACCATCATTGAACATACTTTCCTTTATAGAGCCTATAAATATATCTTGTCTTGATGTTTGAATAAAATACAATCAATGACCAATGAAGATCGTAATAACATTCTTAAAGTCCAAGTATGCAGTAGGTTCTTGATAGAGCAATTATTTAGAAGAGGTGTGGGATAGTAATTTACATTATTGATTATTTTGTTTATGTCATATGCTGATCAAGATGTGCATCTCCACCTCATCAAGAATAACAGAAACATTTACCATTTACCCATATGCCATATACCTTACCATTTCCCTTGGCAAAAAATATTTACCTTGCCATTTTCATTTTGTCATTCCTCTTGCCATGAGTTCATACCCTACCACTTACCTCACCTTATCACTTGGGAACAACCCTATTACCATTATATCTAATTTCCATCCGATCATTTTTCCTTATTCCATACCCTATGGCATACCCTATACCATCCTACCATGCCATCTTTATTAAACCAAAGCTTATTTTTATTTGTCCTACATAACCATTTTGATCTTAATTCCTTTGGTTCTTCCCAAACCTTCTATGAGGGGATTCTAATTCAATTTCAATAGTTTTAGAATTCCATGTTTAAATGACAATCTATGAAAGTAGTGTGACAGTTGATCTAGCAAGTTATCTTTCATTTACATTTCACTGGTGTCATTGATTATAACTGCGTATGAGAAAATTAGTAGTATGTCTTGTGTTGTCAATTATAACCACCTATGGAAAAATTAGTAACACACACCTATGTTTTTATGTCTTAATTATAATCACCTATGGTAAAATTAGGAATAACACATTTACCATGCATTGCTACATCACCTTGACATTATTGTTTTCATTTGCCTGGCCATTTATTGGATTTGAGAATTTATTGTGACCTAGTTAGTTCTCACCACATTTTGTGTGGGCATAACTACTATGACTTGAGGTCATTTTGAGACTATGTAGGCCATGCTCAATTCACATTGAGGTCAGGTCAGTCCCCCTTTTCCATATGCTCTCTTCATTTTGAGAACAACCTAATCCACGCTCTCATTGTTTTATGAGTTGGACCATTTTAGTCTCTCATAATTCCCACTCGAGTTCAAATAGTTATAAAATTTCAAAAACATCCATAAAATTTTTAAAATCCAAAAACATTTATCCTATCCAAGCCTAGATAGTCATCCTCAATCCACCCTACTAAGGCAAAACCATTACTAGGATGCTTTTTTTTGCTTTTATTTCTAGGATTTTTCTATGTTTATTTTATGTCTATTTATTTGTTTACTTTCCTATTTATTTTCTTTATTCATGTTGTTATTTTGTTTATTCACTTTCCTATTTATTTGATTTCATTATTATGACTCGACTCAGTCTATATACATTTATTGGGTGATTCCTTTTGTATTATTATTGAGTCCATCCATATTCATATGTCAACATTATCATCATGGTTTTTATCATTGGTGCATTTTTTTCAATTATTTATTAGATTAGGAGTTAATACTTATGCATATTTTGGCAAAATTATCATGGTATTATATCATGAGGCATATTGTCACATACTATAATAAAAATCAGCTCAAGAAGTCTTACAAGTAATGGAGCTACATAAGTTTTTCCTTGGTAACCTTGGCAAATCCTCCCACCCTTCTTGATCAAATCAACCCATTAATCATTCTAGTTACATAAATATTAATAAGGATGAGCATCTTCACATTGGTAGGTACAACTAAATCATTCACATTGATCAATTCTTATTCTTCTATTACTCATTCCATTTTCTCCCATGTTTGGGTGAACTACATTGACCTAAAGTCCCTTTCGACTATATAGGCAACGCTTGGATATATGACATATCTCGAGTTAGCTCAACCACCTTTATTCTTACAATCATATCTTTCATCACTTTATGCATCCTAATGTGTCTACTTGTTTGTGGCTTATTTATTCATTAGATCATTACATCTACATTTGTACTCGCTTATCTTTAATCTATATAATAGGTTATATCCTTGTGTTATGATTGCTAATTTTTCTTACTGGGACATAATCAAATATCATTATTCAAGTCAGGTTATATTAATGATTATAATCTCCTATTGGCAAATCATTATTTTGAATCATCAACCCTAACTAGGACATATGCCATTACCATTGATTATAACCACCTTTGGGAAAATCAGTGTCTCAACCTTTGCTACTAATTATAACCACCTTTAAGAAAATCAGTAATTTTTAAATCAATGCATGCAATCATTCTCTCAATTGGATTAATCTCACCAATGGTTTAATTCCATTCTTCTTCTTATTTCTTTTTTAGGGAGTGTCCATCAATTATATGTGCCATCCACTCTGTTGAGGGGGCATCATTATAGGCTTCTAAAACATTGTTTGGAGCTTCTTCTTCTATAGGATTCCAAAAAATTATTTGGAGCTTCTTCTTCAATCATTACCTTCTTCATTTCTTAATGACCCTTTTCATTCTTTGAGAAGATGTTATTGTGCCTATAGTTTGCAACATCTTTCCAAATAAGGGGAAAATATAGACACCTAAAATTGGCCACCAATGGCTTTTGACTAGACTTCAAACTGAATCTTACCAATTGTTATAAATTAAACCTAAGAATCACTGAGCATCCCAAATTTTCTTTTACATCATTTGTCAAATCTTATATTTACATTGAGATATCCCTAATTAGGGTATCCTATTGTAAGCAATAAAAACATATCATGAATTTACCCCAAATCACCTTACAGCATCACAACTATCAATTTCACCTATGGATCTATTAAGTGGGGCACTTGTACACTTAATTAAATCTTGAAAGATCTAAAAGGTTAATCAAAATCAACTAAATAAATTAAATAATATTAAATGCCTAGTTGAATTATCCATTTTAAATTATTGAATATCTAAAAAAAGAAATTCCAAAAATCAAAATATCTTAGCCTTTCATCATTATCTTTATGAGTTATCAAAATATCCCAACATGTCTAAGTTGAGAACTATGACTAGTAACTAAAAGTCATAATTGTATGACATCTTTTAACTCAACCAGAGTTAGTCTCAAGTCAACCTTCTAATTTGAGAACTACGACTAGTAACTAAAAGTCATAATTGTTTGATAATTTTTAACTCAACTCAACCTTAACTCATCTTGGATGAGACTTAATTCTTAAAGATATAAATACATATCCATGACAATTCATTTTTAAGCTCTCATAATCCAAATTTATAATACAAATTTTTAAGAAAGACAAAAGCTTGGATATTCTAGAATATTATGTAGGATTTTTCTCCATAAGCCTCATACAAGTAATAGTACCATGCCCAAATCCTAAGCCAATGGTGCCAAGGAGAGAAGGATAAAATAAAAATTCATTTCCAAAGACTCTTTGAACCATAAGTTGAGCAATCCACACACCAAATCATTTGGAGCTTTTAAGGAAAGTAAAAAATTTGGTATTCTTTACATTTTACTTGGGTTTTCCATTAGTTTTGTTCATTAAGCTCCCCCTATGATCTAGGATAGAGATGTTAGTGTGTTAGTGTGTTTATTTCATTATTTTATATTCTAACACATTACTAACATCCTCTCTACATCAATTCTTATGATCCCAACAGCTACTCAAATGTGACAACTATTCTATTTCAAAGATAAAGCTCAAAACTCAACTAGAATTTGAGGAAATTTGGCTTGTTGTAGATGTATCTTACACTCAACATGAAATAGACATTGACCAGTAACATAAATATGACAAAGTCAATCAAAAAGTGAAATTGATCATAATGTTTAGGGTATCAGGTGAAGTGTAACGACACATTTGTGAAGCCAAAATTGCTAAGGAAGCTTGGGACAAGATCCAAATTATATATAAAGACAAGAGTGAGAGCACAATTTTGTATCTACAAAGTCAACTTCACTCTCTCAAATTAAGATCTAGTGAAAATGTGGAGGCTTTTCTAAGATGTGTTATAACATTGAGGGCATCACTTCAATCCTTGGGTGAAACAATTTTAGATGACTCTCTTGTACCCATTGTCTTGAGATCTCTACCACCCTCATACAAGATTTTTGGGATCACTTTGACTATCATAGAATAGAAATAAAAATTTAAAAAACTTGTGAATATGTTACAACAAGAAGAGTCTTTTAGTACTCAAGAAGAATGAGAAGAACATGTTTTGGCTTTTAATCAATAGAAAAGCAAGAAACCATTCAAGTCTTCATCAAAATAGAATTCAAGGAAAAATTCTCAAGGAGGCAAGTCACATATTCAATGTCTCATTTGTGGTCATCAGGGACATGAACTCAAATATTGTTGATATAATACCTTCAATAAAGATTCTTATAGTGGTCAAAAGTCCAGTAACCAACAATCGTCCCCCACAACATCCAATAAACCACAAGGATAAAAAAAAGGAAAGTTGGAAAAATAAACCCAAATAATAATCTAATTTTGTTGAACAAGAAGAAAATGATGTTGATGATGGAGACTTCATGTACTCTACTGATGTTTATGGAGAATCTTCTTAACAAAGTGACATATGGTATGTTGACTTGGGTACAACCTAACATATGATGGGAAGAAAAGATTGGTTTTTAACATTTAAGGACACACCCAACAAAAATCATGTTTCATTAGGCAATGATACCTCATAATATGTGCAAAGAATTGGTAACATTGCCTTACCTCTTGGCATGCATACCTGCAAAACAACATATGTTCTATATGTACTCAATTTAACTAAAAAATTATTATCAATGAGTAAACTCTTAAACCATAATTTGAAGATTGACTTTGACTATAAAGGTGGAAATAAAATGTGTTTGATCAGAGATAAATCAAATAACTCAAAAAAAAATCATGAGCATCTAATGTGAACTACATGTTTCAACTTGATTTCATTCAGAAAAATAATTGGGCACTCATAGTAAAGGACACAGACTCAGCACAATTATGGTAGAGGAATATTTGGTCACATCAATTTTAAATATATTAACACACTCCATCGTTATAACATAGTAAAAGGATTGCCACCTCTTAAAAAGGGTACAAACAAAGGTCATGATTTCTTATCAGGAAAGCAACATAGAGCTCTATTTTAAAAAAGTACCTATAAATATAATGGTAAACTTGATACGGTTCACACTGATCTATGTGGACCAAAGAAACCAATCCATGTTGGGTTTAAGTACTTTATTCTCTTTGTTGAACATTTTTTCAAAAAAAAGTGAGTCTACTGTGTGAAATCAAAGAGTCAAGCCTTTAAAACTTTCAATAAATTCAAAGTGGTTGTTGAAATAGAATCTAGTCAAAAAATAAAGAACCTCCACTCAGATCATGGGAGGGAATTCACCAGTAATGAATTCAAAGCATTTTTGAAATAAAATGGCATTCATCATCAAATGTCACCTCCACCTACACCACAACAAAATGCAATTGTTGAACAAAGAAATCATACTATCATGGAAATGGTGAGATGTACTCTACATGATTCAGGTTTGACAAAGGCATTTTGGGCAGAAATAGTCAAAATTGTAGTCTATTTTCTCAATAGAGCTCCCATTGTAGCTCTTTATGGGGTAACACCACAAGAAGCATGGTCAGAGAAAAATCCATCTATATCACATCTTCGAGTTTTTGGATGCCAAATAAGTATTCACATCCCCAAAGTAAAATGAATTAAACTTGATATGAAAGCTAAAAAGTATGTGTTCTTAGGGTAAAGTAAAGAATCACTTGCCGATAGACTCATGGATCCAAAAACCAAACAAATTTACACTAGCAGGGATGTTGAGTTCTTTGAGAAGATAGAAGTAAAAGCTCATTTTATATGCTCACCTGATAAACCAATCAGTCCCATAGAAAAAGTAAAAGATGGCAATCCACCAATAGATGATAATAATGATGGGAATAATGGTGAAGTTCCACCACGCATAGGAACTACTCAATCTATGCCTAAATAGAATACAAGTGCACTAAGAGATGTTAAACTAGATAGTGTTCTAGATACATCTACCACTAGACCAAGGACTCATAGTATGGATTGAGGAGAGGTTAATTTGGCCTTAATGAGTATAATTGTTGAATTCATCAAGCCCTCTATAGTCCAAGAAGCCCTAAAGTTGAAACCTTGGAAATATGCCATGGATGTATAATATAATTCATTGATGAAGAATAAAACATGGCAGCTTATAGACCTTCCACTAGGGAAGAATCCAATAAAATGCAAATAGATCTTCATTATAAACTAAAAAGAAGATGACAGTCTCAATAAGTACAAGGCAAGGTTGGTTGTAAAGGGGTATGGTTAGATATAAAATCACATTTTTATATCTCAGCTCAAATATGCTACGATAATGCTCAATAAATTTCACATGATGAATAGCAAACCAATTGCCATACCTATGGAGATAAAAATCCAATTGTATCGAGTAGATCCATCACCATAGGTAAATTTAACACTATATTTGTAGCTAATAAGGAGTCTCATTTACCTAACTTACACTAGGCTAGGCATCAGCTATGTTGTCAGTTATCTCTAAAGGTTCATCTAAGATCCCAAGGTTAGTCATTAGAAAGTTGCAAAGTGGGTATTGAGGTACATATGAGGAACTATGGATTTTGTCTTAGAATATAAGAAGAATGATAACTTATTCTTGACAGGATATTCAGATACAGATCATGTAGGGAACATTGATGATAGAAAATCTACTTTAGGATTTGTATTCTTTTTGGGATATAGACTGATATCATGGAGGAGTAAGAACCTAACTTGTTTTTTCAAGATCCTATTGATAATGAAAAATGTCCCATCAACTAATCAACCATTTCACCTATTGTGAATGTTAAGTTGGAATCATATTAGTCTAATGTTAAGGTTTTAAAAGTTTGAATATGATCCTAAAGATGTGAGGGGTTTTTTAAATGTTCTGAGAAACAAAAAATAGGCTATTAGATATAACATATTCTATTATAATTCAGAAATCTACTTATCAAAAAATAAATCAGTTCAGATATAAATGTGTAAACAATCTTATCTAATAGAGAGAGATTATGAACAAGACAATCTCTTGAAAGGAAAAAAT
This sequence comes from Torreya grandis, assembly GCA_037957365.1. NCBI lineage: Eukaryota > Viridiplantae > Streptophyta > Pinopsida > Cupressales > Taxaceae > Torreya > Torreya grandis. The sequence continues at coordinate 349,562 of JARHVA010002172.1, forward strand.
CTGATTCAGTAATATAATTTTATTCTAAGAATAATATCTTGATTTGCTATTACAACTTTTGAGTAAATACCAAGACAATAAATAAAGAATCATAAAGATAAAATGAAGTCAAGAAAATAGATCAATCTATAGGCATAACTTCAATAATCAAGTAACATAAACATAACTCAACAATCAAAAGAAAGATGCAAATAATATCAATCAACTAAGTAAATAAAGAATGAACTAAAGCAACCAGACAACAAATTAATTAATAAAAAAAGAATCTAAACTAAACTAATCTAAACTAACTAAACCTAACACTAAACTAACCTAATAAATTTAATCAAATAAAGAAAACTAAAATTAATACAACTAATTATATTAAAACTACACTGATAGAAAATAAATTAGATCAATTAAAAACTAAGTAAAAAATTATATTTAAATTAAATTAGAAGTCAAAGTCAAATAAAATACAATATAAACAAGGATTACGACTCTCAACAAAAAAGAGTCATATTAGAAAAATAAATCATTTTATTTGAAAAATAGATATCTTTCTTACAAAATATCTTTAAAAGATAACTTTTACAATCAATTTGATCAATAATACATTACAAACAGTGAAGTTTTCATCATTATTCAAATTGAATACTCAGGTTCTACACATAGGACTTCAATAAGCAATCATCGAAAGATATTAAACTTCACAACTTCAGATAATCTATTATAAATGATAATATAAATTTGGATATACCTGCACTGCCTAAGAAATTTACTCAACTGTCAAAGAAAGTACCATTGGTCTATCTACAAAATTCATGCTATTTAAGAAAAATTGCATATAAAAGAAAGATAAGTGATTGATTTTTAGAATGTAATAGTCTTTAATACCTGTGTTGTTCCTCCTCTTCAAATGAAACCTTGATCTTCTATTATACTTCTAAGTTGGTTAAAAAAGAAGTTGTAACTCACCTTAGTTAATTACTTTTTAACTTAAAATAATTGACCTTTAAAAGTCAATTAATATTGGCAGTTATAAGTTTAGATTTATTTAAGACTTAAAAAAAAGTCTTAAGAGATCAATAATTTGAAAATAGACCAAGTATTTCTTAACGGGTGGGGACCCTCTAATCAACTAATAATAATAAGAATAATATTATTTCAATAAATAATAGGATAATTCAAAGTTAAATAAAATTATTATCTATATTAATTCCATTATGCATATAATCCAAAATATTAAAGCATATATATATATATATATATATATATATATATATATATATATGTCAAAATTAAAGTATGTTTGTACTCCAAAATATCATTAAAGTATCAAACTTTTGAAATGTACTAAATCTTATCAACTAAAAGTTTAATTTTGAAATAAAATTTATCTTTCTAGTAATCAAGAATCATTAGAATCAAATAAAGCTTTTATCACAAGTTCACCAATTTCATTCAATCATTCATTATATTTCATCTGAACTACAAGAAGGTGAACCAATTTTGTACCCAAATCACTCTCAACATCATCTATCTCTAATTTGATTCGCTTCACTACTCTAATTTTTGTTGGAGTTTCATCTTGACTATTATCACGTTTCTTGGAAGTGGCTGGATGTATGACAACAAGACATTTTTTTAAACTGAGCTTCTTGCACCCTAAAATAAGCATCTTTTGAGGTGGTGTGGGATCAATAAAATAGGATGGCAAGGAAAGATTTATAAAATTATTTAGATGGATTAGCTCATTGGCTTGTTGTGGTGTTTCATTAACAACATTAACTCTCTCCTAATTGGGTGACTGAATAGGTAGATGATTAGGATTAGTTTGTAGTTTATGGGAATAGCTACTATGAGAATGGGATCTAGCTTCAAATTTTTGACCACACAAACCCCAATTGCCCCTATGATTAGTAGGATTAAATGGTAAACTACCCAACATATTCTAAAATAATGGGTCAGTGGCATTGAAATGATTGGACATTCAGGCTCCTCTCTTGCATATCTAAGATCAAACTATATATCCCTAAAACCTACTCTATCAAATTGCCTAATAGGTGCAATTTGATTTATGTCGCTAGAATTATTATTCCTTTCCCAATTATTATTATCATTATTCCTATTTGATTCTAGTTGATCCCAACCTGGCATTCTAAATACAATTCAAAATATATATTCAAAATCTAATCATCATCATTTGACTGAACTCAAAAAAAGAATGAATATATCAACTATAGAACCAATAATAACAACTACACCCCTATGTTTTCAATTTTCAGCCACTTTATGAAATTTCCAATTATATCAATAAAATGAACAAATCAAAGATTTAACTGTCATTACTAAACTTCATTTATATGATTTCAAATATTGATTGTATCATGTACCAATATAATGATCAAACTCAAACTCATAATGATTACATAAAATTATAATCTTCATAATTTTATTCCATATATTTTACCATACCTTATTACATTCCATCTTACTGCACAAATGCAATCTCAATATGTACAGACATATATTATTCACAATTGTAAACTATATGTATTTTCACAAACTAATAACAAATCCAAAACCATTAAAATCCTTTCATAATATTATAAGTTTTTTTACATGGTCATACCTTTTTCAAATCATCATTTTGAAACTCAAAATACATATCTTTATCTCAAATTTCCAAACTGTTAACATTTTCTAACTGCTCTTTAAATTCATGACTTTAAAAATAAAACCCAAAAAATGCATTTGATATCTTTGAAGTAAACCTTTGATTTTAGAAGATCATATATTGCATGCAAACAAATTTTGTATATCGAAAATCTTCCACAAAATAATTTATTAAAACTATACCCATAATTTTCATGACAAAACCACTTTTGAATTATAATGAAATAACCATTTCAAGCTCATTCTTATACCAAACTTCATGCATCAATGAAATTATAAATCATGATTAAAACTAATATGACCAAATCAAAACTAGAACAAACTATCAACAAACTAAAAACCCCAAGGTTAGAATATTGCATATTTTGAAGATAATTTCGTAATCATCCCTCAAAATATAGTTCAAATGTTAGGGTGTGAATCCACTATTCACAAAGTACTATTCATGGGCACTATTCACAAGTCATTATTCATGGTGACATGGCATGCGAGTGATGTGGCATATAGGTGTGTAGTGATGTAGCATGCAGGTGACATGACATGTAAGTGATGAAGCAAGAAGGTGATGTGGTAGTAGGGCCCATGGGGGTCCCAAGTGTGGTCCAAGGTGATGTGATGGGAGTGAGGCATCCCATCCACTATGGGGACAATATTTTCCTTAGCTATCGCATGGAGGTCACATGGTGCAAGAAGACAAAGGGTCACATGCAAGGAAGGTGACAGGATGGTCACTATTCAAGATTTCCTCACACATGTGTGAGGGGCATGGCATGTTGGAGTCACATGGGTGACTTGGAAAAAGGATAAAGTAGGTGGCTAATTTGTTGACCCTTGGAGCCCAAGAAAATAATATTTTATTTATACATTCCTCTCACATGTGTGAAGTGGGACATGATACTTTAGAGCCACATGGGATGACACATGGGCTTGCTTGGTGGAGGATCTTCTACGAAGACTTTGGCATAAGGTGATAGAAAATGACATCACATAATCATGAACTGTGTGGGACATAGCCTTTGGAGGCTAGTAGAGAAGGTTAAAAGTGGCATCATGAGATGCCTTCACATGTGAGACCTTTCTCAAGTGGGGGACATGAGTTCTTATTCCCTAAATAGTGTTCCCCACCCATGTGGGTCAAAATTCTCTCTCTCTCTCTCTCTCTCTCTCTCTCTCTCTCTCTCTCTCTCTCTCTCTCTCTCTCTCTCTCTCTCTCTCTCTCTCTCTCTCTCTGATGTAAAATGCTATTAAAGCATTATGTACTCCTTAGTAATGGCTTATCCCATTTGGGGATCATAGAGGAACCTTTGGAGGTTCACCATTTTGGATCTATAGTTAGAGGTTAGAGTTAGAAAGGCTTATATGCCTTACTTACCTAGATGTTTGGGTTTTAAGCATCAAATGCAAGTTGAAGGTTGAAGCATCTAAGTAGGATTTTGCTTTACTCACCTAGGTGCATGATGGATCCATGGAGAAGGTTGTTTCATCTTGGAGCTTGGAGGCTATTAGCTCAGCTCATGTTGGAGGTTAAAGCATGGATAGCTTGGTGTAAGCTTTGCTCACCTAAGTGCTTGGTGTTAGCATTTGATTGTAGCTATTTTGAGAAGAACTATGTAAGAGAGAGTTGCTGATGGAATGAAGTCTACTGATACCTTTGTCCCATGGTTTTTCCTTATCTAGTTTAGTAGGGTTTTCATGTATATCTATTGTTGTGTGGTTTGTTCTCTCTTATTATGTATTTATTTTAGATTGTTATTCTACAATATTTATTTAATTGCACATGTACAATTGTTTTTTTCCTAACAATTGGTATAATAGCTATGCTTTAGTTTTAGTACCTGGGCCTTGTTGATCCTAAAAAGTGGTATCAGAGCCATGGTTGTTTGGTTCATTATGTGCAAGTGGGAGCTACAAGTGGAGAGACCTAGACATAAACAAAAAAAAATTACATGGTAGGTATCTCTCTATGGATCAAGGTGGAGGATCTCTTGGTGAAGATCATGTTCTCTTCATGTTGCTAAGGAGAAGCTTGCATATGAGAATGGAGAAAAAGATGAAGAATATTTTTTAGACATATTAACACCAATAGTGCTCTTGATGAAGCAACTTATAGCTTGTGGTAGAGCAAGCTAGTCTCTATTGGTGAAGATGGAGGGAGACAACAAGACATGAATTTGTTGTGGTTATTGACTAGAGAAGGGGTGCATGATATGGTATCCTACTAACCATATATTATTGGCCAAGATGTGCTAGAAATTTGTGTGAAGGAGGAGGTACCAAAAACTTGATTTTGTACCTATTATAGTTGATGGATGGAGGAGAACAAGTTTTGACCCAAGGTTCTTTGAAAGAAGAAGGTTGGTGTTGAATCTAGTAAAGACTCAGAGGTATATTAAGTGAATTGATTGGTGGTTATATTATAGAAAAAGCAAGTAGCTAAGAGAGCTATGGTGTAGTTGATGTGAGTAACCAGGTAGACTGATGCATGGAGTAACTTTGCACATGAGTTAGATTGACATGTGGTAGATTAAGATGCAATTTAACTACAGGCTTGAAAATTGGGTAGGTATTGTGAAGCACTAAGTAGTGTGATGACTACCCAATAATTATATGAATACCATGGTGATCATGGTAGGTATCATTTTACTACATATGTAGAAGTAAAATGTTGACTTCTATGAGTTCTTATCTCCAGTTGTAGACTACTATTATGAGTGTGGTGTGCATTTATTATTGTTCAAGAGTTGGAGCAATGAGATGTCACTTGGACATCATTTACACATGGTGGTCTCATGATGAGATAAAAGTATCTAGGTGGGCTATGAGGATGAGGCAAGGAGTTTTTGGTTTAAAATTTGAACACTGTACAAGTCGAAGTAGATGTGTCGATGGATTACAGTGGTGCCTTCATGAAGAGCCATGGTTAGTAGAGGTTTTTGCTATGTTTGATGGCATGTTGGTTGCAGACCCTAACATGATCATGATGTGATGGCTTGAGTGACTAGGACATGATAAAGGTGGTTAGAGGAGCAAACCAGGATAGAGATGCATAGTGGATAGGATAAATAATGAAGTAATGTATCCTCACTTCTTATAGTGATTAGAGTTGTCTTCTAAAGTATCCTAGAGCAGAGGAGGAGGAGATGGTTGTCATATGTATCAAATTCATTAGGAGTAGGAAAAGCCTTATGAGAGCCATGATTCACTTAACTAAATACTTACAAGTAGTAGGAGTTATGATCAATTCATAGTGGGATCTTGGATAGAGGATCAGGTCTGTGGTGAAGTGGGATTCACTTCAAGTTGTTGCATTTTTGTCAAGAGGAGCAAATGTTGACAAAGCTATCAGGATAGAGAATATTTAGTAGTGCATAAAACTTCTTGTATGCTTATGTGTGAGCATGATGACAGCTAGTAAGTAGTTATATAGTAGTAGGTTAGCATAAAGACATAGGTAGTTCAAAGTCCTATGCATATGACTTCAAGTGGGAGATTGTTAGGGTGTGAAGCCACTATTCATAGGTCACTATTCATATATTAATATTCATGAGTACTATTCATGATCACTATTCACAAGTCATTATTCATGGTGACATGACATGCAAGTGATGTGGCATGTAGGTGATATCATATGTAGGTGATGCAGCAAGAAGGTGATGTGTTAGTGGGGCCCATGGTGGGTCCTAGGTGTGGTCTAAGGTGATGTGATGGGAGTGACGCATCCCATTCCACTAAGGGGATAAGTTTGTCCTTAGCTATCACATGAAGGTGACATGGTGCAAGAAGACAAAGGGTCACATGCAAGGAAGGTGACAAGATGGTCACTATTCAAGATTCCCTCACACATTTATGAGAGGCATGGCATGTTTGAGTCACATGGATGACTTAAAAATAGGATAAAGTAGGTGGCTACTTTGTTGAACCTTGTAACCCAAGCAAGTAATATTTTATTTATAAATTCCTCTCACAGTGTGAAGTGGGATAGGGTACTTTGGAGCCACATGGAGTGGCACATGGGCTTTCTTGGTTGAAGATCTTCTTTAAAGACTTTGGTACAAGGTGATAGAAAAGGACATCACATGATCATGCACTATGTGGGACATAACCTTTGGAGGCTAGTGGAGAAGGTCAAAAGTGGCATCATGAGATGCCTTCACATGTGTGACCTTTCTCAAGTGGGGGACATGAGTTCTTATTCCCCAAATAGTATTACCCACCTATGTGGGTCAAAATTCTCTCCCTCTCTCTTTCTCTTTGATGTAAAATGCTATTAAATCATTATTTATTCCTTGGTAATGGCTTATCCCACTTCGGGATCATGGAGGAACCTTTGGAGGTTCTCAATTTTAGATCCATAGTTAGAGGTTAGAGTTGGAAAGGTTTGTACAACTTACTCACCTAGATGTTTGGGTTGTAAGAATCAAATTCAAGTTGAAGGTTGGGGCATGGAGGCATGGTTTTTATTTGCTCACCTAGGTGCATGATGGATCCATGGAGAAGGTTGTTGCATTTTGGAGCTTGGAGGCTATTAGATCAGCTCATGTTGGAGGTTAGAGCATAGATAGCTTGGTGTAATATTTTATCACCTGAGTGCTTGGTGTTAGCACTTATTTGTAGCTATTATGAGAGAAATTATGTAAGAGAGATTTGCTAATGGAATGAAGTCTATTACTGCCTTTGCCCCATGGTTTTTTCCTAGCTAGTTTAGTAGGGTTTGCACATATATCTGGTGTTGTGTGGTTTGTTATCTTCTGTTATATTTTTATTGTATCTTGTTATTCTATAATATTTATTTACTTACACATGTAGGATTGTTTATTTTCCTAATAATTGGTATCAGATCTATGCTTTAGTTTTGGTACCTGAGCCTTGTTGATCCTACCAAGTGGTATCAAAGCCATGGTTGTTTGGGTGGTTTTGTGCAAGTCAAATCTATAGGTGGAGAGACCCAGATATAAACAAAAAAAATTGCATGGAAAGTATCTCTATGTGGAGTAAGGTGGAGGATCTCTTGGTGAAGATCATGTTCTCTTCATGTTGTTGAGGAAAAGCCTACATATGAGAATGGATAAAAAGCTGAAGAATCTTTTCCAAACATATAAACACCAATAGTATTCCTGATGAAGTAATTATATAGCTTGTGGTGGAGGAAGCTAGTATCCATTGGTGAAGATGAATGGAGACAACAAGGCATGACTTTGTTGTGGTTCTCAGATAGAGAATGGGTGCATGATGTGGTATCTTATTGACCATATGTTGTTGGTTGAGATGTGTTAAAAATCCATGTAAAGGAAGAGGTACTAAAAACTTGATTTTGTACCTATTGTAGTTGATGGATGGAGGAACAAGTTTTGACCCAAGGTTCTATAAAAGAATAAGGTTGGTGTTGAATCTAGCAAAGACTCAAAGGTGTATTAAGTGAAGTGATTGGTGGTTACAATATAGCAAAAGCAAGTAGCTAGGAGAGCTATGGTATAGGTGATATGAGTAACCAAGTAGAACGATGCATGGAGTAACTTTGTACATGAGTTGGATTGACATGTGATAGAGTAGGATGTAATTTAGTTATGGGATCAAAAACTCGATAAGTGTTGTGAAGCATTGAGTAATGCGATGACTTCCTAAGAAATATATAGGTACCATGGTGGGTAGTGGTTTACTACATATGTAGAAGTCAAGTGTTGACTTCTATGGGTTCTTATTTCCAATTGTAAACTAATATTATGAGTGTGGTGTGCACTTATTGATATTTAGGAGTTGTAGTAGTGGGATGTCACTTGGACATCATTTATACATGGTGGTCTCATGATGAGATAAGAGTAGCCAAGAAGGATATGAGGATGAGGCAAGGAGTTGTTGGTTTGCAATTTGAAGACTATATGGGTTGAAGTAGATGTATGGATGGAGTACAGTGGTACCTTCATGGAGACCCATGGTTAATATAGGTTTTTGCTATGTTTTATGGCATATTGGTTGTAGACCCCAACATGATCATGGTGTCATGGCTCAAGTGACTAGGACATGATGAAAGTGGTTAGAGGAGCAAACCAAGATGGAGATGCATAGTGGATAGGAGAAGTAATGAAGTAATGTATCCTCACTTCTTGGAGTGATTAGATTTATCTTCCAAAGTATCCTAGATCAAAGGAGAAGAAGATGGTTGTCCTATGTATTAGATTCATCAGGAGTAGGAGAAGCCTCATGAGAGCCATAATGCACTTAATTGGATACTTCCAAGTAGTGAGAGTTATGAGTGGTCCATTGTAGGATCCTGGATAGAGGATAGGGTCTATGGTGAAGTGGAAGTCACTTTAGGTTATTGAATTTATGTTGAGAGGAGAAAATGTTGATAAAGTGATCAAGACAGAGAAGTTTTAGTGGTGCAAAAAACTTCTTCTAGGCTTGTGTGTGAGCAACAGTGGGCATGATGACAATTGGCAGGTAGTTGTATGGCAATATGTTGGAATGAAGATATAGGTGGTTCAAATTCATATGCATATGACATCAAGTAGAAGATTTTTAGGGTATGAAGACACTATTCATAGGTCACTATTCATGTGCACTATTCATAAGTCACTATTCATGATGACATGGCATGCGAGTGATGTGGCATGTAGGTGTGTAATGATGTGGCATACAGGTGATGTGGTAGGAAGGTGATGTGGTAGTGGGGCCCATGGGGGTCCCAGAATGTGGGTCCATGGTGGGTCCCAAGTGTGGTCCAAAGTGATATGATGGGAGTGGGCCATCCCATTCCACTAAGGGGACAAGTTTGTCCTTAGCTATCACATGGAGGTTACATGGTGCAAGAAGACAAAGGGTCACATGCAAGGAAGGTGATAGGATGGTCAATATTCAAGATTTCCTCAGACATGTGTGAAGGGCATGGCATGTTTGAGTCACATGGGTGACTTGGAAGGAGGATAAAGTAGATGGATACTTTGTTGACCCTTAGAGCCTAAGCAAGTAATATTTTATTTACACATTCCTCTCACATGTGTGAAGTGGGACATGGTACTTTAGATCCATATTGGGTGGCACATGGTCTTACTTGGTGGAGGATTTTCTTTGAATACTTTGGCACAAGGTGATAGAAAAGGACATCACATAATCATGAACTATGTGAGACATAGCCTTTGGAGGCTAGTGGAGAAGGTAAAATGTGGCATCATGAGATACCTTCACATGTGTGACCTTTTTCAAGTGGGGGACATGAGTTCATATTCCCTAAATAGTGTTCCCCACCTATGTGGGTCAAAATTCTCTCCCTCTCTCTTTATTTTTGATGTAAAATGCTATTAAAGCATTATGTACTCCTTGGTAACGGCTTATCCCATTTGGGGATCAAGGAGGAACCTTTAGAGGTTCTCCATTTGGATCTATAGTCAGAGGTTAGAGTTGGAAAGGCATATATGCCTTACTCACCTAGATTCTTGGGTTGTAAGCATCTCTCCCTCTCTCTTTCTCTTTGATGTAAAATGTTATTAAAGCATTATGTACTCCTTGGTAATGGCTTATCCCATTTGGGGATCAAGGAGGAACCTTTAGAGGTTCTCCATTTTGGGTCCATAGTTAGAGGTTAGAGTTGGAAAGGCATATATGCTTTACTCACCTAGATGCTTGGGTTGTAAGCATCAAATGTAGGTTGAAGGTTGGAGCATAGAGGCAAGTTTTTGATTTGCTCACCTAGGTACCTGATGGTTCCATGGAGAAGGTTGTTGTAGCTTGGAACTTGGAGGCTATTAACTTAGCTCATACTAGAGGTTAAAGCATGGATAGCTTGGTGTATGTTTTGCTCACTTGAGTGCTTGGTGTTAGCACTTGTTTGTAGCTTCTGTGAGAGGAACTATGTAAGAGAGAGTTGCTGATGAAATGAATTTTGGTGTTGCCTTTGCCCTATGGTTTTTCGCTAACTGGTTTAGCAATATTTCCATGTATATTTGGTGTTGTGTGGTTTGTTCTCTCCTATTATGTTTTTATTGTAGCTTTTTATTTCATAATATTTATATACTTGCACATGTAAGATTGTTTATTTTCCTAATAATTGGTATTAGAGCTATGCTTTAGTTTTGGTACCTATGCCTTGTTGATCCTCACATTAAATATTCCTAGTGCTTCATATCTCAAATGATAATCCTTATTTATTCACCAAATTTAACCTCAAAAATATGGATGAATAGATTTATAGCGACAATGAAAACACTTTCATCATCAAAATATCATACCACATAATATAATATGATAAACCAGAAAGATAACTAATTTTTCAAGAAACTTGATACTCTAAAATCTTTCCAAATACCCTTATTCCAAAATTCATGCATGCAAAAAGACTTAAAACAAACAGTTTATCTTGCCAGAATTTATCAAAATATCATGCAAACTCAAAAACCATCATTTTCTTTCCATGCAAATCAATCACAATGATAAACTCTAACTATTCCTTTAAAAACTATTTATTCTTCCAACAATGGCATACCTATTAATGCCTTATCTACAACTTCCAAATTTATCCAAGTAGAGTATAGCTTCCATGCATGCTTTGCAAAAATGACTATCAAAATGAAAACAAAGTTATTTGTATACCATAACCCACACCTTAACTACCTATGCTTACATGCCTTCACCTAATTGGTTTCTCAAATCGAGACATGTTATTTAGCCAAATGCTAACTTGTTTAAAAACATTTCAACTTTAAAAATGACCAAATTATTTACTAAAACACCCACTAACTCATGTAAATCAAGGCATGTACCAATGCATTTAATTCTTAGACCACCCTTTGATTTTGCTTAGATCTTGAAACATCCATAACACTTCGCATTAAACCAAGCTACCAATTGAACTGCCAACTTTCCAACGTACACATCAAACATTTAATGAAATGAACCTTGTAATTTATCAATATAAACATAGCTTAATTTCTAATATTTCCTTGAAATAAACAATCACCCCGTGTCCATGTTAAAATCTTTACGTTAGGTCCACCACCTTACATTGAACACTTAGCACAAAATAATATTTTAGATTAAAACTTAAAACCTCTTAGGATTAAAATAGCTTAGTTTTAGATATTAAACCAGATTCCATTTATGACACAACATAGTATGCATCGATATCCATATTTACAATTGAATTTTGAATAAACTAACTAAAAACCATCATGATGAATTCATAAACTGCTTTTCAATTCTGATAGAACATTATCATTTTCAAATTGAAAATACAATAGTAATTACTTCAATTAAATGTAATCTGATCAACTCTATCCATCAAAATCTCATGACTGAAAACAAATGATATATATTTCTTAATTTTATTCATTCAACCATTAATGCTTTTCAAAACCACTTAATATAAATATGAATTCTTAAATAAATCAATATCAAATCATTCAATTGAAAACATGTATATTCATAATACTACTAATTGATTTAGGTCCCTAACTTTAGTTTTAGATTTTATGACTAGGTCATCACTATGGTAGATAGGAGTATAATTTTTTTTTAAATATAGGGGTACAAAAAATAGGCATAATAGATCCTCCACAAAATCAAAATATTGCACCATAGGAGGAGTTGTTTGTGAAGTGATCTGTCTCAAACATATACCTAAAATATTTGGGATACCATAGAATCAACCAACACTTCTTTATGGCTTGTTTGTAATCCTATATTTTATGAATTCACCAAACACATTGAGGTGCAAGTACATTTCATTCACGAACATGTTCAAAACAACAACATCCAACTCCAATATTGCTTAACAAATTAACAACATACAAATGTTTTCACTAAAGCACTTGCATGAGAAAATTTGAGGCATTTAGAGAATCTCTCTCTTGTTCACTTGAGACAATGTTGAATTAAAGGGGGGAATATTAGGTTTATCCTAAGGGGTGATTAATTCACCTTTTGAAAATAAATATAATTTAGTAATATTTTATAACTCATGCTAGTTAGGATATATAAATAAGATTATTCAAACTTTATATAGTTCATTTATATCTCCTATATAATATTAGGTAGATTGCATAGCTTTTAGATTGGGATAAGATAATGCCTACCCTATTATATAGGAAATATTTTTGGAATTAATATTTGTATAAATTCATAATCTTTGTAATGTTTTTTATTAAATGGAATGAATATCACTAATATTCCTCCTTCATATATACATACATATATTTGTGTGTGTCTGTCTATATATGTGTGTTTGTGTGTGTACACACACACACACACATATGTACATGTGTGTGTATGTGTTTATATGTGTATATATATGATAAGGACCACCTTGAACACAATAAGTTTAAGGTAGTAATTATATTTTGGTTGGCATGGTTTGCTAATTGAAATAAAAAAATATTTTAAATGCCATTATTAATTATGGATATGGTCAAGACATTTTGGCAGACCCTATTATATAGTTTATAATTTTAAAACTATGAAAATGTTTTGAATATTTTTGGCACCATTTATAAAATTGAGTAAAACAAACATGTTCTTCTTTCTATATGGTTTTATAACTAAAAAACTTAATAATAAATAATTTTCAAACCTAATGTTTATTTTATTTCTAGCATTGAATGCAGTATAGGTGGAATTAAAGCTACAAGTATCGAGGTTGACATATTGCCCAATTTTTTAGTGAATTGGCACTGGCATATTGAAGGGTCCAATATATCTATACACACATACTTTTATTATTAGGTGAATCACCAAATCAAACCACCATTTACAACTCCCTCCATATGTTGAAGTGGTAGGATTGCATTAATGAGTTATGCAATGAAAGGATAAGACTGAATTACTAATCTTGCATGATTTGAAGGTCTCAAAATGTCCCCATAGAGGTCTGGTTGTCAATTGAGTTATTGTGCTTTTCATTCAAGCTTCAAGTGGGCATAACAAATAAGGTAATATCTTCTTGATAACTTTGTATGTGATATTTTTGGAGTATTGCTTTTGTTTTTTTATCATTTTGATATAGTCTAAAGCTATTATGGGTTTAAAACTCATATTTGAGTTGAGATATTCATGTGTATGGAGAAGGATAGCCCGTTTGAGATTCAAATGAAATAATGCATCTAGATAGATATGCTCAATGCCTCTAATATTATTGAAACATTCATATCTAGGTTCAAACATAGATAAGAGGTAAATCTAAAATTATCTTGGGTTATCAAGATTGGAGGGTCTAGCACCTTGTGCTAATTACAAATCATACCTACTAGATTTAACCCTCAGTTGACTAGATAGAAAATGCTTAATCATAACACTTGAACCATATACTGTAATGTGGGTTCTCTACATATTATTATCCATGTTATAGAAGGGAATTTAAATTTTGAAATGAGGTCTATTTTTTCGCCCTGTTGGATATTTTCTTTGTATGTTAACTTGGAAAATATTTTTGAAGGCCTCTGTCAATATGAGATATATTGAATATATATGTTCAGAGTATTTCCATTATATAGTAAAGATATTTAGATAGTGGTTCTTTCATAGATTTATGAATCAAATGAGACATATCAACATATTTGTTATTAGGTTTCTAAGTTATGAAATTAGTTGTTTTACATTGTAAATATTTTAATTTTTAACAATAATTAGGACTATTCATCAACTTTGATATGAATTTAAGTGAAGGGTTTTAAGTTTCTTGTTTAATAATGAGTTATGACTCCTCCTCTCTTTTTGTTGAAAGAAATAAAATATCTTTATAGATATGTGATTTATTTTTTTGGTTCTTGCAGTTCCCTTATTATATATTTATAAAATGATATTTGGGAATAGCGTACAGTTCAATTGAACATATAGCATTTATTAGTGGTAGATGACTATTAGGATAATGGATTCTTTCTAGGGAGGAAATATTTTACTTCATATTTTGATTATTTCAAATTAGTACATTCTCAGTGTAGAATAGATCTCTCGATATTTTGGACATACAACAAGTTCTAATTCCTTACATGATGTTTTTAGGCATTAGACTATGTAATTGTAGAAGCAAAGTGCCATGGAGTAAGAATAATTTTCAGCTTTGCTAATAATTTGGATGCCTATGGTAGAAAAGGCCAATATGCTCAATTTATATTTTGAAAGGCCAATATGGATATCGTTAATATATTTTGACAGACCTCATTATATAGTTTAAATTTTTAAAACTATGAAAATGTTTTGAATATTTATTTGGTTATGTCATACTTGTTTTTTATAGTTGTCTTGCCCTGTGGCCCCTTAGTTAGTTTATACTCTATAATCTAATTTTTTATCATGATTTTTTCTATACTTAGTTTATTATATTATCTTGTTGGTATTTTGAGACACTTATGGAGGTATGTTCTCAATTTATACTAAGTATTGTGCATGATCTTACCATATGTACTACATAAAAAGAGTCTTCGAGAACCATAGTTTTGGGACATGAAGGAGTGTATATATATATATATATATATATATCAACCTCTCCCTCAAGCTCATCTTGAAACTTGATCATGTTACATAAATTTATTTACTGATTTTTGGCAAGGATGAAACATGATCCACTAGCTAGAAGACTTGTTGACTTGCTCTAGTAGTGTTCACAGTTATTGTATATAGCCATAATAAATAAAATATAGATGAATCAATTGTGAAGCTCATGTTTTGAAAACATAGCCAACCATAGAAAATGCAAAGAGGCTTTCATACTTTATTTTGTTTTTAAATGTTCAAGGTAATAATTATATTTTGGTTGTCATGATTTGTTAATTGAAATAAAAAAATATTTGAAAGGCCATTATTGATTATGGATATGGTTAAGACATTTTGGCAGACCTTATTATATAGTTAATAATTTTAAATCTATGAAAATGTTTTGAATTTTTTTTTTAGCTATGTCATCCTCATTTTTCATAGTTGTCTTGCCTTATGGCCCCATAGTCAGTTTATACTCTATACTCTGACTTATTGTCACAATTTTTTATACTCAGTTTATTATAATATTTGGTTGGTCTTTTGGGAGACTTATAGAGGTATGTACTCAATTTATAATAATTAATATGGCTATCAGATTTAGTCCTTAAAAATAAGGACAAAGTTAATTATTAAAAAAGAAAAAATAAATTGTTAAAAAGAAGGAACCATAAATAATATATCGACTTTAGACTTCTCATCCTCTAACCTCTTTCTCCATTGGTTTTTTATTTAACATAAATTACCTCTTATAAAATAAATCTACATAAGTGTTTCAAATTTCTTAAAATTCTAAAATCATAAAACACTAAAACCTAAATTCATATAATCTCATTTATATTAAAGTGGTATTCCTTTATGGTCGTGAGAATCATGAAGCGAGCAAAAATTACAAGAAGAGGCCAAGGAAGAGTCTAAGCAACCAACAATGAAGTACAATCTAATTAATAAATACAAGCCCTACATATTTGTAAATTTTTTCATGCTTTTAATGAATTATACTTATATTTTAAGGGATTCAAATTGTTACAATGTTATTTTTTCATCAGATCTTTGCTCGTAGTGTGAAAACCTTTGTTTATATTATGTCAAAACCCTTAATATTAGATATAATTTGGTTATCGTGTGGGATTATTTATTCAGTAAAGAGATAAACAAGATTTGTAAGTTTATTTGGGATTTTTTATTTAGTAACAAGATCAATAAGACCTCAAAAATCTTGTGAATGTGTGTATGGGCATTAATGTGGTGATGACTTTTTTTTTTCAAATTTGCACACACCTGCTTAGGGTTTAGGTTTGGGATGGGTCCATAGCAATTCTTATTCATTTTGTCTCTAATGTCCTCTTTTATTAGATGTATTCATTGAATAAAGTTTCTAAAATGGTTGGACTATGCCCAATTTCATAGGGAAAATCAAAATAATTATTCTTAAAAACTTAAGGTATCCATTTATCATAATCGTTATTCCACCTCAAGCATATTTATCCTAGAATGTGTTTGGGGAAAGGGATTTAACTATGGATTTTTTGCCATTATTTCTTGATTTGAATATTATGTCTAGTTTCCCAGATATTTATAAGTTTTTTGAAAGAGCTAATAGAAATCATCAGTCAAATTATACCTGTATAGCAATTTTACCAAAGATTCGTTAGTGAAATTATAATTGAACTCTATGATTAACCAAGATTTTATAGTAAGATTTAGGGTTTCATTCTTAAAATTATCCCTGGTGTTGACCATCCTGACATCATAACTTTTACCCCTACAAGTAGTCACTACAACTTTAACATTTTTCTCTAATGACTACAATAGACCTCTCAAACCCTGACTACTACATAGGGACCTCTAAACTCTAATGACAGCCATGAGAATGTCCAATTTAATCTTATGAAGTGTGTTACTATTCATTTTTAAAATGTTGGATGATGTCACTCACCCATCAATCACATCAATCAAAGTGAGGGGAGAGAACACCAAAAATAAATCTTAGCCCCTAGCCATATGGAAGTTAAACCCCTGGTCACATCCAACTCAAAATTTCTTAACTTTTGCTCTAAGGGGGCATAAGTTTTTTTGTGGGGAAATTGATTCAAAAAAATTTCACACCAAAAATTTTTAACCCCAAAAAAATAAAAAATTATGCAAGTGGAGATCATTATTTTTCACGAGCAAGGAACATTCAAAACTTTCATAACTTTCAGTTGACAGCTTCATTTTAGGGACCATTTTTTTGAAAGTGTGAGCTTTTTTGAGCTCTATGCATTGGTGATATTCTAGTGCCTTATAAAATTAAACCCATACATATTCATGGGCATTGCATAAAATCATATTTCAACACATATAGTTTAGCACATACTTACCTTTTATACCATGGATCTAAGTTTAGTTTTGATTCTTACACCATTCAACCATCACGAGTGCAAATTCAAATTGCAAATACTCTTGAGGAATAAAGGCTTACATTGAGTCCTGATGGGTATAAAAATAAAACTAACACCTAAAGAAGAGAAGGTGAAGTGGTATAACATACCTGATAAAGTCCATGTCTCTTGACTTGCTATTTCATATCAAATCTGCAATAAATCTAAATCAAGTGTGAACCTTATTGGAAAAACTTTTTGGAAAGTAGAATGTCATGATGGGTCATGAGTTAGAGAATGAGCTCATTATTTTGAGCCCAAATGATTTTGATATGACATAATACTTCTTTATAAATTTTAAATCACTCAAGTTTTAGTTGAAACTATGCAATAATGATAAAAAAAATGATCAATTGATTCTTTCATATTTTCCAAATTGGGATTAAACTATTCTATATTAATTTCTACTTTCCACGCCACCGAGTGTGCCACTTGATGGGTGTCTTTGTTAACCCTTAATTTAACCAATTTATGTTAGTGTCATTTCTTACCAAGTCTAGTGTCTAAGGCTATATGTATTAAGGTATTTATTAGGTTTAGCTACAGTGTTGGTTGAGGGTTTTTTGGTGTTATTTTATCTTAAGTTTCTACTTCTAATGTCTAAACTAATGCTTGAAAGAAACACACTCAAAATGTAAATACACCAAATTGAATTAAATACTTTGAAATCAATCACACAATGTTGCTAAAAAGTAAACACCACTTAAATCTAATATCAAATCCACACTTCTAAGCTAAGTTGCAGAATAAAGGTTGTTGAAATTAAAGGAATGATAAATGTTTGTTCAAATCTGAAATCACACACATTAACAGTCTATTCTAATCTACAAGTTATTAATCTAATCACACACAGAGAATTTATATTAATTTTATTTTAAAACAAATAAGAAATGAATTATAAATTCCAAAAGTACATGTCTTGTCTCCTTAGAGAGTGGGCCTTGCTCACCCTTAGATTTAGGGTTAAATTAACTCAATCCTTAGAAATCTTTCTTAACACATAGAATGAAAGAGTATTTTATTATGAAATCTTCTTGTATTCAAAATAATAATTCTTAAAATGTTTTTCACTCTTATAAATCGAGCATGAATCCTCCTTTTATTGGATACAAAATAAACTAACTATCCTAAAAACTTGGCAACAACTCAACTGACTAAATAAGAGGATATTCAGAGAGATTGGTTTGTTATGGCCAAAATAGAGAAGAGCATTGAAACAAGATCCACATGTGGTTGGGAATATCCTCGTGAGATTTTTAATTGCTTCTTCTAATCATATATGATCACCAATTTTTATATATAATATATCCATATCATCTTATCTAGAGCTGCAACTTATATCAACTAATTACCATAAATGGAAATCTATACATAAATAAAAATCTATATATAGACATATATAAAAATATAAAATATCTAAAGGATTCCTAGATCATCATGGAATAACTAGAAGAGCTTCTAGAATGCCTTAGAACATGTCATGTATGAGTCTGTAGTGAGTTGTGAGAATATGGAGCACGACCGTCATAATCTATAGCTTGACTATCATGATCCATAGCTATCTAGCAAAGTCTATAGAGCACTTGGTAGAGATTGACACTGCGCTCAAACGATCAATTTTTTGGTCATGTAACTTCCTTGTCTTCGTGAGATCATAGAAAAACTCTTATTTAGATGTTATTATACCTGTACATATCAAAATATGGAGGATTAAACATGAAAATAGTTATAACATCATGCAAAGAATGCTAACTTAGACTCATATGAGCTTACAAAGATAAAATATTTTATTTTCTACCTTAGGCTAGTTATAAACCCGAAGACTACATTCAATGCTCAAATCAAATGACATATTTATGGCTGTAAAGGATGATATATCATGGATATAATGATTAACAGTGTAGACTCATCATTTCCCCCACACCTTACCTTTTGTAAGTCCCATTGCAAACTAACTTCTCTTGTCCTCATAAGTGTGAATTCTCTACTCTAACTTGAGACTAAGATAATATATAGAGTACAAATCTTGTAATATTTTCTCATGAGGAGAATTAAATCCCATATCCCTATTAACAAAATGAAGCCAAAGATAAAACTATTCCTTAGATTATGGCCCTGTATTCTACCATGAAGACATAGGAGAAAGCAATAGAGGTGGTTTGAATCTCATCCCAATGCACAATTTTTGCCCTCCTTGAAATACATCAATAATTATTTGAGTGATGGCCTCGGCTCTTCTAAGGGTCTATTTGATAATGGTAGGAGAAATAACTTCTCTCCATTTTAAAGAGACTGTCAACAAATTCTAGCATTGACTACAAGTAGTCACCACGTGGTCAAAGAAATGTTGGACAAAAAATTCAAATTTGATAATTCCATCTTGTAGAGTGGAAGGATAGTGATCATGGATTTTAGACTATTGAAAATAGAAACTTTTAAAAAATTTCCAAAATTTATTGTACATTACTAAATTGGGTCTGATGTATATGCCAAATTGTCTTGTAGTACTTATATGGTCATTGTATCTATCTTTCCATGTTATTTTATTCCTATAGGTAGAGAGAAGGGCTCTCAATTGTAATTCTCCAACAAATAAATTGACCAAGAAATTATTAATGTTCCTCAAAATAATATCACATAGATTAAATTAACATAATAAATCCTATCTATTAGGAGTACTTTTCTGATAGACTGTCAAGAATTATTCACTTGTATTAATCTCATGTGACAATCCATAAGAGATTTGGAGTAAATGCCATCTAAAAAATTGCTCATGTAAGAATAAACTATATGAAGGGAAGGACTCCCACAAGCTAAAATCATTTCAACAAGCTGACAGGTGAATTTTATGATTGATCTAGCTTATTCTTCTTGTTATTATGCTTGTGTCAAGTCTTCTTACAATATTTATTGCTCCTTCTTAAGAAGTTTGTTTTGCTTCTTCAAATATCCAAGCTCAAAAAAAAATTTCCCAGTGACTTCTGACATTAGGGTAGGACAAAATGGTTTAGAAACCTTATTTTACCATGGGTTTGGGAGGCACATTATAAGATCTAGAGTTATTTGGGCTTTCAATGTGGTATTCTCTTGTTCACATTTTAGAATATTCATTCTCGAAGATATATTATCTTCTTCAAGTATCTTGGTGTAACTTCACATATCAATAATGTCATTCTCAAATTCATCTAACTTCTCAAAGGACTAAGTTTGAATGCTTTCCATTTTGTCAATAAAAGAGAGATAACAAAATCCTTACACTAGGCTAAAGATAATAGCTTAGTAATGTCTTCTGAATTCTTTGTGGCATCCAACTAGGATAATGCCAAGGCATGTTGTAATTCTAAATCATCTATCTCTTTGGATGGTTGAGCTTCTTCATCTATCATGGGAGATTTACCTTTGTCAATGGATATCTATGTTGAGTTAAAAAGAATAGTCTCTGCAAAATCATCTTATGGAAAAGGATTTTCCACTTCTTTTTTATCTTGGGCTATATAGATAGTGGTAGTGGATTCGTACCATAGACTATCAAGAGTTTCTACAGTTATTGCTTCTTCATCATCAATAGCTAATATCAACTTTCTTCATCTCTTCTAAGTGAGAGAAATAATAGATTCATGTGAAGCCTTTTGGGGTATAGAATGAGAAATGGGTTCTACAGTAGGCTCATCTTCTATGATTTGAATGGGTTTTCATAAAAAAGTAGGTTGGGAAGATGGATTAGGGTTTATTTTGGATGGCCTAAGTCTTAACCTTATTCTTGGCTCTGATTGTGTAATCACATTGAGGGGACTTAGAGGTCTACATGCAATAGCCCTAAAATTTGATCTTTTACTCTGAATTGACTTAGGAGTAACCACTTTATATGAATAAACCCATGGTGGAGCCATAGAGATAGAATCAAAAGGATCTCATGGTATGTTCTTAGCAATCTTTAGGTATTTCCTTTTCTTTCCTTCATAGAAAGCAATCCATACTTCTATACCCTACTCTTGTTGTAGAAAATGATATTGGATTATCAATTGAATGAGTCCATGATGGTAGATAGAAGATGGGTTAATAGGGTATCTCATAGCCATGACTTGCATAGACCCTAAAAAAATGAGGGTAAGTTTTTTTGATGTTAGGTTTGTTATAAGTCATATTTTAGATGAATCAACATTATCATCACAATACAGATTAAAACACTACACTGTCTATCACAAGTGAGATATTTGATAATCCAAAAAGATATAGAGATCTATGGTTCATATAAATAATCTCTATTAATACCTTTGATTATGCCATTGATGTATTGAACACACACTATCACTAGTTCTCCCTCACCATGGAAAATATGGATGAGGTCGTTGAAGGAAGATCTTTCTATGATCCTGACCCCTTTATCTGGAATCCTAGATAATTCACTAATGACCTAGCTAGAGAATGGGATTTTTACACCTCTAACAATGGAAAAATCTATCTTCAAGTGGAAGATAAAATATCTAACAAGGGTTTCATCAAACCCCAATAATTTCATGATAAACTTGATCCATCCTACTACTACAAACACTTGTTTTTCTTATTCATCTCTTGAGAGACCTTCTATGGATTTGAGCTCAATTTTTTTCTTCTACACCATCTAAATTTTTTAATTCTACATAAAACACAACATTCTATAACTCTGCTCAAGAGGGAAATGACACTTCATTGGATTCAATCAATAAATTATGATAGCAACGATAGTCTTTTTATCTCAGTGTTATGGACAAAACCCAAAGCTCCTAAGCATGTCGAGTGATGATGACAATGCAAGTTGATCATGTCATAAAGTAATAATTATTACTATTTTTTGCCTTTTTATTTATTTGTAATCATCACACCGCCAGTTCTCTATCAATTACTTATACACATGAGTTGTGATATGATGACAAAGATAGGGTCATCATGAAAGTGTTTATGACTTGATAGGATAAATTTCATACATGTGGTCAGGTTCTAAAAGGTAACTTTTTGAAAAGATTCCCTACTGACATGGTTATTTCCTTCATATAGAACTATAGAAACTTTGCCAAATATTGAACATATATGTGTAGACTTAGAAGTTTAAAATCTAACCTTTAGTAAAAGAATAAACACTATACCTTTAAAACTCATGATGTTGTCCTTGTTTGTCCTTCATCACCTATTCTAACAAAATAAGTTTCATGGATTAGTTTAAGGAATTGTACAAAAGAAGACAACATCAATATGTATTGCTTTGGAACAAGGAGAATCAATCATAAATGATGATTAATCCTGAATTTTTTAACTCACTTTTTTTTATTTTTTTTAGTTTTTTACCCTTGACCAGCTATTGATTGGTTTTATGATCAAGACTCATTTCAGATTACATGATCAGCCACCAAACTGGTTTTTTGGTCATGATTGTCAACAACATCCCTAAGGATTTTCATTGTCAAAATTTATTATTTTTTATTTTATTTTTTATTTTCTACTTTTTATTTTATTTTTATATTTTTAAAGAAGAGATGAATCCCCTTCCTTTATTAAGGCCATCTTGTCTTCAAGGATCAGTAGTTATGGAAGCTTTGAATTCTTCCATGAAGCCAAACTCATTTTGTATCAGTTGGAAGAATTCTTCTTTACTAAAAGGCTTCTAGTACAGCTTCAACCTATGTTCATTGATTAGGAGTGTCTTCTAATTACCATTTATAGGTAGCAATTATACTAAACCATTATCAAAAAAATTTATATCTAAAACGGTCATAACCATCTAGTTCATAACTTACCTTTGAAGAGTTGATACTTAGAATCATACAAAAGTTCCCAGTCTCTTTCTTTGAACTATCTTTCCTTGATGTACAAATCATGCCATTATTTCTTTTAATACTGCATCATCTTTGTCTATTGAAGATCTTCTATTCTTATTTCATCCAACGCATTTAGTTGTAAAATTCTCTCTTTATGCTTCATCCAAGTCAATACCTACTTCTAGTGCAGTTCTTAAAGTTTACATCTCAAATTCAATTGAAAGGAGAGGTTTATTATGAAATACCAATTCATATGGTGAAAAACTAGTAGTAGTCTTCCACATTGTGTTGTATGCCCCTATAGCTTCTGAAAGCTTGATTGCCCAATTATTTGTGTTGCTACTAACTATCTTGGTAAGGATATTCTCTAATTCTCTATTCGTAACCTCTACCTATTCATTAGCTTGACGATGGTATGGATAAGACTTTCTATGATTAACTTAGTATATCTTTGTGAATGCTTGAATAATTCTGGACATAAACTAGGGTCTTTGATATGATACTATCTCTTTAGGTGCTCCAAATATTTGCATTATCCTGGAGTATAAGATATATGCTATTGATTCTTCTCTTACAAATGAAATATCTTGTACTTTAGTCAATTTAGTCACATAGTTTATACATACCAGCAAGTACTTTTTACCTTGAGAAGGTAGATCTATGGGCCCAAAAAAGTCCATGCCCCACTTTTCAAAAGGTTACAAAACTACTTGAGGATGGAGGGGCATTTCAGAAGATAATGTAGGTTCACCCATTCTCTGGCATGGATCACATTGACAAATATACCTCTTTACCTACTTATGAAGAGTTGGCCAATAGTAGCCAGCTCCAAAAATCTTGTGCACTATCTTTTTGACTAAGTAGTGTCTTCCATCAAGTTCATAATGATAATCATGAATGATACGTACAGAAGACATGATTAGGTCTATATTTAAAAAATATACCATTAATCCATTTATAACAAGAACAATTTTTAATAAAATTTTTCTTTTCTTTTCTAGTGAACTAAAAAGGAAACTTCCCTGTAGCCAAAAAGTTTGCTATATCAACAAATCAAGGTGTTTGTGCTGCAACATCAAATAGTTGCTCATCTGGGAAACTGTCTTCTATAGGTTCTTCTTCATCTACATTGTTAAATCTAGAAATAAAATCAGCAACTACATTAAACTTTCCAAGTTTATCAATAATTGTGATATCAAATACCTATAACATTAATATCTAGCTTATAATTTTTCCTCCTACCATTGGTTTGTTCATAAAAAATTTGATAGTTGAATGATTAGTATATACATTTTGTAACTAGTGATATAGTTTCTAAACTTGTTTATTGCATAAATCATAGCAAGCAATTCTTTTTTAGTGGTTGTGTAGTTTTTCTTAGTTGGAGTCAAGTTCTTGATATTGTAATATATGGCATACATCTAGCCATCTTAATCTTTTTATCCCAAAACTGTCCCCATATCATGATTAGATGCATCGATGTAAATATGGAAGGGTTATGACCAATTAGGTTCTCTTAGGACTGGAGCAGAACTTAGTTTTTTCTTAATGGTTTCAAAGTCTTGTTGGCAATTTGGACTCCAAATAAACTCACTTTATTTTGTCAGCAAATCATACATTGAAGTAACAATTTTGCCTAAATCTTCTATAAACCTTCTGTAATATCTTTCATGGCCTACGAATATTTTGATATTAGTCTAGTTTTGAGGGATAGGTAAGTTTGAAATGACTTCAATTTTCTTTGGATCCACTTGGATTCTTTTTTCAAAAATATGATGTCCTAAAACTATTCCTTCCTCTATCATGATCAGACATTTTTCATGACTCAAGGATAGATGGTGTTCTTCACATATTTTTGGTACTTTACTTATATTATTAAAACTTTCATCAAAGGACTCTCCATGAACAGTAAAATCATCCATGTAAATTTTTACACAATCATTGCTTAAATCTAAAAATATGGCTACGACTAATCGTTGGAAGGTAACAAGTGCATTGCATAAACCAAAGGGAAATATATTATATGAAAATGTCCTCTATGGACAAGTGAAGGTATTTTTATCCTAATATTTAGTTTCTACTTGTAGTTGGTTGTATCCACTAAAACCATCTAACAAAGAGAAGTATATTTTCCCTACCAAGTTATCAAGTACTTGGTCAATAAAGGGTAAAGGAAAATAATCTCTTGTGGTTGCTTTGTTTAGTTCCCTTTAGTCTATGAATACTCTTCATTTACCATTTTTCATAGGAACAATAACAAATGGAGAGACCCATTGGCTATTATGAATATGATAAATGAATCCCACTTCTAGCAACTTTTTTATCTCAATTTTCACAATGTCTCTTAAGTCAGGATTAATTATTCTCTGAGGTTGCCTTACTAGTTTAATGATATTTATGTAGATATGATGGGTGCATACACTTGGATAAATTCCCTTCATGTCTTAATATTCCCAACCAAAATCTTTAATATTTTCTCTAAGTACGTCAAATACTTTTACTTCTTGATCATTTGTCAACCAACTATTTATGTTGAGTAACTTCCCTGATGCTACTGTGATTTTCTTGGTGCTTGTATGGGAAGAATCTATTTGTTTAAATTCACTAATTAGAGAGTTGAGAAGATAGGAATGTGTCAATAACATATGGAATGTGATAGCATCTTTGAAAAATTTATCTACTATATAAATCACTCCAGCTAGAGGACAACGGAAGGCTATCAAAAATGAATTTTGACCTTCATGTGCCCATTGCATAACATTGTGTTGAATGTTGTTGTGGTCATACAATATGTTGGAAGAGGTGGGAAAGGATGGGCATTCAGAAAGATAGGAAGTGATTTCATTAGAGGATCCTCTGTCAAAGTTTGTAGCTAGATTGACAAGGTCTGTAGCTAGATTGACAAAATCCATAACTTGACTATTGAAAACTGTAGTAGTTTCAATACTTCTTATTAAATCATCCTCTACTTCTTCCACATGATCAGTGATTGTGACCATAGTTAGAGAGGATATACTATCACAATTTTCTTCAAGTTGATTTACCCATAACTATTTTATAACATTTATTGATGATTGTGCAGGTGGATATAAATAAATGTGTTTAGGTTTAAGACCATTTGAGATGGTCATATCTCCTAATCTGCAATCAATCAAAGTTACCATCGTTGCTAACCAAGGCCTTCCTAGGATCAATGGGTATCCAATTTATTTGTTTTTAGGCTAGAGAATAATAAAATCAATGGGTTCCTCCCATGGATCTATAGTTAATGTTATATCCTCAATGACACCTTTTGGTTTAGCAGTAGAATGATCTACCATATGTATAATTGTGGTAGTGGGTTGAATATCTATTAGAGAGGTATTTTGCATGGTGTCTATAGTCATTACATTAATAGAATCTCCTAATTCCACTAATACATTTTGTATCTCCTTTCTAATCATTAAAGAAATGATAGGACTCCTTAGGTCTCCATTTTTGGGTAAAAGTAGCTTACCTACTAATAAATCAATAAGCTTGTCATCTACTTGTATAGTCTTGGGATATTTTATTTTTCTACCAGGTGTTTTAATACACAAATTTTTGATCACCTGATTCAGTTCTAGAATGTCCCTAATGGCTTGTAATAATGGAATTTCTATATTGAGTTTTCTCAGTTCCTGAATCAATTCATATTCTTTTTTGTCTTCCACTTCCTTCAATCATTCTGTAAAGTAAATAGATGGAGGAGTTATGGTGACTTCCTCTATTTTTTCAAGTTTTTCTTCTATTTCTTCTTTCATTGGTTGAGTCTGTTGACTTGCTTTTTCATGAGGCATTTCTATGATGATAATTTGAGGTTCTTGTAACATTTTTTCTGATCTAAGATGTATGATTTCACATTCAATATCACCTACCCCTATGGTTTCACCTTGTTCATCTACATAACCTACCTATTCTTTGGATTTTCTAACAATTAGGTAGGTAGCTAAGGTTGGTTTACTTGCTCTGTAAGGGATGCTTGAGTTCCTTGAGGAGTCATCAATGCTTGTTTTTGTGGAAACCTTAATTATTATTGATTATAATTTAGGTCAGGTTTCTAATGTTGAATTACCTATGGCTGTTGATGAATTTAGGGTATCCAAGTTTGTTGGAAAAAATTTGGGTGTCATCCATTCTTGTGGTATCCATTCCTGGATGCCCCATTGTGGTAGTATTTCCCAAACTTGTTGAGGTGCATGCCATTGTGGAAAAGGAATCCTTGAGCCAAACTGTTGTGGTTGATTTTTTTAGAAGGTATTTCCTTGCCTTTGGACATAATTTATTTCCTCTATGGCCTATATATTCTATTTGAATAGGTTCTTAAGAGTAGGAAGGTGACTATAATTTCTTGTGTCATGATCTTGAGCATCACATATTCCACGTATTTCTATTTTATCTAGAGGACAATCTCTAAGTGCATGTTTTAGTCTACACTTATTAAAATAGATTTATGTTGGTTTAGTGTTAGATTTAACCTTAAGTTCCAATCCATCTAATTTTGTACTCAGTTAAACTAGTCTATCTATTTTAAAATTTGTTAATTCCTCCATGAGTTGGCTTACATCACTAGATTCCCTAATTTTCCTCTCCTACTACTAGGTTTTATCCTAGAGTAGTTAGTACATAATCATGTAATATCTTGGAAGTCTAGTTTGATAATATCTCCCTTCTCCATGAGATTCAAAGAATCCATGTAGGAATCATTTGATCCTTTAAAGAAAATAGTTTTGATCACTTCCTCGGAGAGCTCATATCTATACCTATTGTGGGCAAAAGTAAACTGATCTAGATAATCTTTAAGGTTCTCATATTCATTCTATTTTATTTTTAAAAAATATTTTTTATATCCTTGACCCTATAGTAATCTTGGTATTTCTTCAAGAATATTGTTTCCATTCTCTCTGATTGTTGATAGAGTTTCCTACTAGTCCCATAAACCACCTCATTGCTCCTTCCTTCAAAGTAGAGGGAAAGAGTTTCAACTTTTGATTGTCTGAAGTGTAATCATAGGTTTGGTAGATAACTTTGAAATCAAAAAGAAATTATTTTGGGTCTTCAATGGATAGACCTCTAAAGGTAGGTAGATTCGATGGGGAAATATTTATCATTGTTGTTCAGTCATCATTATCAAAGATAATAGGGAAAGAGACAGTTTCTCAAGAGGATTCCTACGAGGGTTTTTTACATGACCTATATTTTCTCCCATTGTAAGTAAAGTTCTATTGAGAAGAGGAGATCCTTTAAGGTCCTCTGGTTATTCATTGTCTAAAAGTTTAATTTTTGTAGAGGAAGATTCCTCTAGATCCTAGGATGTACTTCCAAAAGACTTATTTATTTATTTCTTAAAGCTTTTTATCTTTTCTAAAAGTACTTTGATGATCTCATAAAGGATGAGGATATTTTAGAGTAAACCTTCCTTGTGAATCCTTTTGCCTATTCATATACCTTTATTTGACAAGAGAGTAATTTATTCTATTTTTTTGTTTTTATGTTTTTTTATTGTTAGCTTAAGAGTTTATTTAACACTTTTTAAGAATTCTCCAGCAATAGCACCAAAAATGATGGGTATTGTTATTACCCCTTCATTTAACTAATACTATGTTGGTGTCATTTCTTTCCAGGGCTAGTGTCCAAAGCTTTTTGGTGTTGTTTTATCATAAGTTTATACTCCTAATATCTAAATAATTACTTGAAAGAAACACACTTAATCAAAATGTAAACACACCAAACTGAATTAAATACTTTGAAATCAATCCCACAATGTTGTTGAAAAGTAAAAACACCAAAATCCAATACCAAATCCACACTTTTAAGTTGAGATGTAGAATAAAGGTTATTGAAATTAAATGAATGATAAATGCTTGTTCAAATCTAAAAACACACACATTAATAGTCTATTATGACCTACAAGTTATTAATCTAATCACATATGGAACATTTATATTAATTCTAATTAAAAAAATAAGAAATGAATTATAAATACCAAAAGTACACATCCTATCTCCTTGGGGAGTGGGCCCTTACTCACCCTTGGATTCAAGGTTAAATCAACTCAATTCTTAGAAAACTTTCTTAACATATAATGAAAGAATATTCTACTATGAAATCTTCTTGTATTCAAATTAATAAATCTTACAATATTTTTCACTCTTGCAGATCAAGCATGGATCTACATTTTATTGGATACAAAATAAATTAACTATCCTAAAAACCTGGTAATAACTCAATTGACTAAACAAGAGGATATTCAGAGAGATTGGTTTTTTATGGTTAAAATAGATAAGATCATTGAAACAAGATCCACACGTGATTGGGAAGATCCTCATGGAATTTTCAACTATTTCTTCTAACCATATCTTATCACCAAATCTTATATATAATATATCCATATCATCCTATCTAGAGATGCAACCTATATCAACTAACTTTCATAAATGGAAAGCTATACATAAATAAAAATCTATATATAGACATATATAAAAATAGAAAATATGTAAAAGAGCCTTAAATCATCATGGAATAGTTGGAAGAGCTTATAGAATGCCTTGGAACATGTTGTGTACAAGTCTGTAGCGAGTTGTGAGAATCTAGAACACGACTATCGTAATTCATAGCTTGACTGTCATAATCCATAGTTGTCTAAACAAATTCATAGAATGCTCAGTAGAGACCACTTGAATGATAAATTTTTTGGTCATGGAACTTCCTTGTCTTTGTGAGATCATAGTAAAACTCTTATTTAGATACTATTATACCTATACATATCAAAATATGGAAGATGAAACATGAAAATAGTTAGAACATCATGCAAAGAAGGCTAACTTAGACTCACATGAGCTTACAGAGATAAAATCATTCATTTTCTACCTTAGTCTATTTATAAACCCTAAAACTACATACATGTTCAACTCAAATGGCATATTTATGGTTATAAAGGATGATATATCATGGTTATAATGAGTCATAGTGTGGACTCATCACCATTGAATCTACATGGACCATGCCATACTTATATGACTTTATTATTGACTTGATTTGGGAGCAAGAAAAGGTCATTCAAATTGGTATACTGAAGTCCTCTAAATTTTATCCCTTCATTATGAGTCATGACAAATAGAAAGCTTCTAGTAGCAAAGAGGGAAGAAACAGAACAAGAAGGACTTAGAGTAAAGAAAGGGTTAGAAATCTAATGTTAAGTCCAAAGCATCAAAATATTTATCCTCTTTAGATAGGAAATCCAAGAAAGAGTGACTCACCTATGGCGATCACAATAAATCTAGACATGATGAATCCAAATGCATGAAGAAGCAGATTGACGAACTAACAAAAATGCTCAAGAAGTGCAATATCAGTATCCATGATTCTTCCAATTATATTTCATCATCATAGGAGTTTTCTAATACTATAGATAGTAATTATGGTAAATATAATGGAAAATCACTTATTGTAGTGATGTTATAGCATTCCACATGCGTTATTAACTCTAGTGCATCGCACCATGTGGCTTTATCACAAGACATGTTCTCATCCTTAGAGCCTTGTTTTAAGCCTTCCATTTTATTGGGTGATAATACACTCATAGAAGTTAATGGGAGTGGATCTATTGAAGTAAATAATGGTACATTTCATGATGTTATATATGTTCCCTCATTATCCACCAATCTCATATATGTTTATCAAATCACTGAAATCAGTTCAGGTAAGAGATTTAAGTTCATGCCCAATTCAATTATTATTAGGGAAGCAAGTAGTGACTCCATTGTTACACTTGGTAAAGTAGATCACCAGGCATGATTGTATAGTTTCTCACACTTTTTACCTTATAAACCCTCTACTGCACTACTCACTCATTCAGATGGGGTGAGAAAATTATGGCATGAGCAATTTGGCTATCTCAACCATCACTACCTAGAGCAACTTAGTCATCATGCCATAGTTTCAAAGTTTTCATGAGTCAAGTTTTCTAATGGGTTTTACCAAGGTTTCATACTTTTTAATCATCTTAAGGAGAATTATGGCAAGGGAAAATCACATAGAGCTAAACGTATATTAGAGATCATCCACAGTGACATTACTAGCCCATTTCTAAAACCTTCATTCAATAGGAAAAAATACATGCTTACTTTCATCGATGAATATTTTAGCTATACTTGGTTGTACTTTATTAATTAGAAATATAAGGTCTTTAATCATTTTTAGGACTTTAAGGTGGTTATATATAAATAGTCAAGTAAATCCATCAAGATTTTATACACCAAAAATGGTGGTGAGTATGTCAGTAACCATTTTGAGAAATTTTATACATTAGAAGAGATTGAAATACATCATATATCTCCATATATTACTCATCATAATGGTGTTGTAGAGTAAAATAATAGGTCCTTGAAGTAAATGGCCAATTTTATATTGCATTCCAAGTCTCTTTCACCTTAGCATTAGGTTAAGGCCATCAACTATGCTTTTTATATCTATAACTAAGTTCTTCACAAAGCATTGAAGGGAGTCACTCATTTTGAATCTTAGATTGGTCAAAAACCCACAATAATTCACTTATAATTATTTTCATATCCTGTTATGGCATTCATTTCAAAGAAGAAACATAAGGCAATAGAGCCTCAGAGTCAGCCTTACATCTTCGATGGATAATTTAAGGGTGTTAAGGGATATAAGATTCTTCATCCCACCAATAATGAGTTATTCATTGAGAGGAGTGTTCATTTTCAAGAGATTCCTTTAGACTTTACACTCAACACCGCTTCCCTTTCCTTAAATGCACTAGGATTTTATGACAGTTCTAATAATTTAAATCTGCATGAACAACTTCTTGATGATCTAGATTCTTCTTTTAGTTTTAATTATGAGAGTAGTGATGCATATTACCCTCCTATTTATCCAAAAATATCTTCTGAGTATGATGAATATCCTCTTAAATCTACAAGTATTGATCCTCTTTGGGCCATATAGACACTATAAAGTGTTTTCCAATGGGTTAGATATTCATCAAACAACAAGCAAACACATTCATAATTCCAAGATGCCCCACATGTTTTCATTGCATCTTCTTCTAATCCAAAATCATTTCTTAAGGTTTAAGTCATACTTTAGTGGGATACTACTATGGAAGATGAGTATGGTTCCTTGTAGAGGAACAACACTTGGCATTTGGTCCCTCTTCCTAAGGGAAGAAAACTTGTTTGATGTAGGTAGATCTACCAAAAAAAATTTATAGTAGATGGGTCCATAGACAAGTTTAAAGCAAGTTTGGTATCAAAGGGTTTTTCTCATGTACCTAGCATTAACTATACTAAGACATTCACCTCAGTTGACAAAATGAACTCAATTTGATTCACTCTCAATATTATCGTAGCACATCATTGGGATTTTCATCATATAGATGTGAAGAGTGATTTTACTCAAGGTGACCTCAAAGAGGAAATATAAATGGAGCAACCATAAGGATTTGTGGAAGATTCTACCTTGGGTTGTAAACTTTAGAAATCTATCTATGGCCTCAAACAAGCTCCTTGAGCTTGGTATGCCAAGATTGACTACTTTCTTCTTTTGGTTGGGTTTACTAGATGTCATTTTGATATAAATGCCTATAGTCTATGGTAGGATGATTCACTATTAATTATGGTTCTGTACATGGATGACCTATTGATCATAAGGAATTATTCATCCACTATTTCATAGTGAAAATTGTTTTATCTGACAAGTTCTCAATGATTGACTTAGGCTTGTTGCTCTACTTCCTTAGGATTGAAATTTCTCAGTCTAACTCTGAAATCACTATTACACAATCCAAGTATTATCTTGATTTGTTTTCAAAATTTAACATGGATAACTATAAGCTATCTCTGACTCTTTTTCTATCTAGTGTGAAGCTTGAGGCTAATTATCCATCTCCTTTGGTTGATGCCACATTGTATCGACAACTCATTGGTAAATTCATCTACCTTATACACACTAGACCTAGCATTTCTTATGTAGTGGGCATGGTCTCCATATTCATGCAAGAACCACATGAGTTTCATTGGAAAAAAACTAAGTAGATTCTCCACTATATTTAGGGTACTCATGGTTTTGGGATTCACTATGGCGCAGGCATTAGCATCAAATTAATTGGTTATATAGATTTAGATCAGGCTAGATATATTCAAAATTGTAATTCTATTTCAGGTTATAGTTTCTCCCTCAGTTTAGGTTCAATTAGTTAGTCAATCAAGAAGCACAATGTTATTGCTTTATCTTCTATAGAGGCAGAATAAAGAGGAGTTATTAATGTTATCATTGAGGATATTTGGCTTCAAGGGATTCTCGCTAAGATTGGCCTCTAGTTTCAATGACCAACATTCATATTTTATGACAATCAAAGCACAATCCATATATACAAGAATCTGGTCCTCCATCAATGAACCAAGCATATTTAGATTCACATGTATTTCATTCAGGAGCTCATCCATGAGCAAGTCATTGATCTCCACTAAATCCAACCAATAGATCAAATTATTGATATATTCACCAAACCCTTCACTAAGAGTATCTTCATTTGTGGGTTCTTCTAAGGGTTTGGGTAGCTCTGGCATCTTCCTTTGAGGAGGATTTTATTTTACTTGTTTTGTGTCAGTACCTAATTCTACTACCCACCTAAGATATGCTTAAGGGGGGTGTTAGTGTAGGTTTTTATTCCATTTAATAGTTTTTACTTACACATATTTAATTATCTTGCGTATGTGTCTTTTTAAGTTCATTCTAAAATATAATCCCACTTTCATGAGGACGTGAAGACATATTTATCTTTCACTTATATAATGTACCTTCCTAAAGCTCTTATGACTAATGGTGTTAATACTAATTTTACAATCTTTTGATTGTTAAACAATTACTTCATCCTGGCTCATGTTTGATTTCACTACTCCACACATGTAATTTCTTCATGCATTCAACTTTATCTAATAGATTCTTGAATATGGCCTACTGCAGCAATGGAAGCTATACTAATATTCTTTATGGTTTTGTTGTTTCATAAAATTTTATCTTCTCTCTCTCTCTTTTGTATATCCTTCTTAACTTCTGATCTAAGTATTTCTTCTTCTATATGTTTCCTTGTCTCCTTATGTTTAATTTTATCTTTTCAACTTATTAGTTTTATTTCCTTACTACCCTCTTATCTCTCTTAACTAATCACTGCCTAATCTAGTTCCTATTATTCTTTCCCCCTACATCGTATTTAACCTTCCCCAACCATTTAGATTGAATATTTTGATGAGTTGCATCCCTTCAAGATCCACCTTATTTTTGCACACCATCTCTCAGATTCCTAACCCCTAAAGGAATTGTTTTCCTTCCTTAACCAACTGCTTATCTTCAAATATATTATAAATAAGGAGGGGTACTCTTTACAAAAATCAACCTTGTGAACCATCAAAAAAATCAACTTTTTTTAAGAAAAATCTTACCCAACCTTGAAGAGCCTGAGTGATCAAGAAGGAACCAAGTGTAGTCTAAAACCAATAATCGGTCACTTGGGTCCAAGGTTCATCATTTTTTACAAGGGTGTCAAGTTATTTTGTGGTCCACTTATTTGGTTTTTTAATGTAAAGTTAATAGCCTTATGTATGTTTTGTGTGTCTTAATATCTAAGGCCATAATAATACCATAAATATTACCTAAAATTATTCACATTGTGGTTAGAAAAAGGATGATTTTATCTCAGGTAGTAACTCAATATTTCTTATTGCTTTGGATTGAATTATTTTTAGCATTTTATCCCACCATTATTGTTTTTTGTTACCACGGTATTCCAAAATTCCAATGGATACTTTATTTTAGATATTATAAAACCAAATTATGGCGTGTTGACATAATATATGACTTGGGTACAAATATTTATGAAGTTTGAGATGACTTTAGTTAGAGTTAGGTGCATCCATCTACGTACATAATACACATATATTTAATACTTTAAATCTCTTTCTTCATATATAAAAGCATAAATCATTTATTATGTTCTACATAACTCTTTTATCTATACCTTTGCACTCTTTAATCTCATATATCACTTATATTATCTAGTATTCACCTCTATTCACTTATATTCTCTTCACCTATAAATCTATTAATTAAAATACTATAGTATAAGTACCAAATAGGTACCTTTACAATCCAATGATCATGTCGTGTAGAACAGGACTCTTCTTCATACATAGGTTATTCTATTAACATAGAGTGTCAAGCCTTACCACATTTACCAAGTTGGTAGAATCCTTTATCCCATCATCCTAGAGAGTTATTTTACTACTACAATAAATATGGAGTCTCACACTAAATATTTTTAGCATTATCTTATACTGAATAATCCTTTCAAGAGTGGTTGTAGACCTATCTTTGAAATTTACTTGTGTTTTACCAAGTGACTCCTTAACAACACCTAGAACTAACCAAAGAATGGATATTTACAATGATGTTATGTTATAATAATCTAATCATCAAAAAACATCAAAAGAGAAGGAAGTGTAGGGCAAAAAATAAGGTTTCATGTTGTTGATGAGATAATCTATTACTAAAGCAAACACTTTCTAATATTTATTATGAAACAACCAAGATTCACTCAAATTTGAATAAACATTGTGCAAGAATATAAGGAATTATTAATTATGAGTGACTTTGAATAACATCTCTTTGTAAGATAAATTCACCGTAGAGAATAGTGAATCCACATTCAACCACAATAATTTGATAAAGATCAAAGTTCACTTTATAAAATAGTAAACTTGAACATCCAACTATAGAAATCAAAGATTAGAGATTAAATTGTTTAATCCTTTTTAGGTTTAAATGATGGTTAAAGGTTAGAATAGCCTATACACAAGGATGATTAAAACTATTCTAAATTTGGTCAATTAATTAAAAACTTAGATAAATAAATATTTAGAATTAAATGTTGAGTTATGCTAAATATAGAA
Source organism: Torreya grandis (assembly GCA_037957365.1). Lineage (NCBI taxonomy): Eukaryota > Viridiplantae > Streptophyta > Pinopsida > Cupressales > Taxaceae > Torreya > Torreya grandis. The sequence goes on from JARHVA010002172.1 coordinate 385,877, forward strand.
AATACAATAAAAACATTAATTTGATTGCATAGACACTAAGAAAAGAAAATACTTAGCTTATGTGAAAATGTGTAGGAAACTCTTAGATATGCAGAGGTAGAAATAGGTAAGAGCAAGATCAGGATCTAGTCATCAAATTCCATAAATATTATTTTTGGAGGCCTAAACACTTGTGTCAGCTTTGGGACACTTGTGTCATCTTTAGGACACTTATTTTGATGCAAGTGTCCTGATATAATGGAATTATCTAGCACATAATTCTCACTATATTTTAGACCAACCCCCTGGAGCTTTTTGGGTTTTCTATAACATTTATATTGAAATATTTTAATTGTGCACATAGGTTGTAGATGAATTTTAATGGATCAAACCCTAGCTCTTCACCTTAGATCATTGTACTTTGCCAAAAATGGGTTAGTGGGCTCACAAAGTTGAGCCAAACTCAAGGACCCATTTGTCAATGATTGTTGCCTACATAGCCACTACTCTAAAGAGGGCCTTAGACATATGTAGTTTTCCCCTAAGTGTTGGCTTGTGTGTACACAAGAATGAAATATGTTATATGCAAGGGCATGCAATGATCTAGCTTGTAACTTGACAAATACTACTCATGGGCTATTATTTGAATGTTTCAGACCTATAATATGACTTCTCCTATGACTAATATAGAAATGGGGAAGAATAGGGCAATTTTGAATACTTGAAAGTTATTTTTCTAGATGTGTGCTTGGTAAACTTTTGAATATGACTTGGTGATAATGAATGATCTTTATTTTTTATTTATACCACACCTTTTGAAAATATCTCACAAAAGAGTTAAATCAAATAAATGGGTCAACCCATAAGATTCAAAAGCTTTTGAAATTATTACTTTTAAGGTATGGACACTAGATAAGAATATGGGCACTTATGTCAACGTAAGTGTCCCTATATAAGATGCAAGTGTCTGAGAGGATAAATATATACTAAGAAACAAAAACTGATAGTGAAGGATATATATCAAGTTTTAAGCTTTTGTATTATATAGAAGATTTGGTTCATCAAAATTATAGGGTTGGATAAAAAGATAAGCAATTTGGCATAGTGAGATGGAAAATGCGAGCCTTTCAACAGTAGGAAGGTCTATAACTAAAGAGTAGAGCCCTAATAGGTATTTTTCAAGTATAAAAGATTAAGATGATATATAAATTAGATTTTAGTGTTTACATCCCTCTATTTGATCTAATAATGCATAAAGATGAAGTTATTAGTTTAAAGAAAATAAATGTGTACATGGGTGCATACAACACACCTTTCCTTTTCTTGAGCCTAATTTGAGTGTTTTTTTCATATATGACGTGTAACCAAGAGAATGTTATAGTATAAATTAGTGCATATAATCTAAAATTTGACATAATTGAAATGGTTAATAATAAAGAGAGCAAAGAAGGAGTGCACTTATGTGTCGATGTAACCATGTTTCCCTCAGTACTTTGACTTAGTAAAAATGCTTTCTTATAAAGAATTGGAGTTGAGAGAGGTTCAAAATTTAATCTTGGAGATTTGAAAATGAAGATTGGAAGGTAATTATGCCTCCAATTTGGTGTAAGGGTGAGTTTTGGCATGGCCATTGAAATCATTGAATCTCAATCGCACAACTCAAGTGACTATACAATAAAATCCATGTTAAGTGGTATAACCAACTCAACCTACAAAAATGGAAGTAGTTTTAGGACATTGAATCTCAACCACACTACTAAAAGGATCCAACTGTTAAAGACAAAAAAGGCTTAAAAGGAGCCAACTGTTAAAGACAAAAAAGGCTTAAAATGGCACTTCTTTGTGCAAACTATGCTTCTTGGTAAATAAGTTTTTATAAGTTTGAATATGTATTTACAATTTTTGGTGCACTTGCATGGAATATACACCTCTAATGTGTCTCAATATTAAGTATGTATCAAAATGTAACCTCTGGTCTATAATTGTTTATAATATTCATCATAGATTTGAAAAACTTTATCCCAAATTTGTAAAAAAAAATAGTGCAATGTGTATAGGATTCTAATCCAAGTGTATATTTGAATCATGTAATTTGTTTAAAATATTGGCAATGGTGTCTGTGTGGAGTTGTGTCTTTATGACATGCCCCCACTAATATGCCCCCCCTTTTGAGGTGAAGCGAATGGAATATGGTAGTTACCTTACCTCAAAAGGATAATATAACTATATAATCTATGTATGAATCATGCAGTACATAAGATTAGCATGTCTAGGTAGATATATCAATGAAGATCATAGTATGTGATCACAATAAGCCCTAAGATGCATGATATGGATCATGGTAATGAATAGAAAGTAGCAGTAAAAAATTAGTAAATAATCAAGCACACACAAAGAGCACTAAATATCACACAAAGCATGGTAGAAGGAGACCGCAAACAATGAGCATATTCAAATGTTGAACATTTGAAGGAAGGACATATTCAAATGTCCACATAGAAAAAGAAAGTGACATATAGTGGCACATGGACCAAAAATCAAGGAACATATTCAAATGTTCCATAATTAAGACAATAGCAAGAAAGTAAAAGACACTCAAGGAAGTGACAATGTGAATAAATAAAGTATAAACAACTAGCATAAACATAACATACTAGTCCCTGCATATATGTGTTACCAAAAATTGTCATGTAACATATCATATCAAGTACATTATGAAATATGTAAAAATGAGTATAGACATGTGCAAGTGTTAGTATATAATCTCATCATGATAATGAAGGAATGATCATAAAGTAATGTAACATGTATCAATTATGATCAAGTAAGTAGATATCCCAATGTAGTGTGTCATATGGGAAAGAAAAGGTCTAACATATCTATGTGTATGTATCATGTATCTGGTGTATGCCTATGTCACACTCAAGTATGTGTGAAACATATGTGTATCTAGAAAATAAATGATATGTTATCTACTAACATAAATTAAACAAAATAGATGCCAAGGATCACTAGTAAACATGTGAATGATGATTATTTTTTAGTTTTGAATGTTTTTGTATTTTATTGAATATTTATTTATTTTGAATTTTTTTTCTATTTTTTTTAGGAAGGACTAATCCAAGAAGTCTGTCATTAAAGGGTGTAGGACCACCTTAGAAGTTTATAAATCCTTGTTTATAGTGACACATTAACACCTCCTCAATGTTTTATTTCATTTTGTTACCAGAATCCATTGGTGTTGGTTCATCATTATATCCATCTTATTGTATGCAAACATATGCACCCTCAAAATGAAAGGTGAGGTACATGTTTGTAGTAACCACTATTGAGTTTAGGTCAACCAACCATTACTACCCAAAACTAAATCTCAAATGTGGCCCTTGATCCAATACCCATATGATCATAAGAACCACCTATGGTGCACATGCGATAGGAAACATAATGTATCCAAGAGATCTTAGAAAGTGTGGGCAATGTGTCAACTCCTTTGTAGTATGTCCTAATTATCGTAAACATGAAATGTTACAAATTGTGTGCCAATTGTAAATATCAATCTCAAGATGCTCATAATAGTTCCCATCAATATTCACCATAATGGTTATATCTTATTGTCATGGGCACTTTTGACTATGCCCTCTTGCACTTTATGTGTTAAAATTATTTGAGATCAAGGATTTTTTTCACTATTCCTGTATAACTTGTATGTGCCCTTCATTTTGTATTTCTAAAAGTGGTTTTTCAATGCCTCACAATGATTTTTTTGATGCCATTTGAGTCGATGATAACTACAATATGATGATCCTTTTTTTTGGATGAGTCTATTATTTTATGTGTCTATTAAGAGGCAAATATATCAATTTCTTAGCACATAGCATAGAAAGAATTATGTTTATATAAATAATTATGTTCTAAATATCATGTGCTATAGTAATCTATAATATCGGTTGGGATGATCTAAGAGAAGATTCCACATTATTCACATGATGAATTTGCATTTGTCCCTTGTTAAGGATGCCTTAATGCTTTTAACCAAGAAGGATGGATTGAATAGCGAGTATTTACATGTTCATATATTACTTTTGTCTTACCCTTATTTTTATTTGGTTTTGTATCTTCTAGAGATGGATTTAACTTATATGTACCAAGATCTGTAGGTGTGAATAGGTTATGCAAAACATGTTCAAGTGGATCAAAAATTTAGGTTTTGTAAGTGTTCATCTATCATATTATGAGGCACATCATCATCATTGTCATAACAATTTGAAACTTTGGCTTATTGTTGTTTGATATTAACCAATAAAAGAAGCTCAAATGTTTGATCTTCTTGTTGTTTTGATATCATTGGTTCCTTTTGTAATGGTTCTTATTTTGGATGTGCATCCATGTGCACCTCAGTAGTTAGTGCCTTATAAGTATCCTAAGGTGAATGAGTTATTTTTCTTGATTTGTCGATATCACAAGTTGGTATACTTTCAAGTGGAATATATTATTTTGGTGGTACCAGTTTATGAATCTCCTTTGTGTTGAGATGTATTTTTTTGTAAAAGTTAAAGGGTTCATAATCAATAGGCATTGTCCATAATGTCCCATCATGTATGAATTTGACACATCAAAGTAATGTAGATGGGGCAACTTCCATTATGTGTATCCAAAGTCTACCCAAGAGTAAATTATAATGCGATGATTGAGACATTACATAGAATATAGTTGGTACCATTTTTGGTCCCAATATCACATCTAATGTGATTTGGCTAATTGGTGGGCTACATGAATTATCAAACCCTTTGATATGTATGTCTATTTTTTTAAGAAGATTGGTGTTAATTCCTATTGTTGTTAAGAATTTTGTACTACAAATGTTTAGGCCATATCCATTATCGACTAGCACTCTTTTGATTCCTTTGTTATTCATACTAGCTTGTATGAATAGAGGCAAGTCTTAGTTAATAATATCTTTTGATGGTAAATGTTTTGAATCCAAAGTGATGAGATTTGCATTGGTTTTTAGGTCTTCCATAATATATGAAAAGTAAGTTGGTTCTATATCACTTGATACTTGGATTTCACACAAGGCTTCATATAAGATATCCTTGTAGATAGTTGATTGTCTTAAGAACTCAAGGATTAAAATCTTAGCATGTGTATTGCTCAATTGGTCAACAAGATCATATCCTTTAGATTTGATTACTAGTTTAGGCTTGGGAGGAACCTATTGTATATTAACAAGCGGTGAGACAGGTTAGTCACCCTTACCTTTTTGAATAGTGACATCGTGGACTACATAATCTAATTTAAGTCATGGGTGAATAATGAGAATGGGATGGTAGCTGTCATTCAAATAGGATTTAGGAGGAAAAAAGGGTTGAGAGCATGCACGTTCATGCGTGGATGTCGAATTTGTATTATTGTAAAAGGAGTTGTAAAGAGAAATTTGATTTTTATTTTGTTGTAAGTCACTCTCTTTGATTTGACCAATTTATTTAAACTATTTTATTAAGTCTTTTATTGATTTAGCAATGCATGGAAAATAATAAGCAATCACAACCATCATATATTGATCAATGAAGTACCGATTAGATATAACCATATTGAGCATAGTTTGATTCTTTTGGAATAAATGCAAATCTAATTTTTAAGATAGTTACAATTCATAGATTGAAAATCAATAAAACCCTAAGTCAAACTAAGGTTTGCACAATGAGATACAGAGGTCGTGTTCACCAAATGTTTAACCCTTTTTAGGTTTGGATAAGGGTTAAAGGGTAGAATAACCTATACATAAGGATGAGTAAAATTATTCTAAAGTGGGCCAATTAATTGAAAACTCAGATAAATGAATATTTTGAATTAAATATTGAGTAATACTAAATATAAAAAATTCAATCAAAATAATAATTCAACTGCATAAACACTAGGAAGAGATAATACTTAGCTTATTTGCAAATACGTAGGCATATCTGAGATATTTAGAGGTGGAAACAGGGAGGAACAAGATCAAGGTTTAGTCATCATATTTTATAAATATTATTTCTAGAGGCCTAGACACTTGTGTCAACCTTGGGACACTAGCATCGATGTAAGTGTCCTGATATCAATGGAATTGTCTAGTACGAAATATTAAATTTATTGTGGAGTGACGACCTAGAACTTTATGATTATTTTGTCACCTTTTTACTGATATGTTTTATTCATGCACAGACTATAGATGAATATTTGTGGATCAAACCCTGGCTCTTCAACTTAGGTCTTTGTAACTTGCCAAAAATGGGTTAATAGGCTCACAAAGTTGATTTGACCTCAAATACTTATTTGTCAATCAGTATTGCCTACATAGCCACTACTCTGAAGAGGACCTCAGATATATGTAGTTCTTCTCTAAGTGTTGGCTTGTGTGTGTGCAAGGGTGCAGTATGTTATATGCAAAGGCATGAAATGATATAGCTTGTAACTTGACAAATATTGTTCATGGGCTACTCTTTGAATACTTCAAACCTATAATATGACTACTCCTATGACTGATATAAAAATAGGAAAGAATAAGGTAATTTGGAATACTTGAAAGGTGCTTTCTTAGATGTGTATTTGGTAAGTTTTTGAATATGACTTGGTGATAATAAATTATCTTTGTTTTGTATTTATACCACACATTTTGAATCTATCTCATGTAAGGGTTAAATAAAATAAATGGACCGACCCATAGGATTCAAAATATTTTCAAATTAGATGATTTTTGAGATGCAAGCAAGTATCTGGCAGATAAAAAGTTGATGAGAATCTAAAACTAATAGTGAAGGATATATATCAAGTTTTAAGCTTTTTGTATTGTATAAAAGATCTTGGTCATTGGAATGATAGGGTCAAACCAAAAGATAAGCAATTTGACACAATGAAATGGTGAATGCGAGCCTTTCAGTAGCAAGGTCTAGCGTTGAAGGATAAAGGCCCGATAGGTATTTGTCAAGTATACAAGACTGAGATGTTATATAAATCATGTTTTAGTGTCTACATAACTAGAGAAATGTTCATTATAATAGAAATACTCAATCCAACTTACTCATATACAAAAAATAAATCCCATTCAATGATCGCTTAAAGCTAGGCAAACACAACATTGATTTGAATTTGAGAAAGTTGAAAACAAAAACAAATTCACGAAACATCTAGGAGGATTTTTTAAAGCTTTCCAAGTCTCCTGAAGCCTTTCTAAATAAAAAAGATATAGAATAACATGTGATCACTTATTTAAAATAGAATAGATATAAATTTATCTTAAAGTAACTAAAAATAAAAATAACGACTTTGAATCTAATATTATAATCTAAGAAGAGAACTCTTGATAAATTAGGTTCACTTTGAGTCACTGGGACTTATTCCTACCTAAAATTAGGCTCTATAAAAGATCATGCAAAATGTCGTTGTGGAAAAATGACCATATAGTGTTTATTGAATTTTTGTTCCTCTATGATATATCAATGCCAAGCTTTTGATTGTGATAATCTCATGACATTAAGCTCTTGCATCAAATTCTAATTTAGTGGTCACTGTCCTATGCAGTTCGAGGTCACTTATGAAATTCAAAATTAGTTGAGGTCACTATGAACTCAATTTGGGATTAATTGTTTGCTTCCTTGATGCATGATATATACTTTGTTCAATCACAATCCATGTGATTCATTGTGTTCGTCGTGATCATTGGTGTGAAATTTGTTGAAAGGGTCGCCTTTGTGTTCTTAAATATTAACTTGAGTGATCAATTTGGATTTGCTTCGTGCTCATTAGAGATTTATGCGGTTGACTATTCATGGCATCCCTTGTTTCTCCATTTTCCTTATGGATTATATGTGGAATGTTCGATTGTGTGCTCGATTTCTCTTGAAATGTTTCGTGTTTTGAGTTTGCTCATTGTGGGTGGAGGTTCCCTGTGGGCTATACTATTGTTCAATGATCCATGTATGATTTTCATCTAAAAGATCTCTACTCATATTTTGTGAATATCCCTTATGTTGGAGAATCTCATTGACCGCTGTGAAATTTTGTAAATTTGTGACAGTTTGACGGGCAGTGATGATTGTCAAAATTAACATCGGATTCATAGGAAGACATTTTTCAAGACATCAAATTCAACATAATGCTCACATACAATCTGAGTGCTCCATGTGGTAGCATCACTGGGCCTTGGATTCATGGGGTGACATTCATTTGCTCATCAGGTTAAGTTAGAATGCACGAAATGATGTTTTGATCGTTGGTGATGGATGTCAAATTTAAGAACGGGATCACAAAATAACATTATCAATAGAGTCTTTGAAAAATCTGTGTATCGCCTAACCAATCGTATTATGACATGCGGCCTTCTCCTATTATAGAATACATAAGCAATCGTATTACAACATGTAGCCTTCTCCTATTATAAAGTACATGACCAATTATACTATGACATGTAGGCCTTCTCATATTGTAGGGTACATGAGTTTGCACAATTAAGAGAGTTGTTTGTCCCTTTGATTTAAACTTGGGCCCGTTACTTTCATTCATTTTGACTCGTAATCTTCACACATCCATTGTTTTGTCCCATGCAGATGATATAACACATGTTCACATATTTCATTAAACAATAATATTGTATACAATAAAATATGACCCGAAACGTGGAAATCAAAGAGTGGTCAGAGGCACGTGAATGGACTTCGATTTTGTCTTTTATGTGAGATATTTGAGGGGATAAATAGGCACGGAAGGATCACTTGTGGGGGCATTATAATCAGCCACCATGAACTTGGGTTTAGGTTAATTGGAAACCAAGAATAATAGGCTATAAATTTAATATAAGTGAGGCACGAAAACCTTAGACTTTATGTAATTAAAGTGGCCGCCAATTATTTAATGGGAACCTTAGAATTTTCTTGAAATGTGTGGTCTCAAATATTTAAATATGAACCTCGAGACTTATAGTGTATGAAGGGATAAAAAAGTATTAAAATTTAAACATAAAAATAATAAAGGAATATTATGTGAAAGCGAGGATGGTGCGAGCGAGCGGAGGAGCGAGCGGTGAAGGGAATAATGGAGCGAGCGGAGGAGCAGCAGCGAAAGGGAACACGGTGCGATAAACAAAAGTCTCTGGAAGATCAGAAAGCTTCGGCTGCACAGCAACTCCAAAAATTGGCTAAAGCGAAAGGTAAATTGGGGGGTAATCACGGTAAGAAAGATCATGGGAAGATTTTGGATGCAGTGATAGAGGAAGATAAGGAGTGGTGGGTTGAGGAGGCCAGCAGGGGTACAATTGGTAAAAACTGGAAAGGTAAGAAGTTGGGCCAGCGACTTCAAGAGCTGGAGGTTCAAATCCACAGAGGATTCAAAGAAACAGGGGCGAGCTGAAGCCTTAGTAAAATCCCCCCATGAGGAGGAGGGTTTCGAGAGACCAGTGGCTAAGAAACCTAGTTTGGGGATGTTGTTTGAAGTGGCAAAGAATTAGGGAGAAGCTAAAACCCTTGATTGGACTTAGAATCAATTTAATGCTAAAATTCAGGCGCTGTCACACTGTGCCCTAATCTATAAATGTGTTGGTAAATGGCCGGCGATTGGGTTAAAGAGTAATGGGGTAAGGATGTGGGGGTGAGTTTTTTCTCAAGGGGATTTTTTTTTTTTTTTTTGGGCAACATTTCTTTCTAAAAGGATAAAAATAAAATCCTTGAGGTCAAAAAGTGGTCTCTAGAGGGTTTGTGAGTTTGGATTCAAAATTAGACTCATAATTTCGACCCCTTAAAAGTTAGAAAGGGGAGTTATCCACTCTGGATAAGATTTTATGGTCTTCTTTTGGAATATTGGAGCATAGATTGTCTGACTGCTCTAAGAAGTTTGGTGGGGGAGGTGGTGGAAATTGATGTGGTTTCCTTGAAAGGTGAGAGAGCAGAGTATGCTAGGGTTATGGTTGAATTGGATTTGGATCTTGAGATCCCAGAGTTTGTTATTATCAAAACAACAAGGAGAGAATGGTATCAAAAAATAGATGTGGAAAGTATATGGTTGTCACCAACTAGGACATTCAAAAATATTGTAAGAAAAGAAAGAGCCCTCTTCAAACCAAATCAATTAAAATGGGCCCTCAATGGATAGCGGAGTAGGTTTCTCAAGAAAAGAAGCAATCTTTGAAAACACTTGCAATAGAGGCATCGGAGCAGATTTCGGAGAAGACTGTTGGCAATAGTCTTTCAAATAAAATCAGGGTAACAGAGGACCTTTTGGTTAAACTTGGTTCCACTGAAGTCATTTCCTCAGCTTCAATGATTAAAAATTGTGAATTCTTGGAGCAAGAATCACTTAATATAAGAGAGATGGTTTTGAAGAATCAATTGGCCCTGGAAAGCAAATATGAAGAAGAGGGGATCAGAGGAAAATGAGCAACCAAAGCCCAACGTCGAGGAGGTAGGATCAGAGGTTGCAGAAGTGTCAGAAGAAGAGATAGAAGAGGATTCTAAAGGAGATTTAAATTCCAAATAAGTTTTGACAATAGCTAAATCTAAGAGCAAAAAAATTTAAACCTTATTGGGGTCCACATCAAAAAAGGGAGGGAAAATCATGCTAAGCATACAAAGGGTGAAGTTTTTAGTGGGCACTCAAGGTACTTTGGAAGGTTTTCTAGATGTTGCAAAGCAGGGGGTGGAATTCCCTCCTCTATCAATATGAAGGTCATATCTTGTAATGTTAGGGGCTTGAACACCTCTAACAAAAGGCAGCTTGTTAAGCGTCTTTTAATCTTAGAAAAAGCAGAAATCCTTTTGTTGCAAGAAACTAAACTTAACAGAAAGGAAACTAAAGGTTGTTTGAGTTAGTTAGGGCAATGCTGGTAAGGGGCTTTTGTGGAAGCTTAGGGAGCTTTAAGTGTTTGTCCTTCATTTTATCTTTTTTCTCTATTAAACTTGATATTTTGGCTTCAGGTCAATTTTGGCAAATTGGTAAGAGTTTTAGCTTTTAGTCAGATCTTCAGTTTTTGTTGATTAACATTTATGGTCCACAAGGAGGTGGTCTGAAATATGTCCTTTGGGCCAAGATATCTACCTTTCTTAAAAAATTTCAGTAGGAAAAGCTGGTTTTAGGGGGTGATTTTAACATCATTTTGAGTCAAAAGGATAAGCGGGGAGGTTTATTCCCTATATCTCAAGCAAGTCAAGATTTTGGTTTTTTTTAGAACCTAATGATTTTGAAGATATTTCTCTGAATTCAGGTTGGTTTACATGGAACAATAGATGGTTGGGCAGGGAAAATATTTTGGAGAGATTGGATTAGTTTTTTTCTTCTTCTAATTGGTTTCAGAGTAATAGTAAAATGGATTGTTGGGTCACCTAACACTCAGGGTTTGATCACCTTCCAATTGCTTTGACTAATAACCCTGATGCTCCTCCTGAAAGATGTCCTTTTAAGTTTGAACTCATGTCGCTACAAAGTGGATCCCTTTTTGATTTGGTAAGAGATTGGTGGATAAATTGTCTGTTACCTCAAGGTTCAAAAATGGTGCAAATGTCTAAACGACTTAAGTTTTTAAAAGAAAAATTGAAATGTTGGAATTGGGAACACTTTAAGAATATCTTTCAAGAGAAAGCTAGGATTGATTCTGAGTTAAACTCTTTGAATGAGAAAGTGTTTAAGTTTGGGATGGATGTGGCAGACTATCATCTGGAAAAAGTTTTGTCTAGTGAGTACGAAGAAATTTTTTGTAGAGAAGAGATTTACTGGAAACATAAATCAAGAGAAAGTTGGATTAAAGAAGGTGACAAAAATTCGGCATTTTTTCATCATTCGGTGAAAGCTCTAAGAAAGGTCAATAGAATCACCCATATTTTTTCAGGGCAAGGGGTGCCTTTGGACTCCCCAGAGAAAATTAGGCAAGGAGCGGTCCATTTCTTTCAGCGCTTGTTGAATGGTGAAGACAATTCTTATTTGCTTGTTCAGAATGATTTTCTTCAATTTATTCTAAAAGTAATTTCTCATGCTATGAATGAGAGGTTATTGGCCCCCTTTTCACTTGAAGAAATCAGAAAAAGTGGTTTTCTATGGTCAAAGATAAAGCTCCAAGTCCAGATGGTTTCCAATAGCTTTCTTTCATTCATTTTGGGAAATTGTGGGTTTGGATGTTCTGGAGATGGTAGAAGAATCCAGGATTAAGAGGAAAGTGTAGCCAAAAATTAATATGACCTTCATCTCCTTATTCCCAAAAGGCGAGGCTCAGGGTTCTTTTTTGGATTTAAGACCTGTGGCTTTGTGCAATACCATCTATAAGATAATATCTAAAGCCATTGTTGAAAGAATGAAACCTCTTTTGGATAACATTATCTCTGGTGAGCAAGCCGATTTTGTACCAATTAAAATTATTCAAGAAGGTATTATTGTTGCTCATGAAATCATGCATTCCCTAAATCATAATCACCAGAAAGGTATTATGATAAAATTGGATATTAGTAAAGCATATGATCGAGTCAATTGGAGATTCTTGTTCAAGATTTTTTTTAAATTTGGCTTTAGTAACAGTTGGTCTGATTGGATTTACAGTTATGTTTTAAATCCTAAATTCTCACTAGTGAATGGGAGTCCTTCTGGCTTCTTTTCTATTTCAAGAGGTTTGAGGCAAGGTGATCCTTTATCAACTATCTTTTTATTATCATGGTTGAAGCTTTGGGACACGCTGTGAAATCGGCAAAAAATAGAGAAAGGTTACAGGGTTTGCAAGTAGTGGATAACTTTGTTTGTCTTATTCATCATGAATTTGTAGATGATACTTTTCTATTTGAAAAAGCATCAATTGAAGAAGCTACAAAATTTAAAAGTATCAAGAGAGGATATAAAGCAGCTTTTGGGCAAAAAATAAATGAGTGTAAGTCAGAAATCTATTTTGTCAACTATGGTCAAAGGGTTGAAAATAATTTAAGCAGGATTCTTGGTTTCAAAATAGGGAAACTTCCAAGTAAATATCTTGGGATTCCTTTTTTCAAAGGATCTGGCTCCAAAGAAATGTGAAGTAATTTGTTGGTTAGATTTAAAGCCCATATTAGTTCTTGGAAAAGAAGGTGGCTCTCCTTAGCAAGAAGAATTACTTTGATTGAGGTTGTGTTAAGTGTTCTCCCTACTTATTTTTTTTCGGTGCTTTCTCCTCCAGAGCATATCATTAACCCCATGAACAAAATTATGAGAGATTTCCATTGGCAAGACTACGAGGAAGATAAAAAAATTCCTATGATGAAATGGGAGAGTGTGTGTAAGAGAAAACAAAAAGGAGGGGCAGGTATAAAGAATCTTTCTTTGCAAAATTTAGCTTTGGGAGCGAAATTGGTTTGGCAAATGATTTCTAATTCTCACAGATTGTGGTGTAGGCTTCTTAGAGAAAAATATCTAGATTCAAATTCTATGGACAGAGTTGTTCTTATATAATATCCCCCTAAAGGATCTCATATCTAGAATTTTATGTTGAAATTCAGACCGGTGATAGGACAACATGTTTTTTGGATGGTCAATAATGGCAGGAGAGCATATTTTTGGATGGATTCTTGGAACGACCATCGACCTCTAGTAGAGGAGTTTGCTAACAGTTAGATTAAAGACTTTTTGGAAAATCATTGGGGCAGATCGATCAAGGATTATGTAGCTCAGGCATCTAGTTCCAGCAAAGTAGCCAGCAGTTGGAAAAGTTTTCAAAATATTTTGGTCCCTCGAAAAGAAATTTTGTCTCTGAAACCTTGTCTTAAACTGAGAAAAATCTTTCTTAAAAATCAAGAAGATCAACTACATTGGATTGGAGCTAAGACAGGTCACTATTCGGGAAGGTTAGGCTATCAGATGGCAGAAGCAAAAGATGATGCTTTGAGCTGGGCAAATTTTCTTTGTTGGAATAAAGAGGGTTCACAAAAAACAAGGGCTTTTGCTTGGTTAGCGGTTCATGGACATATCTTGACCTAAGATCATCTGAGAGAGATTGGGTTTATTGGCCCTTCAAGGTGTTGTCTTTGCAAAGAAGAGGAAGAAACGGTTATCTTTATGCTCGTATCTTTGAAGATAAAGAGTGCCCATTGTCTATGATTATAAAATATATTGAAAGTTCCATTTCTAAAGTAGTGTCCTCTCATTTTCAAAAAAAGAATGGTATGCTTTCACATTGAGATATGCAAACTTGTGTTGAATGAAAATATATTAAAATTCCTCCCTTTAAGGGGACATTGGTAGATAAGAAAAATAAGAAAAAAAGAGAAGAGGCAACTTGGATTCCACCTAAATTCAAGTGGTTCAAACTGAATTTTGATGGGGCTTGTAGAGGCAATCTTGGAGCCTCGAGGGCATGTTGTGTAATAAAAGACTATAGAGGTTATTTAATTAGAGCTCTATCTCTCAAACTTTTTGATGGCACAAATAACGAAGTTAAAGCCCAAGCCTTAGTAACAAGGGTTAATTTAGATTTGAAATGCTAAATCTCTTTCTTATAAATTGAAGGGGACTCACAGGTGGTGATTCAAGCTTTGATCAATTTGAAGGCAGAATCCTTGATGCAGGAGCATCTGCAATGGCTACCTGAAGACATGGTCATGATTAAATTCAAATTTCAAATTATTGTATTTTGCCTTCAAAATGTTATCTAAGGAGGAGTAATTGGAAATGTCAAAAGTAAAAGTAAAAAGGTAATTGTTGGGCTGTTGAGGAAATAAGGGGGAAGTGGTTGAAATGATTTCAACCTTAGTATATTGTTAAAAATTAAAAACTGTTTCTTGTTTAATCCTGAGCCCAAATTGGGCGTAGAAGTTAGAGAGGGTTGTCCAGTTGGCAAGTTGGTAATCAAAACAAATTTGAAATTGTTTGATTTATTTTCAGTGACTGAATAGGACAGAGGAGTACGAAGAGAAAAAATAGGGGAGGATCTCCTTAGGGAGAGGAAGAGTCAAGAAGGCAGGCCAAAAAAGAGTTCGCCACTGGAAGCCAAACATGAGCATATGAAGAAATTGCAAATACAGATCGAAGATGGAATGACAAGGGGCATGGAAGAGAAGGAGCAGAATTTGGATGCTTTCCAAACAAAGATGAAAGATCACGACATGTATCTGAAGACATTGCATTTGATGAAGAATATTGCCATCAAGGGGAATATTTGAATAGTCGGTCGCTGGTCGATGGAAGTTCCTCCCAAGATAATGTGACAGACACAAAACTTATCGTGAAGGAGGTGGAATGTAATACCATTAAACATGGACCTGCAGAAGAGAACACAAATGGAAGAAACAATGTAATTATTAATGAGGATGAACAACAGCGTGTGAGGAATGAGCAGAGGACATTGTATGATCCATCTGGAACAAGTGACACTAGAGGTACGTTTCAGCAGGTCTCTGCAAGGACTAAAAATTTATTTCTTCGAGACAAACATGCTTGGGATTTGGGTGCTGGATGCGTTGAGATTGCAGGGAATTCAGAAGAAAAAGTGATTGACAATCTGCGTTTAAGGTGACATTAGTGTTGGAAAATCAACATTTCTTCAAAGGATAAATGAGCCACTTGAACTATGTGATGTTGTGGAGATTGTTCCTGAACCTATTTCTAAGTGGCAAGACATTGGTCCCAAGCATTTTAATATACTGGATGCTTTCTATGCTGAACCTCAAAGATATGCTTACACATTTCAGAACTATGTGTTTGGCACCCGTGTAATGCAAGAGTTGGAATCTGCAAGTGGCTTAAAGTATTTTTATTGACCGAATGGTTTTTGTGCGTGCTGTTCATGAGGAAAAGTGGATGAATGAAATGGAGACCAAGACCTATGAGCAAATCCATTATAACCATGGTGAGTGATAATACTTCTGTTGTAAGTAAGTTCGTATTATGCAAATCTGAGTCTGTTTGAAGTGTGCCTGTATTATGCAATAAAAATAGTTTAGCAAAGGCCGAGGATTATTTTAAGCCGAGCCACAAGGCATTGATATTGATATACAGCGCCCAATTCCTCAAAGCTTTCCAGATTCTACAGACTCTGTAGGGTCGCCAATTATGATTTTGTATGTCAGTCAGAAGACAACGCATCAATTTCGTATTAGAGCCACCAGCAAGAGTAACAAATGATCCATCTTGTGCGAAGTGTTTACAATATATGTAATGTTCATTTTGACTGCAGCAGTTGATCACTGATCTCAAACACCTGATAATGAGATCTATTTAGTTATTATTTCATTAAAAAAAATGGCTGAAAATATGCCCTGTTTCCAGTCTAAGATCATCATTTTGATATATGAATTTCAGTCTGAGGACAGCCTTTCATCAATCCTGGAAGATTGCTAATATTCTAGATGTTATTTGGCCCAAATTGGAAGCATTTGAAGGCTGGAATTACTCTCATTATTTCAGAGAAAGTAATAAAATAGCAAAAAAATTGGCAAATGTGGCAATTGATCAAAGATAATAAGGATAATATCAGTAATAGCTGGGTAGATGGCATGAATTTTGAGCAGATTGATTTTTAATTAGCCTCCTACAATTCTTGGGTTTTAATTCTAAGGCAGCATGGTTTTCCTAGCATAGGACAATGTTTTCACCTGATGTTTTTAATTTTATAAAAACATTAAATTGCTCATCGGTTGGTATTTTAGTAAATTTGGGAAGTATTTTTAAAATAAATATTTTTGGATTTTCTCATAAATAAGAAAATCTCGAATTTAGATTTGCAAAGGACATCTTGTTCGTTGGGCTATATTGTCATTCAGGTGGTGTGGATAACATAGGGTGGAGCATGCAGAAAGGTTTTTTGAGGGCACAGGTCTCCCAAGCTTCAAGCGATAGGATGGACCTTTTTCTTTCATGATGGATTTTCTCTATTCTTTTGTCAAGACTTTTATTGAGTTGGAATGGCATAGTGAGAGTAAATTTTGTAGGGTGGTTTTCTTGGCATTGTTTATTCATGGAGTTTTTTGTCTGGCTCAGGGGAAGGATGGATTGATTTAGTGTTAAATCGGTAGGTTGGTCATTGGCTTTTGAACATGCAAAGAGCAGAGAGATGGGCTTCATCGGGTCAGTTTCTAGATCATGTTTATTCAACATTTTTGATCCTAGCTTCAGAGGTGGCAAAGGCAATTGAAAAGGTGTTGGGTTTGGATATGTTAGTTGTTAGCAGGTGAGTTAGGGTAAACTTAAACTTAGCTTCACTTTTTATGTCAAATATTTACCTGATTATGATGGATAGGGATCAAATATGAGCAATGGTTGAGTTTTTTGTTTGGCCATAGTATTGGTTGGAGACGATGTCAGAATTGTGTCAGGATCTTGCTCTACCAATTAGAGCACATATGATTACTTCTTGTATTAGCAACTAAACACAGAATTTAACTAGAATCAATAAGTAACTAGAAATATGAAACAACATAGGAATTGAGAGACAATACACAATTGTATTAATAATCACTCAAAAGAATATACAATAAAGAAGATGCAACTTCTTCTTCCACCTCAAAGGCTCGCCACACCTCAAGACCTTCTTCCCTCTCTCTCTTGGTCACAACGATCAACTCCAATACAGAATTGATGTTCACCTCTCCAACCAGTCAGTAACACGCTGCCAGTTCACCAAGTACACAACCGTACTCCAAGTAGATCTCTTGCTCTCTGCTGCTACCTGCAAATCACTAGACCTTACTCACCATTGTAGATCTCCTATAGAAAGTCATGCCCACATGCTGACCAAGATCATACACACATGAAGAACCCTTCTGATTCTCCAAACCAGTACCCACCTTGGTACTGCGGCACTAGGAGGAACGCACCGTTGCTCTCTGTTGAGTTGTGGAGCTAAAAGCTTCAACTCTTTGCAAACTGAAGGAACAAGAAGGTTGCTGAGATCCAGGAGCACTGGTGTCGACAGCAGGACCGACATCAGTCGTGACCAGTGCAGAAGGCCATCGGCGACGGCAGGGAGTTGGCTGATGTCGGCAGAACCAGACAAGCAGGGACCGACGTCGATCGCCTGTGTGTTCCAGAACTGCTCGTTACATGGACAGTTAGTTAAGTGAACAAAGAGTTTACATGTAAAGGCCAGTTAGAGTCTTTGGCTGCGAGGATAATTGTCTAAAATTAAGAGTCTAAGTTATTGTTTAAGTTAGGGATCTATTTATAGACCCATTGGCATGTATTGTATAAGAATAAGATAAGGAAGGCAAGGAAGTTCCTTCTAAGTGTAAGATCATTGAGTTGCATGTTGTTGCAAGCTCATAAGAGATCTACATGTGTGAGTATGGTCTATTGAATTGCAGGTTGCAGGTTCATGGGAGATCAACTTGAAGTACTTTAGAGTGCTTGGTGAACTAGCAGGGTTATTACTGACTAGTTGGAGAGGTGAACACCAATTCTGTTTGTGAGTTGGTTGTTGGGACCGTTTTTGTGTAGGAGAGTGTTGTAGAAGAATTAATGTACACTTGAGGTGTGGGAAGCCTCTATAAGGTGGAAGAGTGTGGCGGCTCTTTATTGTATTCTTTTCTGTAAAGTGATAATACAAGGTAGTGTATTGTCTCTCATATTTTGTGTTATTGGTGAATTCTAGTTACTTGTGTTTCTGGTTATTTCTGCATTTATAATTGCTTATATTTGGTAATCATACTGTGCTCTTTCTGAGGAGCAAGATCTTAACAAAGTGGGATCAGAATAGGTGTTGTTCTTGTGATCCCCCAACAAAGTGGTATCAGAGCTATTGGTTGGGATACTAACAGATCGGATTATATCTGGTTAGAGTGTTTTGATTACAGGTTACTCACAGGGTTTCTGTTTGAGTGGGAGTTGAGCAATGACAGAAGACAGTAAGCTACGAATGGAAAAGTTTAATGGCAAGAACTACCAACTGTGGAGGATGCAGATTGAGGATTATCTGTATCAAAAAGATTTGTACTTACCGTTGGGAGGGGTTAACTGCAAACCCTCGAATATGAAAGATGAAGAATGGGAGGTTCTTGATCAGAAGGCTCTGGGATCTATTAGATTGAGTCTTGCATCCTCTGTGATTTCCAGCTTATCACAATGTAAGACAGCGGTGGAGTTGATGGAATCTTTGGCAAATTTATATGAAAAACCCTCAGCTTTTAATAAGGTATTTCTTATGAAGCGTTTATTTAATTTGCAAATGTTGGAAGGTGGATCTGTTCATAACCATCTTAGTGATTTCCATGGTTTGGTAAACCAGTTAAGTTCAGTCAATATTGTATTTGATGATGAAATTAGAGCTCTCTTAATCTTGTGTTCATTACTTGAAAGTTGGGAAGGTTTGGTAATGGTAGTTTCCAATACTGTGTCTCCTTCAAAAGTCTTAAAAGTGGATAATGTTGTGAGTGTGATCTTGAATGAAGAGATACGTAGGAATAGCACAGGTGAATCATCAGGAAATGCTTTGAGTGTTGAAGGCAGAGGAAGGCAAAGAGAAAAGATAGAGCATGGGAGATCAAGGTCCAAGATAGGCAGAAGATCCAAGTCCAGGTATGGCAGAATAACCTGTTGGAAGTGTGGAAAGCAAGGGCACTTAAAGAGAGATTGCAGGTCGGGTATAGATCAGCATGAAGGACATGAAGAAGAAGCAGATGTTGCAGATTACGCTGTGCGGGATGCTCTGGTATGTTCTTTGGATAAAGTAAAATCTTGGGTTTTAGATTCTGGTGCCTCTTGTCATGCATCCCCACATAGGGAATTTTTTCATGAGTATGTCCAGGGAGACTTTGGAGAAATTTGTGTAGGGGATGGTAAGCCTTGTC
This sequence comes from Torreya grandis, assembly GCA_037957365.1. NCBI lineage: Eukaryota > Viridiplantae > Streptophyta > Pinopsida > Cupressales > Taxaceae > Torreya > Torreya grandis. The sequence goes on from JARHVA010002172.1 coordinate 405,607, forward strand.
AGATTGTTGGCAAAGGGAAAGTGAAGCTGAAACTGCAGACAGGTAACACATGGGTATTAAAGGAAGTCATGCATGTCCCAGTTCTGGAGCAAAATTTGATTTCTATTAGAAGCTTGGGTGATGAGGGTTGCACGGTAACTCTCACAGCGGACTCTTGGAAGGTTACCAAGGGGACACTTGTTGTAGCTAGAGGTAAGAAAGTAGGTACGCTTTATCTATCTACTTGTAATACTGACTCTCTTTCTGGGTTATCTACTTCAGCTGTAGATTCAGAGATGTGGCTTGATAGGCTTGGTCACATAGATAAGAAGGAGATGCTTATTCTTGAGTCAAAGGATATGCTTTCGGATTTGGAAGGTATGGATCGTGGTTTCTGTATGCAGAAGAAGAAGGTAACGTTTCTTGAGGAATCCGATGTTAGTGACAAGAACAGGAAAGCCTTGGTTTTTAAGGAGAAGGTGACGGACAGAGTTCAGCACAAGATGTAGAAGAATTTTGAGCAGAGCAAGGGTGATTTGGACAAGGATTTGATTCAAAAAGAGCTTGCGGGAAAAAGTCAGGTCTCACAAGAAAAACACAGAGACCAACGTCGATAGGAAAACTGGCGTCGGCTTCCAGACAGGGACCGACGTCGGCTATGTGCATACTGATGTCGGTGACTCAGGGTAGATAACGACTGGCATCGGCCAGGGGAGAACGATGTCAGTAAGGAGGCAGTCCCAGGGAACCGACATCGGTCGGCTGCAGACTGAGATGTGACCGACATCGGTTACTGAGACAAATTTTGGGTGGACAACAAGCTGTCATGGTGTCTCAAGCGCCCATATGGAGGACTGAAGGTGTAAGTAAGTTCTTAAATTCATCATTTCCCTTCTTTACACTACTTGTTGCTCACTTATGGCATAGGACCAGGAAGTTATTGAAGAAGTAGAACAGGTAGATCTAGGAAACAGTGGGAGCTAGGCATGAATGAGGATGTGATTCCTTGGAGGAGTACCAAATAGGTGTTTTGGGTAGAGTGGCCAGCTGGAAGTAAGCACTGAGAGACGAATGGATGTTCAGGATGAAGAAGAGCGGAAATGGATACATGAGATGGAAGATCAGGGTATATGGTCTTGTATTAGCTACAGGGCAATGGAGGTTTGATCATTGTGTTTCTCTTTACCAGGTTGGATAATATTAGCTACATTATCCTATTACTGTATGATGTGCTTGTTGCAGGGTTACATATACAGGTATTGTTGAACTAAAGGTAAAGCTAGTTCAGGGGTGTGTCATGGAGAATCTAGGAACAGCAAGATTCTTTGGCATGAGTGTGTTCTAGAGACATGGGAGGTCACATGTTGACTATGTTTCAGGATGATTGTGTGATACCAGTTAGCACGCCGATGGTTGGAAAATTCACAGAACAGGGTCTTGATTCACATAATGAGGTTGAGTGCATGGTATGTACTAAACCTGAGTTTTCCCAAGCAGTGGGAGTTGTCACAAGTTGGAGCCAATCCGGGAGAGAACCATTGGAGGACAGTTCAGTGGATTCTTATAGGGACTAGCAGCAGGTGCACATGCTATGCAGGTTCAGGTTATTTTCTACATGGTTTGTAGATGTGGATGTGGCAGGTGATTTGGATGACAGGTTTTGCACTACAGGTTTGTGGTGGTTGGTCTTCAAGAGTGATCTTGAGGAGGGATACAAAGCCAAGGGAATAAACTAGACAGAGTACAAGTACAGGTATAGGTTGCAGCTGTTTATCTCTAAGTGGGAGATTGTTGAGTTGTGGAGCTAAAATCTTTAACTCTTTGCAAACTGAAGGAACAAGAAGGTTGCTGAGATCCAGGAGCACCGGCGTCGGCAGCAGGACCGACGTCGGTCGTGACCAGTGCAGAAGGCCACCGGCGACGACAAGGAGTCGGCCAACATCGACAGAACCAGACAAGCAAGGACCGACATCGATCGCCTGTGTGTTCCAGAACTGCTCGTTACACGGACAGTTAATAAGTGAACGAAGAGTTTGCATGTAAAGGCCAGTTAGAGTCTTTGGCTGCGAGGATAATTGTCTAAAATTAAGAGTCTAAGTTATTGTTTAAGTTAGGGATCTATTTATAGACCCATTGGCATGTATTGTATAAGAATAAGATAAAGAAGGCAAGGAAGTTCCTTCTAAGTGTAAGATCATTGAGTTGCAGGTTATTGCAAGCTCATAGGAGATCTACATGCGTGAGTATGGTCTATTGAATTGCAGGTTCATGGGAGATCAACTTGAAGTACTTTAGAGTGCTTGGTGAACTAGCAGGGTTATTACTGACTAGTTGGAGAGGTGAACACCAATTCTATTTGTGAGTTGGTTGTTGGGACCGTTTTTGTGTAGGAGAGTGTTGTAGAAGAATTACTGTACACTTGAGGTGTGGGAAGCCTCTGTAAGGTGGAAGAGTGTGGCGGCTCTTTATTGTATTCTTTTTTGTAAAGTGATAATACAAGATAGTGTATTGTCTCTCATATTCTGTGCTATTGGTGAATTCTAGTTACTTGTGTTTCTGGTTATTTCCACATTTATAATTGCTTATATTTGGTAATCATACTGTGCTCTTTCTGAGGAGCAAGATCCTAACAAAGTGGGATCAGAACAGGTGTTGTTCTTGTGTTGTTCTTCTGATTCTCCAAACCAGTACCCACCTTGGTACTGCGGCACTAGGAGGAACGCACCGTTGCTCTCTTCTCTCTGAAGGAGCTTATTGCTCTCTTACTCACTAGCTACAAGTTTACAATACAACCCATGAGTCCATATATAGATCTCATGCTTACAATAATTAGACTAACCTAATTACAATAATTAGACATGCAACTCAAGACCAAAAATACCCTTTGCATGCAAACACTCGATTCAACGAACTAACTGTTCGTGGAACAAGCAGTTCTGGAACTGCCACAGGCGACCGACGTCAGTCCCTGTCTGCCTGGAGGTGACCGACGTCAGCCGATATACTGCCGATGTCGGTTGCCTTCCTATCCATCCTGCCGTCGTCAATTTCCTTGTGCACTGCACCCTGCCGACACTGGTCTCCCTGGAACTCAGCAACCTCCTCCCTATTTGCACCAGTTGAAGCTTTTAGCTCCACATCCTAACAATCTCCCACTTGGAGATAAATAGCTGCAACTGTACCTGTATCTATACACTATCTAATGTGTACCCTGGCTTGTATCCCTCTTCAAGATCAATCATGAAGACTAACCACCACACCCTGTGATGCTCTAACCTTTGTGCCTTTGTCATCCAAGTAACCTACCGAATCCGCATCTACAAACCTATGTAGAAAATAACTTGACCCTACGTAGCATGTCGACCTGCCGTTGATCCCTGTAAGAATCCACTGAACTGCCCTTCAGTACCTCTTCCTCGAATTGGCTCCATACTTTCTGACAACCCCCACTGCTTGGGAAAAAACTCAGGTCTACACTAGACCTCATGTGATTTTGAACACTATTCCAAGCTAAGCTTGAACTGTCCAGCCCTTGGTGTGCTTTCTGATTCTGCATCCTGCATCATGAACCCCGCCAACACTGTCTTCACATCAGCTCCCACTGGAGATAAAATCTCCATGTCTCTTATGCCAAATAATTTCGCTGCTCCAAATTCTTCATGACACGCCTCTGAACTAACCTTACCTTTAGCTCAGCAAATCCTTGTATGTACAAAACCTGCTAGCAAATTACCCACATACAGTAACTAGATAATGTCATGACTCATCATCCACCTAGTAAGACAAAACCACAATAGTTACAATGACATTGACTGAAGCCATGCTTAGTCATCCACCTGTCAAACCTGTACCACTGTCCTGCAGCTTCCTCAAGATCATATGCCATAGCCTTCTGTCTCTTGTGTCTATCCACTCTCTTCTTTAACTTGGGAATCCATTTCGTCTCTCAGTGCTTACTTCCAGCTGACAACTATACCAACAAATCCCTATTTGGTTCTTCTCTAAGGACTCACTCCTCATCCATGCCAAGCTCCCACTATATCTGGATTCTACCTGCATTGCCTCTTTCATCTTCCTGGTTCTTGACCATCAATAAGCAATATAAAGAAGGTGAACAACGAATATGAGGTTCACTTACCCTTTCTGACCTCAACATGAGCGTTTGAGACTTGTTGACAGCTTGCTGTCCGCCCACCATCTGTACCAGTGACCGACCTCAGCCATCTCCCAGTCTGTTTTCGACCGATGTCGACTCCCTGTACTGACCCTGACTGCCGACATCATTTCCCTGGCCGACGCCAGTGTCCTTTCTATCGATGTCAGTTTCGATATGACCGACGTCGATCTTCCTATTGCCGACATCAGTTAATGTTTGACCGACACCGGTATCTGTGTTCATCTGTGAGTGATAACTTTTTACCCGTGAGCTCTCCATGGATCAAAATCTTAATCAAATCAACCCTACTCTGCTCAGAATAATTCAGCTTCCTCACCTGATCTCTGTCCATCATCTCCTCCATGAACACCAAGGCTTTCCAGTTCTTTAGCTTGTCAAAGACATCTGACTTTTGCTTCAAAACCTGCATTCCCCTCCTACATATGTGGCCAAGCCTATAAAGCCACATCTCTGCAACAGAAGGTGAATCAGCAATATAAGTAGATAGATAAAGGATACCTACTTTCTTACCACCATCTAATTCAAGTATATCCGCTGTGAGAGTTACAATGCATCTCTCATCACCCAAATTTCTTGAAGAAATTAGACTAATCTCCAAGACTGGTACCTGCATGACTTCCTTCAACCACTGTGTGTCATCCGTCTGCAATTTCAGCATCACTCCCCCTTCGTCAATAATCTGACAAGGCTCTCCAACCCCTAAATAAATCTCTCCAAAGTCTCCAAAGACATACCCATGAAAGGATGCTCTATTTTGGGCTGCATGGAAAGAGACAAAAGAATCTGTAAACAAAGATTCCACTTTATCCAGAACATTCTGTGCAATATTACCTACAACATATACTTCTACGCGCTGATCTTCTACCGACCAACAATCTCTTTTTACCTGCTCTTTCTTTCCACCAATCAGACCATTCGTGCTATTCAGTTTCTCCATTCGTAGCTTACTTTCTTCTGCCATTGCTATACTCCCACTCAATCTGAAACACCTCTGAGTGACCTGTAATCAACAAACACTACCAGATCTGAAACCACCTATTAGTCAACCCAACCAAAAGCTTTGATACCACTTGTTGGTATCAGCTCTTGAACCTACAACCAAGGCTCTGATACCACTTGTCAGGATCTTGCTCTACCAATTAGAGCACATATGATTACTTCTTGTATTAGCAACTAAACACGAAATTTAACCAGAATCAATAAGTAACTAGAAATATGAAACAACATAGGAATTGAGAGACAATACACAATTGTATTAATAATCACTCAGTAGAATATACAATAAAGAAGATGCCACTTCTTCTTCCACCTCAAAGGCTCGCCACACCTCAAGATCTTCTTCCCTCTCTCTCTTGGTCACAACGATCAACTCCAATACAGAATTGATGTTCACCTCTCCAACCATTCAGTAACACGCTGTCAGTTCACCAAGTACACAACCGTACTCCAAGTAGATCTCCTGCTCTCTGCTGCTACCTGCAAATCACTAGACCTTACTCACCATTGTAGATCTCCTATAGAAAGTCATGCCCACATGCTGACCAAGATCATACACACACGAAAAACCCTTCTGATTCTCCAAACCAGTACCCACCTTGGTACTACGGCACTAGGAGGAACGCACCGTTGCTCTCTTCTCTCTGAAGGAGCTTATTGCTCTCTTACTCACTAGCTACAAGTTTACAATACAGCCCATGAGTCCATATATAGATCTCATGCTTACAATAATTAGACTAACCTAATTACAATAATTAGACACGCAACTCAAGACCAAAAATAGCCTTTGCATGCAAACACTCGATTCAACAAACTAACTGTCTGTGGAACAAGCAATTCTGGAACTGCCACAGGCGACTGACGTCGGTCCTTGTCTGCCTGGAGGTGACCGACATCGGCCGACATACTGCCGATGTCGGTTGCCTTCCTGTCCATCCTGCCGTCGTCGGTTTCCTTGTGTACTGCACCCTGTCGACGCTGGTCTCCCTGGAACTCAGCAACCTCCTCCCTGTTTGCACCACTTGAAGCTTTTAGCTCCACATCCTAACAAATTGGATGCCTTGCCTCTTGGGCCTTTTCCAACTCTACCATTTTTTGAGAGAGATTTTCTAGTCTTTATTCCTTTGTCCATGTTTCGAGCGTTGGAGTCTCATTTTCTAGCGTTAGTAGACTTTGCTAAAGATGTGGAGGCCATGTGCTTGGTCCAAATTGATATTTCTAAGAATCAGGGGGTCAACATGCCAGTTATTAAAGACTTGTTGACTCCCATTCCTAGTCTCGCAAAATGGAGGGCTCTAAGGCATTCTTTGGAAAGGGTGAAAGCCTTTAAATGGCTAGGAAAAGGTGTTGCATGTGGCTCATTAAAGCTCTGCCTTGGTGGAAGGGGAAGCAGTTGTAGCAGTGGCAGGATCCTGGGTGGGTTCAAAAATGTTTGATCTTCTCTTCAGTGAAGCAGCCAATAGGCAAGTCAGTTGGTAGGAAGTTAGTTAAGATTGGTTTTTCATTGGAAGGGAAGGGGAAGGAAGTCTTGGAGGCCAAAGGGCTTGGGTTTGGTCAAGTGCCAGAATCGAGCACCATAATTTCCAGCAATGGCAAAATGATTGAACTAGTAATCTTGGAGTAAGCTATTGTAGACTATTTTTTTTAGTTTTGCTTTGTTTGTCCATAGTTGTTAAGAGTTGATATATTGTTCATTCCTTAGTTTGGGTTTGTTTAAAACCTTTTTTGTATATCTTGGTGGTCCTATGCCTTAACATGGTTATATGTTAAGCTAGATCGTATAAGTTATTTTTTATCCTTTATGTTGATAAGGCTAAGGACCCAATAAATCCTCAGTATGGATCCAAAAAATATATAGTGTATGAAGGGCCCTAGGCCTTAGAATGTACTCTGAACTATGAAATTATATATCCATTTAGGATGAGAGACAGTTTCTTTTTTTAGTTGAGAGATGGTAGTATGTTGGGTTACAATGAGTTGGAGTAATTTAAGTAAGAGTAACATTAGGTGGAGGTATAAAAGGATTAGTAGGAGCATCATGAACACTAACCTCACCACCATATGTAAAAGTAGAGCTTTCAATATGCACACTAATAATATTAGAAGAATTTGTAGAAATATTTTTTGCTATAAATCATAACAATTATTTTCATAGGACAATCTTAAGATAATTTTCAAAATGAGTATAAAGAATAAATTTGAAATTTTTGGTTCATCATTACTATCACATATATTGGCATTGTTAACATTTTTATCTAACTCGTCATCAAAATAACCATAAACATGAAAGTGCATCTCATCATGTGCAGTGTATATATATTTAATATTTAAATTTTGATTATTTGTATTATTAATTGTAGAATAAGAATTTCATTAATTATTTACTTTTATTTTTCAAAGATACATAAATAGGAAGCAAAGGAAGTTGAAGAAAATTACAAGCACCACTTAATCTAATATTTCGCCTAATAAAATTTGTAGATCCAATATGCAATTTGCTTAACTAGCCATTCAACCCATTCGAAAATTAGAGGTCTTATAAATATTAAAATTTAGATTAATATACTATGAGCTAAAGCTTTTATTTAACTACTTTATGAAGAGAAACAAGGTCCTTATTTATTAGACACCAAAGTTAAATTAGTCACTCATGTGAACAATTGTTGGTTCAACTCGTGAAGATATTGGGTTCACAAAGAGCCCATTAGGGATCAACTCTTATTGCTAGTAAAACTTGTCGTGATATAAGGGATGATGTTGTGATCGTGCCGTAGATGAATTTGGCCGAATGAATATCCCTCAAACCTTGGTTCTTAGCCTAAAATCATCGCATAAAACAGTGATCAACAAAAAAAAATAGTTACCAATGTTTACGTAGTTATAAAGTCCCACACAAACCAATTAAACATAGGCAACATAGTCAACTGTTTACGAGGTGTCATAAATACAACTTACAAAAATTATATTAATTTAATTATATTTTTTATAAAAAAATTATTTGCTAGTGATAAATTGTGTTAATTTAACTATATCAATGTGTCAAGCTTAAAATAAACTTTTTAAAAAAAAATGGTTACAAACTCCACCATATAATCAAGAAAATATATTTTTTCAATTAAATTTTTTAAAAAAATAAAATAAAAATTTCTAAATGACGATCAAATAAAGCCAAATTTAAAATTAAAATTAAAAGTGAATAAATTCACTATATTACAAATCACCAAAAAAAAATACTTATTATAAAACACTAACACAAAATAATAATAATATTTTAAATTCATATATATAATATATAATATATATGAAAAATTGAACCGTCATAGATAATTCAATAGTCACCTAAAGGAGATTGAATTCATGGAAACGCAGGCAAAGTTGAAAACTTGCCCTTTTCAGTCTTTTACTAAATTCAATGGCAGCTCAATTATCTGAAACCTTCACCTGCTCATCTCCACATTATTCAAAGCTCTTATCCAAAAATGGTAGAATATCATCCTTATCCAAGTCAAATCTGATTTGGTGGCTTATTCGGAGATTATTTGAATCAGTTTTCCGTTCAACGATTCTAGAAAACAGACTAATCGCCGGCCCTACCGACATATTTACTAATAATAAGTACACCGACTCCAGCGTTAGTATTATAATGGTGTTAATTAATCATAGATGGCCGTCATGTTTGTGCCGCCTTCCCCGTACCTCGCCGACTGTTCCGGCGAAATATTCAGCGGTTGACAGTAACTACAACCAGATTGAAAACTTCAAGCGTCCGCAATCCACTTTTTAAATTGGTGATGAATTGGGATTGGTGATCAAGAGAATTGCCGTTTCAAATCCATATTCATGAAATTGAAAATTGAATGAACATTCAAATTCAAAATTTGACATAGAGATCTTAATTTTGAAGAGATTGAAATTTGAGGTGTATAAATTGGAATAGCTAAAGTTTGAAACTCAAATAATCCGAATTTTAAAATTTTAAAATAAAAAACATAAAAAATAGATTTATAAAATGATTTATTAATATTTTGTTTTGTTTTTTTGATGGTGTTCGTATCCTCGAATATAATATGGGATCTTTCTTTGGTGTAGGATTTTATTTAGAAAAGAATTTCGTCTTGTCTCCTATTTTAATGTGAATCTATAAATAGAGAATAAAATTTGGAAGAGGTAAGCAGTAAGCAAAAAGAAAATAAATATAAAAAATGAGGTGATACATCATAATAAGAAAGTGGGAAGATCTCTTATATGTTTGAACATGATGATGGTAGCATATATGATGGGGAAAACACATGACAAAGATAATAAACTATAAAGAGCAACATGCAATCCATAAATCGAATTGTAGCAACAAGACCAAAGCTAAAAGGCAAACAAACAAGAGACATGATCAGTATGTTACTTGCATAAGATATGCATGATCAAAATTCATTACAATGAAGGTTTAAGATAGATATTCATATATAACATAATAGCAAAGGTTCATATCTGAATGAGATTCAAGAGACTTGGAAGTCAAGGAAATCCTCTCCCTTTTGCTCAAATGAGCTCCGTGTGTGTGTGTGTGTGTGTGTGTGTGTGTGTGTGTGTGTGTGTGAGGAAGTGTATCATTAAGATCTCAATCATCATTTATAGAAGTCGTTGATTGTTTTTGTTTTCTCTTGCAAGTCTCCTTTCTTTCTATTCAGCTAATCCTTTACAAAAGTGATGGCTCTGTAGATGCTAACTATGGATTATATGTAATCAAATGACTAAGATGATTCACAAAAATAGAATAATATATCACAGAATTAAGAACAGAATAAACATATCCATAACAACAATTGGTGAAAGAGCAGCATACTTGAATATAATGGTTGAGCCACTTTGAGTGGGCAACCTCGACAACAATGCAATAAGAATAGAATTCACAATATGATGATAAAAGACTGACCACTATTAGGTATGTCCTCATCGCAGATTCAAATCTGATGATACCCCAAATGAAGATCTAACTTGGTAAAATAAATAACACCATGCAATTCATCAATTACTGGAATCAAAAACATGTCTTTGATGGTGTACTTGTTGAGTTCTTTGTAGTCTAGGCACATCCTCCAAGTGTCATCCTTCTTCTGCACCATGACCACGAGAGAGGAATATTCACTTTGACTATGTCAGATGATCCCTCCCTCCAACATATGTTGTACCATCTTTTCAATTTTACTCTTCTAGGCATAGGGATACTTGGAGAGTCTGATGTCGGGTGGTGTACTTCATGGAATGATCCTAATGGCATGATAATGCATGCAGCTTGGAGAAAGTCATTTTGGCATGTCACCAAAAATAACATAATAGTCATCCAACACTCTTTACAAATCAGGATGTGTAGACTCCTTGGTTGGTTGAACCTTTATGGAAAATAGGCATGCCACAAATCCCTCAACACCTTTTCTAAGAATCTTCATCAATTGATAAGAACTAACCAGTTGTGGAGATTTAGTTTGTAATCCACGTAGTTCAAAGGTCCTATCTTCTTAATAGAACCTCATGAATAGTTCTTGGAAATCCATTTCAATAGTGCTCAAAGTAGTGAGCCACTACACTCCCAAAACAATGTCAACTCCTCCCATGGGAATAGCAAACATAGGAAAATCTAACAAGTAGTCTCCCATAACAAGCTTAATGTTATGGTATTTTCTCAAATGGTCGATTGTACCACCATCTATAATCATGACCTAAAATTCTAGAGCTATTTAAATGAAACAGTTCAAATGAGTAGCCAACTTATCGTTGATGAAGTTATGTGTACTCCCACTATCAATCAACACATTCACCTTTTGTTTCTTCAGGAAACCCACCACCTTAAGAGTTTGAGGGGTACTAATGCCTGAAAGTGCATGACATAAAATAGTAGGTTGAGAATCTTCATATTCATCCTCAGGTTCTTTCAAACCTTCACTTGAAGCTTCATCATCTTATTCTTCCTCATTTGAACATTTAATGTAACACAACTTTTCAGCACATTGATGTCCTTTGCTCCATTTGCTATCACAGCCAAAACATAAACCTTTTTCATGCTTTTCTTTAATTTATTGAGGGGTCAATCTGATATGCTATGAAAATGCTAGTGCTGAGAAAGTGCATTCACAAACACTAGTGAAAGGTATTCATCAGATCAAATCTTTCTCTTCAACCATATGTGCCATTGGTATGTCTTCAGATACATTACTAGGATGAAACATGTGAACCTCCAATTGGATGTTATCTTTGAGACCACCCAATAATAGGTCAGTCAGATTTACCTCAATGATGTCCATCACATGTAAGGAGAGACTCTAAAATTAATTAATGAAATCCTTTACAATCCTAGTTTGGTATAACTTGGCTAGTTGGTTGAAGTAGTTTTTAAAAACATTATTGTGATAGTGGAGCAACAACTCCTTATAAAATATTGACCAAACTGGGACACCCTTATTTTTATTTTGAGCACACAACCAGTGATACCAAATGAATTATTCAGGTTTTCGATATAATGAGGCCATGAGCACCTTTTGCAAATAGAGATTCTGATGTAGATCAAATAAATTTTCAATTTGAGTAAGCCATGTGAACAAATCCCTACCTTCAAACTTATGCAAGTCCACTTTTGGAAACATCAGCTTCAGGCCCAAATTGGTGCTAGAATTATTTGGATTGAGAGACCCAAACTAAAGTGGTGGAGAGTTTTTTTTTAAATGTTGAGCTACCAGGTTGGATAATTGCCTGATTAGTTATTTTAATTGATCCCTTAAGCTATTCATCTCCCCTCTCATCCCCATGACTTCCCTTTGAACCGGATGAAGATCATCTTTCTGCACCATGCCATATAATTATGATTGAATGTGTTGAACCACCACTTAAATAATCAGATCCAAAGTTTTGGATTCCATCTCATCCTAATGAGAAGTTTTAGATGTTTCTTGCCTTTTCCCACATCCACAAGTGTTTTAGCCCAACCATGTATAAACCCTAGGAGGGTTTCAACCCCAAAAAATAAAGTGTATTGGTAGATGATATCATTATGATCACATTGCCAAGATGAATCTAATGACTATTAATGTGCACAAGGGTGAAATTTTTTGGCCCAAAAAAGTTTACAAGTAGAATATATTGTTGTGATCATCTTGTAGAGACAAATCCAATGGCTGCTAATTCACACAAGAAAAAAATCAGACTTTTTTATTTTCTTTTTTTCCTTTTTGTAAAAAAATCCATGAACAAAACTACAGTGATGAAAAAAATAATTCTTCCCAGATCACAAGTTATCTTTTTTTGACCTTTTAGTGCTTAAGATGCTAGATTTGAAAAAACCACGCCATAGAAACTTGCCTAAATCAAAGTTTTGATACCACTTGTAATGAAATTACTTAGATGATTTGAAATAATAGAATAATATATCACAGAATTAAGAACAAAATAAGTAGATCCACAACAACAATTGGCAAAAAAACAAAATACTTGAATATAATGATAGAACCACTTCAAGGGGAAAACCTCCATAACAATGTAATAAGAACAAATTCCATAATATGATGATAAAAAACTAACCACTACCTCCTATATATTATACTTATCCATGGTTATTCTATAGGATAACCATACTAAGAAAATCAAGAAATACGCTAATATAATATGAAGGTATGTAAGCCACAAGTCGGCCACACGTATCCATAGATGCACTGTAGGTTAAGGGTGTAACATTATATAAGATAAATTAGTCTTTTACACTTGACAAGTATTATCCATGGCTTAACCCTTTAGTTCATGACATTTCTACTATCGAAATGCTCACATTTGCCATCTCATTATGCCTAAATGCTTTTCCTATAGTCTAACCCTAATATTCTAATTACCTAGATCACTTGTCACCCATAGTCGACATAGAACTTGATTAATATCCTAATTTGATAGTTATAGATATTCAACAACTTTCTATCCTCCCAAATAATATTTTCAAGACTTGGACAATAGTGTCAACAATAGTGTTCAAACCTTACAAGCAATCAAATTTAAAAATCTTTTGACATGTATGGGTCAACCTATTTGTCTCAATTAACCCTCTTGTGATATAATTTAAAAAGGTATTGTATAAATACAAGTCAAAGACCACTCATTATCATCAATAATAAATCAAACACACATCTCTCTTATATCAAACAAAATCACATTTTAAGCTTACAAAAATGCTTTATTCTTCTCTATTTCCAAATCAGTCATAGGAGAAGTATTATTACAAGTCTTAAGTATATAAAAATCATCTCATTATTAGTATTTGTCAAGTTACAAGATAAAACACTACATGCACTCATATATAGCATATTGCATAATTGTTCACACACAAACCCACATAAGGGGGATAACTACATCAATATAAGGCCCTTTTCAAAATATTGGCTATGTAGGCAAGGATCACTGACAGAGGGCTCTATGAGGTTAGATTGATTTAACTTGAGCCGACTAACCCTTATTTTACAAGGTGGCTTGCCCTAATTAGAGGACTTAGGGTTTTAAGCTACAAATTGATATCCAAAACTTGTGTGTATGATTTGAACATAGAATCTACAAGGCAACAATGAATCCTAGTAGGTGCAAGTGGAATTTTCATAAAAGGACATGTACTTCATTATATATAAAATCATAAAAAGCCAAGATAATAACATCAATGTTAATGTATAGATTCTGATAGTAGTGTCTTAGTTTATAGAGAGTTAATTTCTAGAATCTGGCAAATCATGATAGAACATCAGACTATATTACCCTACACTTGCACTTCTCAAATCTATATGCACATAAGTGAATAAGCTAAGTATTATCTCTTCTTTTTGTTTAAAAATGAAAATTACAATTGGGCATGCCACTTTCTATATTTAACATAATTTCATAACTCAGCACCGTATCAAAATATTATAAATTTGAAATATTTAACTGGACTGATTTTAGATCAGTCTACTCCCTAGCTGATTAGGTTATTCCTCCTAACTCTTTCCAAAAAACTGTTAAACATTTGGTGAACCTGACCTCTAAGTCTTCTTATGCCAGTCTTAGCTTATCCTAGGGTTTTCAGCCTTCTAGAGTTTCATATTGTAATAATTATTCATATTTTGACTTTATTAATTTGTATGCAACCTAGGCTTAATAGTAGAATAGGTGGTGTACCTATTGAGCATCTTGAGATTCCTCATATACCACCTAAAATGTCTCAAGGTAATGCCCCATCAAATTATTTCCATAATGAGAGTGCCAATAAAGAAAATGAGAAAAATACTAAAAAATTTCTCATAGAGGATGAATTTGATTATGAAAATAAGGAAACACATGAGAACAATGATAATGAACAACTATATCAAGATCAAGTTAAATCCATTGCAATGTTTCAAGAGCATATTTATGAAAATTGTAAGGATCTCCAAAAGATCCTCAATACTATAATGGAAACTAAAAAAGCCAAAAGCATTAGTGAGTAGCCATTGCTCTTTATTGATATAAATATTAGGGCTACCTATCAAGCATCACTTTCATTAAACCTCCCCTTGAGAACACCAATCATTCCTACATCTAGTGGGGGCATGAGATATGTCTTCAAGCTATTGTTCCTCGAAGACCAAATAAGTATTGCTACATCCTTCATGGGAACACTCAATGTTTCAACTCAATTGCCAATTTCAATGCCTACATCAACACAAGTGATGTTTGCATCCCCTTTCGTGACTTCTCAAATATAAAATCTTTATATCAATGGGTCTATTGTGCAAACTCTTCTCTAAGTTATTCAAAATTTGAAAGCTAAGGTTACAATATTGAGCAAAATTTTCTAAAGTTTACTCATAGTATTGATTCACACGATGTATTACATAATCCTCTTGCACCTAAAATATTTTTTCACCCTTTTCCAACTAGTTTTGTAGCACCTAATTTCACATTTTATGATGGCAAGGGTGACCTTAAGCAATATCTCTGATCTTTCTATGCAACATGTCTTGATTATGCTTCCAATGATAAACTCTTGACCAAATTATTATTATGAAGCCTAAAGGAATATGCTTTGAAATGGTGCTATGATCTACCAATACGATCACTGAAAGCATTCAAACCTCTAGCAGATCAGTTTCTAGCAAATTTCTCTATCAACATTACTAAAAATATGTCATATGCATAAATTGCAAATATCAAGCAAGAAACCAATGAGCCCATAAATGAATATGTTTTGAGATATTGTTACATCCTACCTAATCCTCATTAAACAAGTATCTATTTTGAGTAAAAAAACTAATTATGGATTAGTTATATATTAATAATGTATGGATAGATGGACTTATTCTATTATGTTAGCTTACATGGATTACAATATTTTTATTTTGAAAATTTGTTTTTTTAGTACTTTCATTTATTTGAAAGTGTATAAAAATTTGTAGTTGCATTTGAATATCTTGGAATGATGATATAGTGTATTGTTATCAGTGATTGTAGTTATTTTTATTTGATGGTTACAGTGACAATAATGGACTAACTAATATTTGTTTGACTGAGGTGGATGCGGGACTGCCTCACTCTCATTAAGCGGTACACAGGGAGATTATCATAAAGGAGAGAGGAAAAAAAATTTGGTAGTGAGGGGAAGATAGAATGAAATCAAAACACATGCACACACATGTTTTAAATTTGGAATGTTAATGATTATGGTAGTTTGTTGTTTATCTATGTGATTACTTGTAGCAATTTGTTATTTTGGTCTTAATCCTATGTTTTGATTGCTTTCGAGTTGAATAGTTATTGGTGTTGATTGCAAAATAATTTAGATTCAGATTTTTCATTCAGTATTACTTACTTAAACCTATCATTCATGATTGTTGAGTGTATTTTTATGTTGTTATATGGAGGCTTAATTATTGCACTTGTTGAGTTATAATTAGAATTGCTTATTAGTTTCATTCTTTAATTTTATAAGGATAATGGTATAGGATTGTGGTTAAAAAAAATTAACGAGAGTGAACTTTGTCATATTAAAATAGCTTGAATATAAGCAAACCCATTTTTGGTGGCCTTACGAACCATGGGGCATTTGATCACCAAAAATGGATTTATATTCAGGGTGTCTTAAGCTTTAGAAATAGTAAATATAAAGAGCTATGTTGAAAGTTTATAGCATAAGTTAATATGAAGTTGGATAATACACATTATTACCATGCATAATCTTAACTTAAATTAGGGTTTCCTCAATTTATTAGTGATATATAATATTTTTGCATGTTGCTGACATATTGTAGGTCTTCCTTGAACTAAGATTCAACTATAGTAGAAGTAAATGCATACAAAATGGTTCTCGTTCAGTTATGGTTTGTTAGTATAAATCTTAGAGGGAATCTAGGGCATGCAAAAATGTGGGGAAGAGGAAATTTAGGAAGAAAGAATAAAGAAGAGAAAATGATTCAGGAGAAATAAGACAATTTTGGGAGAAGGGCGATGAGTAGTAACATAATAGTTTGGAAAAATAAGTGGGAAAGGAAGGCAACAGTTGTCCTTTTCTACAAGCATTAACTAAGTATTATTTTAAATTGCAATTATGTGATATGTAGTAGGTTTATTATGTTTGTAAATAAATTAGCAAGCTATAATTGTTACCATTATTCTTATCCTATGTATTTGTTTGGAAACCCCATTCTTATTTGGGACTTGTTCATTTAAACCTAATACATATAAAATGGTAGTTGTGGCCTTGCATTTCCATAGTTGTTACCTCTAGTTAAGGTTAAAAGTTAAAGTTTAGGTGTATGGCTATTTGTTTCCATTGTTTTTAAAAATATATTTATATATATAATTATGTCAAGGATGTACTCATCCTTATGGATCTGGGGGTGAGAGCTTGCTCTCACCCAACAATCCCTAAAAATGAGTACTAGCTAGAACTAGGCCTAGAGTCCATTATAATGATCACTGAGTGACTTAATTCCTTCTCTTCCATTTATAAAAAAATTTAGTTGTTTATTCAACTTGAATCCCAAATTCAGATTGAAAGAAACAATACAAAATTGTGTATGGTTATTTTATTTTATAGCATTATTTTGTGGATAAATATAAATTGTGTGAATACATTGTTATTTTAGCAACTGCTTAGCTTGAATTGAGTCTCCCAAAAACATCCTTAAACAATAATTAACAAGTTACTAGTTTTTCCATTTTTAGTACCTTAATCGATAAAGACTTTGGACTATGAAATACATTTCTTGAACAATTTATATGTATTATGGATACTTGAATAAAATTTAATACATGTGTTTAGGCTTTTTATAGATTTGTAGGTTTGTTTATAACTCGTAGAGGATCGACCTTGTAATCTTCCATTACTGTTTTAGGAAAACCTTAAATAGTTGATTTATTGATGTTTGGTTATAGCATATGATGTGTTTGAAATTAGATAGTAGAAAGGAACATGACGAGAGTTTTAAAATGAATGAATTTGTTAAATAACACCATCCTATCGGATCTAGCTAAGTTAATAATGTGTTAAGAAGTTGAACTTATTTAAGAATTTATTTGTAAACAAAATAATCTATTATTATTATTTTATTGAAAGGTTGTTTTTTTTTATAGAATACTCATTAATGAATATATGTATATGTATAAATGTAAATGTATATGTATATGTGTGTGTGCATGTGTGTGTGCATATACCTATATGTATATGTATACATATGTGTATACATATATACATATACATATATGTATATGTGTGTGTATATGTATATGTATATGTGTATGTATATATATGCATATAGGTATACTATATACATACATACATATCAGATTTTTATGATTATTTTGGGGGTGTATTGTATTAATAAACAAAGCATGCTTAAATTATCTTGAATAATTAAGACTCGTATTTAATAATTAATTAAGGAACAAAGACAAGAGTGTGTTTTTTGAACAACATGAATAAGAGGTAAATATCATAAGTTTGATATAATACTTTGAGCGGATAATAATTAAATATAAAATCCTATTATGGTTTAATTAGTATTGCATATCAGCCTCCCTTGGGTATCATAATAACTATTACATATCTAAACTGGTGAAGTTTAAAGGGAATAAATTATATATGGAGAACAATATGCTTAGAATTGATATGAGTGGTGCATGTTTGTACAGAAGTAAGTTAAAAAAATATAATGCTGACTTTTGTGGATTATTATACATTGTGAAGTACTATATGAATAGACATATTATTTAAACTGGTGTCTCTACCAAGGATGGATGATGTCTTATCTCTCTTATTAAAATGAATATGCAATGTATGTTATTATCATCTAATTAGTTAGATAGTGAGTGATTGGAAGTTAATGGTTGTGAGAATATTTTATGAGTTGCACAATTATGTTAGCCTTTGTGTTAAGGTACAATGGGCGTTCTAGGCTAGAGGCCTTCTAATAAATACACCCATCTTTGGTTAACATGAAGGATATTGATTTCTGCTAGCAAAAAGTATGGATGTGTGTGGATTTGACTCAGCTTCATGTGAGTTTTGAAATCTATAATGAAAACTTTGGTCAATGTAATTTTATAGGTGTATACATTGTATGTCCATTGTACTTTCTAGTTTGCATGTGTGTATGATGTCATAATAGATAAAGGATGTATTCCATGATCTATATGACTATTGCATGTAATAGTGACTGTACTACACACTATTTTTGTTGAGTTCTTGATGTCCACATCACCATTATCTACCACTTTCATAAAGGGAAGGGCCATTCCTAGTGGGGAGGTGTGCAAAAGACTAATAATCTATAGTTAGATGAAAAAGTGTCCATATGATACTCTCCCTCTCAACAATTGATCAATTGCTCTAGGTGCATACTCATGACTATTATTTTGATTTATGGGCTATCTTTTGAAGCTCCATTGTATTGTTATTATATAAATATTTTTATCTGTTGATAATTGTATATTTGATAATTGATTATTGAGCACAACAATGGTTGTATCATTTTGTTATGGATAAAATAATGTATTTCATATCTAAATTCATTTGAAAATGGTACTTATTATTTTGCTAGATTTGAAACATATATTTACATCTCAAGCACTGTATACTACTCGTATGAGGTAGTAGTTATGAAATTTATCATGCTTAATCAGTGGATTAATTGGCATTTATTATTGTTTTATTTTTACTTCTAAAATTTTACATTCAATTGTATATAGTGTGTGAGTTGCAACCTGATGTTATGACTGAATTGAATATGTTGTGATTTAATTATATATTAAAAAACTCTACATTTTTCTATACTTAAGCCTAGATGGGTTTTAATAGATACAAGATAATGTTGGCCAAAATTAAAAATCCAATGGTAGATAAAGAGCTTCAAGATATATTTAAGTAAATTATACATGCCCCATTACATAGTCTATTAGATTCAAGAAGTTGAAATATTTGGATGACTTGTGCCATATTGTTCAAGATCGAGAAATAAAACTTATTGCATTGAACAAGCTTAAATATGTAACCAACACACTAAATATATCAAATACCAAGTTTTATATCAAACTAAGTTATAAGGTAGAACTTCCAGAGGCTAATAAGGAAACAAACAATGTTGAATACAATGTCATAATAACCTAATTGACTCATCTTATCTAATGCACCTAAGAGATAATTTACATTATTACTTGAGTCTCCAATTTCAATCCTTAAGAACATAGTGGAGTGTCATCCCATATCTCTCCTTCCTCCCTTATAGATTGATACGAGTCAACCTCTATTGGCAAGTGTTGTCATTGATGTCAAAGATTGATGTCATGTATGCATTGATGTCAAAGGTAATGACAATGTGGTGATGTCATGATGATGATGAGTTTGAGCCTGTAGTTGTGCAAGGAATGATTTGGATGCATATGAGCTAAGGTAAGTATTGTCTAAGGCTTATCATATTGTATCTAGCATGTTGATGTGGTTTCAGATCAAGGAGAGAAGACAAGCATGTGAACAATGCATTAGCATAGGCTTGGTAACCTAGTATGTAAGCATGGATCTTCAGTATATGCTCGGATAAGATGTTGATGAATGTTATGATTGATGAAATCATGTTGCAAAGTTACTATGGGGTGTCAAGAGTGCTTAAATGATTATGAGAATGAATGGAGTTTATTAGGTTCTTCCTTATGGACATCTAGGCTTAGTTGGTCTTTTGGCAAATCAAACTATGTGAGTAGATTGATGACATCATATTTCACATGTGTGAAGGTTTTAGGAGAATTTTGATATATGGATGGATTCCCATATGAAAGGAGATCATATGGTTCAAATTTTTGGTCATGAGATTGAGCATAGCTAAATATATGTGGGTGCAAAGTTAGCCTCTCAGACAGAAGTTCACTAAGTTTATATACTTAACTAGACCATCACTGCACGTCATGCAAATATATATGAACCAATATATTTGTGTATTTAATTTAGGTACAAATAAATTAAATAATGGTGAAATTTTTACATGGAGATGTTCTCTATACTGCCAAGAAGCTACCTTGAAAATTTGGAGTCTTGAAGTGATTTCTAGCTCAATATATAAATCTTCAAAGTTGCACTTACAGACTGTGATGGGCCAGAGACCATCAAGATAAACTATGTTGAAGTTTGAGGTCATGTAGTCATTATATCTAATGATGTGTATTAAATCATAGATCTTTATCCAATGGTTCATGTAAAATTCAATATGTCAAAGAATGAATGTGCTAGTGACATGCGTCACATTCATGGAGCTTGGACAAAAGATCAACGATGAGCGTATGATCATGCAGTCAAAATATCAATAGCATGCCTTAAAGTTAATGAATAAAAAGTGCAATAGGAATGTGGGGCTTCCAAATGGCACAATCATATAATCTCTAAGCTTAGATCAATGGTGAGTGTTGCTAGATAAAGATCAAGCTTATTCACAAAGATCGACAGAGCATGTTTGTCCATAGTTGCCAGGAAGCACGAGATGAGGTTTAAGTGCTTGATGTTTAACAGTAAAGCAAAGGTAAAGACTGAGCTACTTCTAAGGAAATAAATGGTGTGTATTTTATCAAAATATGTGAGGACATGATATGATGGCAAAGTGTTCAAAGTTTAGCAATTGAACATTGACCATTGGAATTCAAATATTCAAATTTGTGAGGGAGAACCAGTGCTTAGTATTTGAGATATATCTTTTGATCCAGGATGAATTTCTTGATGTAGTAAAAAAGAAAGTTATATATTACTTCAAGGCACATCTAATGAATCTAGTTTAAAGGTTTGAATGTTTGTACAATTAAAGTTATTACACTCCAAAGTTGATTGTGTGTTTGACCATGGTCTATAAGTGACCCGAGAAGGATAATTGAGTTTGTTCTGATGAAGTTTGCATGATCAAAGGGGGAGATAGATTATTTAGTTTGTTAGGTACAAGGATAAAGAAGGCTTAGATTATAGGTGCTTGTTATAGGCTTAGTGGCATGAATTTTTGTTAGTGTTCCTTGAGGTGGCTTGAGAGAGAAGGTTAGTAAGCTGGTGTGGTGGTTCTTAATGGTGTATGGAGATCTGAAGATGCTCAAGAGGTGAAATGGCTCAGATATATTAAGGGGAATCCCTCTCATTATTCTCAATGTGAGTTCAATTAATTTTTAGTGTTTATGTGTGTTTAGTCTTCATTAATAGCAGTGCATGATCAAAGACGAGTGTTATCATAGTGCATGGTTGAGAAGTACAAGTTAGTATACATAGAGTTAGGGGGATCTAACTCAGATAGTTTGAGTGACTTGTGGATCCATGCATGATGTAAGGAGAAGCATTTATGAGATGTTCCAATCACTGAAAAAATGTGTTGAATCTTCATGCATAAGCAAAGGAAGCTTGTGAGTTTTACAGGTTAACAGGTCTAAGGATCAAAGAAGCCCAAGTTCATATTGGTGTATGTCAAAAGGGGGAATAATTATTTCATATAAGGTATGTAAGTATCCTGAGCACCTATAATTTTATTTGAATACATTCATGATGTTAAGAGGAGCTTGGTGGTTGTTTATTCCACTTTGTCATTAATGGAAAAGGGGGAGAAGGAAAAGAAGAGGTTGCCATCAATTACAAAGGGGGAGATTATTTGCAAGTGTTGTCATTGATGTCAAAGGTAATGACAAAGTGGTGATGTCATGATGATGATGAGTTTGAGCCTAAAGTTATGCAAGCTAGGATTTAGATGCATATGAGCTAAGGTAAGTATTGTCTGAGGCTTATCATATTGAAACTATCTTGTTGATGTGGTTTCACATCAAGGAGAGAAGACAAGCATGTGAACAATGTGTTAGAATAGGCTTGGTAGCCTAGTATGTAAGCATGTATCTTTAGTATATGCTCGAATAGGATTTTGATGAATGGTATAGATGATGAGATCATGTTTTAAGGTCCTATGCAGTGTCAAGAGTGCTTGAAGTGTTTATGTGAATGGATGGTGTTCATTAGGTTCTTCCTTATGGTCATCTAGGCCTAGTTGGTCTTGTGGAGAATCAAACTGTGTGAGAAAATTAATGGCATCATATTTCATATATGTGTAGTTTTAAGGAGTGGATTGATATATATATTGATTACCCTATTAAATGAGATCACATGTTTCAAATTTTAGGTCATGAGGTTAAGCGTAGCTAAATATATATGGGTACAAAGTTGGCATCTCAGACAAAAGTTCACTAAGTTTCTATACTTAGCTAGACTGTCATTACACATCATGAAGATATGAATGAACTAGTATGTTTGTGAATTTAATTTAGGTATGAATAAAGTCAATAATGATCAAATGTTTACATGGAGATGTTTTCTATAGTGTTAAAAAGCTACCCTAAAAATTTTTAAGTCTTGTAGTGAATTCTAGCTTGAGATATAAATCTTCAAAGTTGCACTTGCAGACTATGATGGGCCAGGAGACCGTCAAGATAAACTAAATTGAAGTCTAAGGTCATCTAGTCTATAGATATAATGGTTCACATTAAATCACATATATTGATCCAATGGTGTGTGTAAAAATCAATATGTCAAAGAATGAATGTGCTAATGACATGTGTCACATTCATGGAGTTTGGATAGAAGATCAACGATGAGCATATGATTGTGCAGTCAGAAGATCAACAATGTGCATTAAATTAAATGAGTCAAATTTGCATAAGGCATGTGGACCTACCAAATTTCACAATCATGAGATCTTGAATCTTAGATCAATGGTGAGCATTGCTAGATAAAGATCAGGCTAATCTACAGAGATCAACAAAGCGCATTTGTCCATAGTTACTAGGAAGCACGAGATGAGGTTTAAGTGGTCACTGTTTAACAATAAAGCAAAGGTAAAGACCAAGATACTTCTAAGTATATCTCCAGTGTGTATTTGATCAAAATATGCAAGGACATGAGATGATGCTAAAGTGTTCAAAGTTTAACAATTGAATAGTGACCGTTAGAATTCAAATATTCAAATTTACAAGGGAGAACTAGTGCTTAATATTTGAGCTATATATTTTGATCCAAGACAAATTTATTGATGTAGTAAAAAATAAAAGTTGTATATGACTTCAAATTTCATCCATTGAATCTAGTTATAAGGTCTAAATGTTTTTACAATCAAAGTTATTAAGTTCCAAAGTTGATTGTGTGTTTGACCATGGTCTGTAAGTAACTTGAGAAGGATAATTGAGTTTGTTCTGATGGTATTTGGATATTTCAAGATGGAGAGTGTTTTAGACTCTATGAGGATGATTTCTATGGATTTTGGAGGTTTGACCAATCCATATTCATTATGAACAAATGCTTAGAAGTTGACTATGTGTTCAATTCATGGTGTTTTTTGTGTATAAGGTCAAAGATTGATCTATTTGGACTTAGTAGAGGAGTGTTATGATGACTATGATCATTTGAGGATGTCAAATGGGCCATGTGTAGTGGACCTATGTATTTGGAAGTGTTCCTATTCTTCTAATTTGCTCAATGGAGTGCTAAATGGGGGAATAGGTCTCTATGAGACCTGTAAAGGCTATTAATGCCTAATTGAAAGGCATAACTGCTTAAGTGTGACCCACAGTTGCTATAGATGACCTGTGAGGATAGTATTGAGATATGTAATATGTCTTAAGGGTTAATTCAAGTCTAAAGGCTGACTAAGAAGATAATATTCATGAAGACTCTATAAAAGGTGAAACCAAAGATGATGATTTCTAAATGTGAGAGACCTATTAGAAGAGGTGTGTGAGAGAGTTGTGGAGTGAAGGAAAGGGTGTGTGCCCAATGGATGGATTATATATCAGAGTAGGTTAATGACTATGTGTATAACCTATATGTCATATTTTTGATGTCAAAAATAGTGCTCTTGTAGGTTTGAAGATTGAGGATGAATGAAGAGGTCTAGAGTGATCCAAAAGGATGTGTTGGATGTCTTGAGTGTGAGTGAAGGATAGATGATGTATGTGTAATCTTTGTGATTGATTTGAGAGGTAGATCAGAGTGTGGACTGTGTGTATGACCATTTGGTCATGTTGTTGAGATTATGACAGATTTATTGCTGAGAAGTGTATAGTGATCCAAAAGGTGGTTTTGGATGTTTGTGGTTATGTGAAGAAGTGAAGGGTGTTGATATACATTGTATCTCCACTATATTTGTATGTAATTAGTATTCAATATATTTTCATTCATAGGTGTTGGGAGGGTGCTCAACATCTAGGTCAGAAGGACTTGACCATCCTAGGGGTAGGTGTTCCTTGTGGAACATGTTTTTCACTAAAGTATGGTCATAAGGACTTGACCATCCTAGGGGTAGGTGTTCCTTGTGGAACATGTTTTTCACTAAAGTATGGTCATAAGGACTTGACCATCCTAGGGGAAGGTGCTCCTTGTGAAACAAGTGTTTCAATAAATTATTGGTCATAAGGAATTGACCATCTTAGGGGCAAGTTCTCCTTTTGGAACAGGTGTTTCACTAAATTTTGGTCAGAAGGATTTGACCATGTCTCATGTTTGTAGTACCTTACAGGATAAGTAGTCCATGTGTTTGTAGGCTTGAGAGTGGGTTTTATTCCCCAAAAAGGTTTCCCACATAGATCTTATGTTGTGTGTATGATCTTGCATTATCTATTGTTCATTAACATCCTGTTTAAGCATATACTGAAGATCCATGCTTACATACTAGGCTACCAAGCCTATGTTAAAACACTATTCACATGTTTGTCTTATCTCCTTGATCTGAAACTACATCAGCAAGATAGATACAATATGATAACCCTCAAACAATACTTATCTTAGCTCATATGCATCTAAATCCTACCTTGCACGACTTCAAGCTCAAACTCATCATCATCATGACATTACCACTTTGTCATTACCTTTGACATCAATGCACACCTGACATCAATCTTTGACATCAATGACAACACTTGCCAACAACCTCTACCAAAAATATATGATGAAAATGCTTAATTTGACTATCACCAATATATCAAGCAATCTAAAAATAAATGTCAAAATTTTAAGCACAAGATACAAGACCTCATTGATAGTGAAAATATCACATTTGATGATTTTCCAAATGATTCAGAATTACAACATGGTGACCATCAAAACTGGAAGATATTCAAAAATGCATAAAAAGAGCATTCTAAGGAAGCACTAGAAGTGAAAATGGTATATAATTCATGCCTTCCTCCACTAGATTATGGAAACCCATTAGATGGGATTATTGGCACACTTACACATGAGATACCTCCTATGGTTTAGAGGCATTCCATTACATTTGATGACAATGAGATTATGGATGATGATTAAGATCTTCATTCATTTTTTGTAAGAGCACATATTGATCATTAGTTTATACACATTTTAATGGTTGATAATGGTTTTAGTGATAATGTATGTACCATGAAATTACTCACACATTATGTATATACACATGATGATTTATACCCTTCAACTAGGATGGTCAGAGCATTTGATGAAAAAGCACAAGAGGTTCTTGGTCAGATTGATTTGCCTTTACAAGTTGGTACAGTGAACATGACCTTAACATTTTCATTCATACCACATGTGGGAGTCTTTAATATGTTATCAGGATGACATTAGATTCATAATCTCCATGCAATGCCCTCCACAATGCACAGATGTTTCAATTATAGGGCAATCACAATCTTTTGGGTTCAATATGAACATCTACTAAAACAAGAGAACTTTATTCCAATATAACTAATTATACAACCTATAAAGGTTAATCATGAGTGAAATGGTAAACAATAGGAAATCCCCTTTCCTAGGTGATCTATACTAGAGATGTCATCACATCAAATATATATAGTGGACTCTATGGAGTCCTCATCTACACCTACATGGCCTAGCCAATTACTAAGACCATATCAACATATTTATGAGAGGGTACAAAGGCCCACTATTATAGTTACACTTGAAAAATAACAAAGCACTAATCAATGGGTTCAATAAACCACTATTAATTTGTAACCATATAGTCCTATGAGGCATATGTTGAGTATTACATATTCTTTATTTCCAAATTTGGCACATATACATGATCCTCGGCAACATGACTAGTTTGTGGTAATTCATTCCAAGCCTAAATCACCTTATGTGCATCCCTTATATGGGATCATCATTTATCCTTCTAATATTTAAGCTCAAAATATCCAAAAAAGTAAAAAATGTATCAAAAATTTAAGAAAATATAAAAACATCCAAATAAATCAAAAATACTTAGCATTTACATGTTTACTAATTATTGTATATGTTATTTAGTTTATGTTAGTAGATAGTATCTCATTTCCTTTCTAGACATACATGTATTTTATAGGTACTTGAGTGTGATACATGCATACACTAGATCCATGATACATGAGCATATATATGTTGGACCTTTCCTCCACCCACATGGCACACTATGTTGGGGGTATCTAATATATTGATCATGATTGATACAAGTTACTTTGTTTTATGATCACTTTAAATTATCATTTAGAGCTTATATACTAATGCTTACACATGTTTATACTCATGATTACATCTCATATAGTGTGTTGGATATGTTAGTTTACATGACATTTTGCTAACACATGTATGCATGCACTAATAAGATATTCTTATGCTAGTTTCTTATATTTCACTTATTCATAATTTTGCATGGCTTACTTGAGTGTACTTCTTGTTTGATACCTTGTTTTGACTATCAAACATTTGAACATGTTACTTGTTTATTGTCCACAACACCACTAAGTGTTATCTCTTTGGTGTGCAGACATTTGAACATGTCTTCTTCCTTAAATGTGTGGCATTTGAACATGCCCCTTGTTTGTGGATTCCTTAGATCCCCTTTTTTGTGACATTGAGTGATTTTATTTACATGGTTGTTTGTTTGTTGAGCTTATAATTATTACTTCTATACATTGTCATGATCCATACCATGCATTTTAAGGCTTGTTTTGATTAGTTATTGTGAGCTTCATTGATATACCTAATTAGACATGACACCACTATATGCATGATTACTACATGATTGATACATATTTAGTATATTTATCTTATCCTTTTGAGATAAGGTGATTATCACAGTGTTTTCCCCTCACCTCAAAATGGGGGCATATCAATGTGAGCATGTCATAGAGACATGAGTCCACATACACGTATATTTAGAAAAATTGATAGAATTTGATACAGTTTACATGATTCAGATAAACACTTGGTCCAGAACTTTATGCATTTGGCACTAATTTTCATAGATTTGAGATTTAAAAAAAACTAGATTTGGTACAAATATTATACAATTTATAAATTAGAGGTTATATTTTGACATATAATTCAAATTAACACATATTAGAGGTTCATATGTAGTGAAAATACACCGAATCATAGGTACATGTTTAGATTATATACACATTTATGCACCGACCTTACCAAGATGCACAAGTTGAACTTTATCTATCTACAATAGTTGGCTCTCTTGAGTAGTGCGATCAAGATTCAACACACTTGATGGTCTTGGCACTAGTTCCATTTTATAGGTTGATATGGTTACACCATTTAAGCTGGGTGAGATTGACTAGATTAAGATTTAGTGATCTCAATGGCCTTGGCACAACTCACCCTTATATTGTATTGGGACCCTCCAACTCTCCTCTTCACATATCCAAGGTTTAGTTGTGAACCTCTTTCTAATGCTTCAATAAGAAAGCATCATTACCAAAGTAAACTACCAAGGGGAAACATGGTTGCATCGACACACAAGTGTACTCCTTCCCTGCTCTTTTTTCTTTCAAGTATTTCAATTATTCAATTTTCATATCATATGCACTAATTACATTATAACATGCTCTTAGTTACAATTAATACACAAACAAAAAATCCAAACATAGCTCAAGTTAAATCAAGGTGTGTTGTACACACAATGGTATGATTTTTTTTCCTTTAACCTAGTAATTTCATCTTTATGTATTGCTAGATTATAGAGGCGGTGGGATGTAGATGCTAAATATAGATTATATATTATAAAATAGTCTTGTACACTTGAAAAATATCACTCCTGGCTCAGCACTTCAATTCAGGGCCTTTCCACCACTGAAAGGCCTATATTCGCCATCTCATTGTGCCTAAATGCTTATCCTATAGCAAATGATTTCTACAACCTTTACTACTAAACCTATCATTAAAACATTTACAAGTCTATAGTGAGATCACAAGTCCCTAATAGTCCTATGCCTCCTCATGTTCCCATAATTCTGTTAGGCCAAGGCTTTTTTGTGATTACCTCTCCTACTCCTATGATTCCTATTCAGGTCCCCCAAAAGGTGACTCCCATAAGATATGTTGATACTTCTATCTCACAAGTTTTGGAGGTCCCTATGAATTCTTCAACATCATCTTCCTCTCTATGACTTGTAATGAGACTACTATACCACTTGAGTAGAATAACAACAACAAATCATAATGTGATTAAAATAGAGCAAAATATATAAATAAGTGATGAGCCACTTCAAGGGCACAACTTCCAAAACCTTACACTAAGAAAAAAAATTACGATATGATGTTCTAATACTAACCATTACCTCTCATAAATGTATTTATTACGTTATGGAAATACCCTAGGTCAACCATACCACCAATATTAAGCTAAAGAAATGATCTTTTGACTTAAATAAGGTTAAGCTAGCCACAAGTCAGCCACACATATCCCAATACATGTAATAGGCTAAGGGCATAACAAACTTTAGATTTTTTCTTGCTTGGAAATTTAGCACCCTTAGGAATTGGAATATCTTACCCATACTTAAGAACATTTACATATAAAATATTAACACAAAAGTCACTAAAAACATGACAAAATTCATCAAAAGAGTGATAAGTGTGGAAGACCACTTTGTCCTTACTAATTGAAACTAAACTATTGAAAAATATGTTTTGAAGCTCTCTATCTAGTGGTTGATAAGTCATATTATTAGTAACCATGGTCTTAAATCAAACCACATACTCACCAATTCATTATTCCCTTGCTTGATTTGAGTGAATTTTGTAAACATGACCTTTATACCAATATTTATTTGAAAATTATTGTTTGGGTGAGCAAATGGATAAATTAAGAAATCATGAGTTTGCCAAGATGTTCACAAAACATATAACTATGTTAAGTAGCATGTATAAAGTAGTAATTCCCTTAATTAATTATTCTCAAAACTAGATAAAGGAGTTGATATGAAAGATCTATAAATGTATCTCGAATGTCATAAGATATAGGGACAATCATTGAGATCTGATAATAAAAATGTGTATCTATATGTGAGACATAGTAAACCTAAAAATCCCATGCCAATCAGATAACCTTGTTTGATCATAACTATATAAAGGTCGAAACCTTTTCAATTATTGCATTCACCTAGTTCTAGTCTTTAAAAACCTCGCTCAAAATCTTATGTATTTATTTTAATCCCCAACAAATAAAAAATCATCGTTCTCATCCTAATTAGCCCAATACTTATAAGGCATAAGGACAACAAAATATGTTTTAAGAATTGTGTTATAGTAGTGAAAGTAAAACTATCTTGATATCTGTCAAGTTCCTCAACAGTAACAATGTTCAAAATAACACACTTCAATAATTGTAATAATTCAAGCATGAAAACTAATGTAGTGCAACATCTCTAAAGTGCTCTTCAGTGCTTCAATGAATGTTGTAATGAATGTTTTCTCTTCTCTAGAATGCTTGTAATTTCACTCATTGATTTCTGTAAAGAATGACTTTTCTTGGAATACTTGTATATTTATAAATAATTTGAATTCAAATTAAGACCCTATAGATGCCCAAACTGATCTCCAATGGTAAAAAAAAATGAAAAAGTAAGAACAAAGGGTGAACAAACTTGAGGGCTCAATGTGATATTGGCCTTAGTATCAAAGATACTTGACTTGAAGCTTGAAACGTAGAACACAAAAATAATAGATTTTTATTTAAAATACAACTAGATCTTTATGCAAATCCACAATTCGACACCTTTCATCCCCAACAAAATCAGTTGAGATAACATCATCTTCAGTATATCCAAGGATACCTTTCAAGGAGCCTTCAGATGCACTCTTACCAAAAGATTAGGAATTGATTGACTTCACAACCTAGAGGGAATAACCACGAAAAATAGAGGCATGACTTATAGAAAAAAGAAACAAGGTTATAACATGCAAAGATATGAAACATACTTCAATGTTGCTTTCCCTTCATCATAAGATGCAGGTTTCTCTAGCCTATAGGTGAGATCCACCACAGAAACATTAGGTGTTGGAACACGGAATGCCATTCCATTTAGTTTCACATTCAACTCTAGAAAAACCTTTCTGACTACCTACAAAATACATAATTGCAAAAAAAATGCCAATGCTAATATCATCCTATTAAATCATGGGAGCTCTTACTCAAATGCATGGGCAACGGGGCAGTATAATTTCACCCTGTAAAGAGATTACCCAAAATAAAATTGTTTACAAACTACGCCACTCTAAGAACAGTTCCCAGGTTGATTCATCATTCAGCAAGGAAACATATGGATGGCATGCAGTGTGTGAAGGATAGGTGGATGGCACAGAGTGTGTGAGGGACAGGTAGAAGACTCTTAAATTATGGGTTCCTGTCATGTTTCCATTTTTCTTTGACTTTTTAAACATAAAATGAATGTTAATAAAAATTAGATATATTAGATATTATGATATATATTAATTATAAAATATAATATTATTATTGTAATAATATGATGTTATAATATATGTTAACTATTATAATAAAATTCATCATTCGGTAAGGAAACATGTGGATGGCATGCACTGTGTGAAGGATAGGTGGATGGCACAGAGTGTGTGAGGGACAGGTAGAAGACTCTTAAATTATACGTCCCTGTCATGTTTCCATTTTTATTTGACTTTTTAAACATAAAATGAATGTTAATAAAAATTAGATATTATTATAATATTATGATATATATTAATTATAAATCATAATATTATTATTGTAATAATATGATGTTATAATATATGTTAACTATTATAATTAAATTTAATACACACACACATATATTTAAATATATGATATTATTGTTATACATATACATATTGATATAACTATGTATATATATAATAATAAATATCATATTGTTATATATATACATAGTTATATCAATATGTATATGTATAACAATAATATCATATATATATAATATTTAAAATTATAAATATATAATATAATTATCTTTATAATATATATTATATAATCTTATAATATATTATATTTATATCGAAGGTTTTTCTTTGGTCATTGCATAGATTTATCTCAGTATATAAAGATGTCAAGCCTATCAAGGGCTACAAAAATGCCTCCAATGTGACGAATGTCATTCCCATGAGGCTTAGGAAACAACGGTGGGATGAAGCATATTGTCTAGACAAGGCCTTGAAAAGCTTTGACTTGGCAACCCTCATGGGAATCACAGCCCTGGCAAAGAACATCAACAACACAATATACTTGGTGCTTACCTCGGTAGATGTGGGTGTGGACAGGTTTTGTATGAGCTTCTACATGTTCCATGCCACAATGGCATATGACAAGAAGCTTGTGTTGTACGCATGCGTAGGAAATATAAAGAATCATTATTGGTTCCATTTGGAAGATGGAAAGAGGTTGTTTTGATTAACAAACCACCCATTGAGGTCCCACAATCCATCTTTTATCTTCCATTCATCCATGCCACCAATATATTAACACTTAAGATTAGTTAACATTAGGGTTAAGAATATACAGAAATACCATACTCAAACATTTAAAAGAAAGGGCAAGGCCATATAGAATATGTAAATATTAAAATATTTCATGGTGAGTTGCACAGTGATGGTGAGGGGCAATGACAATGTCTTTCAAGTTATATTATCAAAGCAAGGTAGTAACATATTTGAATAGACATTTTTTGTTGTCAAGGGTGGATGAGGATGTCATGAGAGCCGATTTGGTTACAACAGGGCTATACATCTCATGTATAGCTCGAATTAATGATGCAATGTCATTGATGTTGGGACAACACATTACGTTCCCATAGTCGATCTTGTAGCTACCACTCATTCACAATGTTAATATATTAACATCTAGAGCAATTACATCAGCATTAAAAACATATGAAAACATCATAATCAAACCATTGGAAGAAATGGCAAGGCCATACAAAACATATTTATCGTTTTCTTTTGTCAAGGGTGGATGAGGACATCATGAGAGTCAATTTGAATGTGACAGGGCTCCACGTCTCATGTGCAACTCAAATCAATGATGTAATGTTGTTGATCATGGGACAAGACAATGAGGTTCCAGAGTCTATCTTGTAGCTCCCATGTCATGAGAGCTTATTTGATTGCAACAAGGATCCATATCTAATGTGCCACTCAAACGTGTATTTACCTTTGATTGCTTTGCAAGAATGAAAGAAATAAATATGTAAATCTTCAAAAATCAGAGGAAAAAAGATTGACAGAACTACCTCTTCCACACCATTCATAAGAACTCGAGCTTTGTAATCAATGTTGTATACAATCAAAACAAAAAGAGAGAGATATTTGTAACTATTGTTACATATAATGCATTTTATAGCTTCAACAATTTCATCATTACCATATATTATAAAAACTGATATAATATTACAATATAAATTAATAATTTAATATTTATATAAATTATATAATATATATAATAATAAATTGTTAATGTATATTAAAATTATAATAAATATTATACAATATTTCTATAAAGGCGACCAAAGAAATTGATAACTGAATTATGTGACTTAAAACTAAAAAGACTTAGAAAGTAGTGAAGAACAACTATAAACACTTAGCCAAAAAAAAACACAAATTAAAGTACTTTATCGTTGCACCAAACCAAATATGAACTACTTTTATTTAACCTCCTATTTTACTTACACCATGAAGGCTAATAGTACTACGCGAACAAGACAATGATGTAATTTATTTCGACTTCAAAATGCATTTGAAGTTTGGGAAAAAAAAATGTTTATATCTTTTTCCATTTTTTCTGTAAAAGATTGGTTGTGCATATGAACCTTGTTCCATATATATCGTTTTTAATTTAAAGATGTCTTGCATATCTTTACAAGATAGAACTTTTATTATTTTAGTCCCTCGTTATAAAATAAAACTTTTATCATCTTAATCTCATGTTATAAGATAAAACTTTTATTACTTTATTGATTAATTGCAGTCCTTCATATGATCAGGGTTGCATGCATTAATTTATATTATTTTCTCATAACTTTATAGACATTTAAACTTATGATCATTAAAATATTAAATTTATAGGTTTCGAATTTAATTCACTCAATCTTAACATTTTATATAAGTAATCTTGATCATAGATTTAATTTTTAATTTAAATTCTCAATTTATTTTATAATAAAAGGTCTATTTTACATCGCCTAAAAATTAGAGGGAAACTTACCTACATTAAAATAATCAAACGATCTCGAATTCTTTATAATCAACCAACTTAAACAAAACGAAACCTACACCAAACAATTAAAAAGTAGACTAAAATATATTTCTGTACACAATTAGGAGTTAATGCGGTCACATTTCGCTTTATCCGAAGATTAATCAACATAATCCATAATTGTACCATCCATAGACAAAAGTTAAATAGAGATGGAGTAAATACAAAATGGATTATTACATGACATCATAAGCAACGTAAATAAACAAGAAGTGTACGACCAACTTCCTTGTAAGAGCATCTGCGACTTTATAACCTTTTTTTTCCCCCTCGAGAATAAACTAATAAACAATTCCAACAAACTGATATGTAATAATAATAAAACGACATACATCCTTGTAGATTTTGGTACGGTGTCTTTTTATTTATTTAATAAATAAACGTTTTTCCTTCGAACTATGAATCGGGTCTGCATA
Source organism: Torreya grandis (assembly GCA_037957365.1). Taxonomy (NCBI): domain Eukaryota; kingdom Viridiplantae; phylum Streptophyta; class Pinopsida; order Cupressales; family Taxaceae; genus Torreya; species Torreya grandis. The sequence goes on from JARHVA010002172.1 coordinate 440,262, forward strand.
TAAAAGAGGGTACAGTCCCTATCGACAAGTAGATGCGAGAATGACAAAAGGAAAGAAATATCATCAAAGACAATTATAACACACAATCCTTTAAGATATTAACGGAGAAAAATAAAACAAATAACAAATCTTTAAAATTTCATAAATAAGTAACAATCAATTCAAAAAACGAGATATAAATCATTAGTGAGACTTCAATCAAATCAATGAGAAGAATAACAAAAAACAACGAAATTTAATTGAAATAAGCCCAATAACATGGGTGGTGCAATTCACTTCTCTCCTTGGAAGAAGAGACTTCATAATCCATTGGGACGATGCTCTCACAAGTGTTTCTACCTCATATCTCAAAATGTCTACCTTTCTTCTTTGCAGTGGATCCAACATCAATTTTCAATTTTCTAACATGTTTACGTAGAAGGACCTCAACAAGGGAGACGTAGGAAAACACAAGAAAGGGAGCATAAAGGGGCAATCTGAGGAAAGGAAGAAGCGCTAACGAACTTAGGGGGAGGGAATGAAACTAGGGATAAGGGGAGGGGAAAGGGGAGGATATATGCACAACATCTACACACAACCGTTCCACTACTAAACCACTACCGGATCAAGAATTTGGCATGGTGTCATTCATCGTTTTAACGATTTTTTATGTGATGATATGATTCACAAATTCAAATACTCAAGATTATTGTCTTCGAGATTCATATATTGCTTTCAAATTATCGATGGAATGAAAAAATTGTGAGAATGTTAGCATCCAAAGTTTCATCATTGCTTCATCTCATTAATCTTAATATTTAAAGGACAACCCTACATACCATCTTACTAGATACTTCTCATCTCTCCAAGAAAAAAAGAAATTATGACATTTGTTATGCCATTTAAAGAGACACTCACTTCAAAATTTATACATTATTCAATCTGATATCTTTACTTCATAGGTGGGTTCTTGTCTAACCTTTAAGGTACACAATTACAATTACCTTTCACTTTAAAAGTTTCTCTTCCAAGTGTAAAGTTTGCTCCCATCAAGTAGTATTAAGACAAACCACCATATCCCTTAAAGACATCATCTTTGTTAGATATAGTTTTTTGAAGTCTATGACCAAGGACCATTTTACCTCTAGAGTTTGCTCCCATCAAAGTAGTATTAAGACAAACCACCATATCCCTTTAAAGACATCATATTTGTTAGATATAGTTTTTTTAAGTCTATGACCAAGGACCATTTTACCTCTAGATGGGCCATCATATCCCTCAAAGACATCATATTTGTTAGATCTACTCTTTGAAATATGAGACCAAGAACCATTTTGTTTATAAATGCTCTTGTTGTGAACTTTTTTGTTATATGAGATAAGGGGACAATTATTTAACCTCTTCAAAAGATTCCATTGGCTCTCCAAACATTTATGACTTGTGAAGACCGAAAATTCTTGGCCCTCTTATTCAAAAAGATGGCCAGCCTTCACTAACAATTTTTCCTTAAAAAAAACTAGTACAAAAATAATTATATCTTACTATCAATCATTTCATATTGGAAAAAAAAAAATCGTCCAAATTTATATAATAAACCAATACAACATCATTACAAACTCAATAATTTACACTCACGCCTATAATCTCACACCTATCACTCACTCATTTATCACTTGAATCAAAAAATAAATAAAAAATAAAAATAAAAATAACTTCAAAACCTTAATATTAATCTCTCAAATAATTTTCCGTACCCCCGCCCCTCTTTTACTTTATCTTTGTAGCTTTCCTTTTCATTGTATCTTCTGTAGGCCCATGGGCCAATCTTGGCCCTTAGTGAAGATTAATATACAGGTTAAATTAAATTAAATAGAAACAATAAACAAAAGTCAAAAGTATTAAAAGATTCGGTAGTCGTCATTTCCCTTGCGAAAACTTTGTAGAACGTTCATTGCTATTTGAATTTATTATAAACAGAGGATAAGAGTAGAAGACTCGAAACAGATACGCAAGGACAAATTTGCCACATATTTGGTAGGCTCCACCACCTGCAACACCTTGCTAACACGACACCAAACATAGCAAATCAAAAAAAAATTAAACCATTTCCAGCCTAGCAGCTAATTTCCGGGTGCCAAAATTAGACCTGGCAAACAGATAGAAGTTTACTAATCCTCCGTGCGCGCTTTAAAAATATATAATCGAGTTCATTTTAACAGAAATTTTAACAAAGGTAACCTGAAGTTAAGTTTCAAAATTTCTATATTTAACAACATTTAGGAACACAGCAAGATAATTTCAGGATTTAATTTCTTTGTCGTATTAAAAACAGACAGGAGGTATGATATAATACATCAAGGGAGCCAGACCAAATCCTCAAAAAATCCCACAGGCGGCCGCCGCCTCTCGTCTCCAGGACTGATCTACATCAGAATATTCAAACAACATGCAGGCGGCTAAGGAAGCATTCCCGAGCTCCTCTTTCTCGACCTCGGCCTCATGGAACCTATTTACATCGTACTCGAACTCCAGGGGACCGTAGTCCTCAAACTGCCAAAGGCCGAGGCCGAGGCCGTCATAATCGGTCCTGCTATGAACTTCAGGGTTTTCTAAAATATCCGCGCAGCAGCACTCCTCAGACGAACCCTCAAACGACGACGAGCTCTCCAGAGTCGGCGGTATGCCGAGTTCGTCGTCCGAGGCCTCGAGCAAATAGCCGAGGTCTATTCTCGAATCAGGCGAGCAGTTACCAGACTCGACCTCGGAACCTTCAGAACAAGAAACAGCAGCAGCAGAAGAGAGTTCAGTATTCACAGCAACGCCAATTTCTTCCTCCAGGCTTCTCATGACTCCATTCACCAGGTCCTCGTTTCTCTCGCCGCAAGAGTCCACGTCCTCCAGAAGACTCAAAAGCTCTTCTCCTTCAGCCGTGAGGCCGCGAAATCTCTTATTATCCCCCTCATACAAATCTTTGCAGTCGTCCTCGTCGTTCTCCTCTTCCCGGCCTCGCTTGAGTCTTTCCGTCTCAGACATAGCTAAACCAGACAATCCTTGATGTTGCCGAAGGGCGCAGGGTATTTATCAGAGCAGAGTGGGTGGGAAAACTAATGGCTACCTAGCTTTCTGAGTACAACAGAGAGTGAAGGGCACGATATTGAATAAAGAAAAACTTTAATATAAATAGAGGGGGGTAGGGGGAAGTGGGAGTGGGAGCAGGAGACCAGTTTAGGCTAGGCATACCCCGTTGCCGACGGCGACAGGTACGAGTCGCGTGACCATCGTGCCCCCGCACCCTATCCAACTTTACACGTATTAAAAACCCCATTTCTAAAGCTTCACGGATCTCCCGATTTTTACACCAACAGGGCGGTGGGACCGGGGCCGTCCCTCGTACTTCGGGCGTGGGCCCTACGCAATTAATTCACCCACGCCGGTAGCGTGATCGCTACGCAGTGGCCTGCAGCTTTTGTCGCCAAACTGGGGTCCCACCTTCGTCGTTAACGCCGTCCGTCAGAAAGACAGTCCGTCCGTCCATTATTGAACAGATGGGCCACGGAATGTAGGGTTGCTAATTTTCTAACCCTAAACCGCACGCGTCGCTGTCGTGACATTACAAATATCCAAACGTTGCACGCATCGGAAGGCGGGGATTCCTCCAAAGCAGATTGAAGATAAAACCGAAAACAAAAGAAAAAAGAAAAAATAGGCGGCCATCGCTTAAACAGCGGTGATGAACAGTCGGGAAGAAAGCGTCTGGACGAAGGAGAATTCCGGTCCACGCTGGATTTGCTGGCGCGGCTTAATCTGACTTGTACTGCCACTGCTGACGACGAAATTAAATGGCAGGTGGCAGTCATATCACGGTTTTTGTTTTTTTTAAAAACCTTGACTTTTTGCTGGTATGCGGTCCACATCAGCCAACTGTATGAAAACAGAGAGAGATTCACGGGATCGTCCACCGCAGCCGTCCGATGAATCTTTGGTCCCCCGTGCTGAGAATTCAACTACTTATTTTTATCGTTTCCTTTTTCGCTGCCACTATGCCACGTCAGCGCCACCGAACAAGTCAGAGCTCGAACTTCACGTCGTCTGGTTTTTACCGTTGAATACGGTGAGATATTTTCTTCCTCGATCCGATTTTTTTTTTTTTTTTTTTAAAAAGGGTTTTACTGTGTCGGACAACGGTAGAATTTGCCTTGTTTTTTCCAATGTACCCTAAGCAGTGGCATATTCTCTCCCACTAAAGACAAAACTTTGAATGCCCCAATAAATGTGTTTGTTTTTTAATTGAAAAATAAAGTGTATTTGTTTTACTTTCCCTTAGTTGTAATTGCCCCCCTCTAATGTAGACAAACACATAGCATAAGGGTTCTCGTCCGATTTTATTGCTATTTTTTAATTATCTATTAAGTTTTTCCATAATGAAAGTTACCCCAAGTGCCCTAAAAAGTATCGCCTCCAAAAGTAGAAGGGAAGGTAAACCTAAGATATAGATACAAAGTGGGGAAGGGAGGGTGACACTCGTGCTGTAACGCTGTATATGGGAAAAGGAATTGTGTGAGAAAATTTTGAGTTATTGTTTTAGTTAAAAGTGATATTAGGGTTGGAAGGTTATGTAAAGATAAAGAGTTTATTTAGGTTTAATTTTTGTTGAATGTAAAGTTTTGATATTATAATAGATGATGTTCGTTCAGAATTGTTTATATTTTGTGATGGGAAATAGAATAAGCGAATTATATGTTCTTTTTAAGTGAGATGTATTTGTATGTCACTCATTTCAAAAGAAAATGATTATATATTATGTGTAAAATATGTAAAAGCAGCATAAGTTGTAATAATTGTTAAAGCACCTCCGTTAATGGGGTAGTTGTGCTCAAAGGCTTTAAGATGTGTTAGGAAGATTGATTAGGTACCCCACTTTGGGTTTGTTCAAATTGAACTTTGATGGGACCGCTAAGGAAAACCTAAGGGCTTTAGGTGGTGGATGTGTAATTTGTGATTGTGTTGGCTCGTTAATTAGAGCGACTTCGATGAAGCTCGTGGATGACACCAATAATGATGTAGACACAAGATTTGGTGTTGGGGCATGATTTTTTGGTTTAGTGTGGCATTGATTGGGCAATGCTTAAGGGTGATTTAATGGTAATCATTCAGGCCTACAAAATAGGTGAGTTGGCTCTTCGAACATCGACATCCTTAGTCAAGCGTGGAGTATGTTATATGATTTTAGTTTATGGAGGTTAAGAATTGCTTTTGCGAAGCAAATTCTACAACTGGTGGCCTTGCAAACAAAGGGATCTCACAGACTGAGGAGATCATTATTAATAATGATTGGGCGGTGTGGAGGGTTGATGGGACAATTTCAGATGGGTGGATGTGACTTGGCAGCGAGGGGTGTCGAGTTGATCACTTAATTTCGATGAAAATCATCTCCAACGAAGGTGGCTTCATATCCCACATGTAGGATGTCTTCTTGTCGTGATTTATTTGGATATGGCGAGGTTGGTGATGCATTTATTTCTAGTCGATTTGAGGGGCTCTCATTTTTCACATCGTTTAGCTCTTGTAGGCTTTGGTGAGTGGGAAACATTATTAGTATGGAGAAAATGTTGTAGGTGTCATTGAGCAAACCTATTTTGTGTGTTAAGGCTAATACGAGGGGATGATGTTTGAGGCGAAAGTCTCAAATTGCAAGTTGAAGCGAGTGTTCATCATTCAATCTGGGAATGTTTTACAGTCAGTATAAGAGATTATTGTGCTGGTGTTTTTGGAGACCAATTTTAGGGTGAAAGTGAATTCCTTGGTGGCTTCAAATTTTGTGTAGAATCTGCTTATGGCATCGAAGGATAATGAACAGACCCTAGCAATGGAAAATAGGATCATTCGACCAGATTTTTATGTTGGTCAAGTGAATGCGATGGATGAGTTCTTGTTGGGTGGACAACATTCTTTAATTTTTTCTCAGTAGCACGATCAAGGTTTGGTTCCTCTGCATGTTTTTCATGACTTGGAGGACCATTTCTGCATTTTGGTGGAGCACATTGAATTCATGCAATGTTATCTCAAAAACCTTAGGTTGACAGGGAAAGTGCTACCAATGTTTGATTTAAATGTCATGTGGGACCAATGGCCTAGATAGTGGAAGCTCTAAGTGCAAGGAAATCATCATGACTAGCTTTAACAGTGAAACTATTGACTCGACCCTACGGGGCTCATTCTCCATTGCCACAGTCTTCCCTTCAATGATTGGGGGCGAGTCCTTTAACCAGGAGAAGGGCAGTTTCATCCTACATGAAGGGTCAGTCAAAAATTATGATGGTAGACCGTGAAGTGAGTGGGCAAGCCGTGGGAGGAGATTTTGAGATGAAGTGAGTGGGAAGATCTTGTTTATAGAGATGGAAATTTATGGAGGTGGTTGATGGTGGTTTAGTCGAGAGAACACCTAGTCGTAGCATTAGTTTGGGCGAGCAACTAGGGTGGCTGAGGGGTGAGATGTTGGGTGTTTGTAGGGTGTTGCAGAAGGGAGACAGTAGTAGGACTGGTGGTGGCTATCTAGTGGGCAGTGGTGCTAGTGGCTTGTAAGCAGGTAATCAATCGAGTGGTGGTGTCGTGGGTTGGTTTCCCTTCAACTTATGTTTTGTTGGTGGCCCATCTTTTTGGGGGTGTTTTTTGTTTCATTGTTGCCCTGCATGGCTTGATTTTTGGTTGACCCACCTTTTGGGGGTGGTTTCTTTGTGCCTTTTGGGTTGTTTTGTTTCTTTGTGGTGTTCTGTGTTTAACTATGGTTGTCTTTTTCACTTTTTTTATTAATAAATGAGTGAGGGACCTCCAACCCTCCTTTACCTATAAAAAAAATTGTTAGAGACATTTGTAATATACTAATATGTAATCATAGAAATACATCATCATTAAAGCTCAATGATAACTCGATACTGATAGGTTGAATTAAAAGTATGCCCTAACATAGACAAATTATAATAATGAAACTACAAACAATAATATGTTCTTATGCGGACATGATAAAACCATGAAATTACAAACAATAGTATGTCTTTCAACGTGAATAAAAGGTATGATAGAATATATAGAAAGAGCCTACCTCAATATAAGAAATATATAATATATAGACATAAGGGCATATCATGCCTCTAGTGAGAAATATATAATTTGTGAACCATAATAATTATATTCCCCTATATAGGCAATTGATACATGTGCAATAAAGAGTTTCCTCCTATGTGGGTAAGATGTAATTGATGAAAGCACTAGCCTCACTATGGAAAAGATACAACTAGCAATTGCCCTGAGGGTGGAAGGAATTCTAGAAGGAATTGTAGATAGTGTCATGGACATGTGGCATCATATGGTTTAACGTAAAGACTTAGTTTCACAGGTTGGCAACGACTGTCTAATTTGATTCACTACACTATGCATAAGTGCCTATGATTGATGTTATGATGATGGCTAAACAACAGTCAATGTTTACTTAAGATTGTGATTTTGTCACATTGTTTCAAAAATGATGTCCCCTTATGCACCCATGTGGCATGCACTTTGAAAAAGCTTTGGTACTTCATTCAACCACAATGAAAGGAATAAGATAAACTTCAAAACCTCAATTTTTTGCCCCCATATCAGTAGGATTACATTGTTAATTTGATTCACACAATGCACGTGGAGTCCTTCCATAATAAAAAAGAAAATAGTAAATAAAATATTCAACCACCTTGCAAGCTACAAATCCCTTTGTAATGGGTGTAGCTTAAATAACTCCAACAACTGCCCTGAAGCCAGGGCATGTGTATGATGTGTATGATATCATCTGAAATACCTTGTCATTGCCCCTCATCATTACCACCCAAATCATTTTGGAAGCTTACACCACTTGCAAGTTTTGTATTGTGTTGCCCTTTATTCCATGGGATGATTATGGTGTCAATATAGTGGTAGCATAGACAAACATAAGTTGCAATATAGACTTTGAAACCTCAATGTCTTATGTCCACATCAACGTCGTTGAAGTATTAATTTGAATCGTGTATCAGATGTGGAACCTTCTTGAAATCAAATCATCCTTATCTCTTCGTCATTGATCCTTGACAATAGAAAATGTCTAATCAAAGAATCCATAACCCTGCACGCTATGTACCCATTTTCAATGGGTGGAAATCATATAAATCTAATGACTACCCTAAATTTAGAGATGGTGTTGGATATTATTGGAGCACATTCCCCTTTTAATTATATGATGTGCACACCCCCTAATTCATAATAAATAAACCTACCAACCCTACTTGCCACCTGGTATCGATTGCTATTTAGCCAACTTTTTCTCAATCTGTACTCTTCCACCATGACATTCACATTGTATTTCAAATCGTACCCTCTTATGAATACATGTAGCATGCACTTTGAAAACATTTTGGTACTCACTCGAACCTCAATGAAACCAATAAGATAGACTCCATAACTTCAATGTATTGCTCACACATCATCATCATCATTATATTGTTGCTTTGTTCTGCACTGTTAGAATTAGCTACAGGATCTAATGAATCTAATAGAAAGCATAAATAAGAGATAAAAAAAGTAATAGTAATAAAGAATAACTATATATCTAAGATAATAATAAAAATGAATAAATAACTCAAATATGATGAATTACTCTAATAATTCAATATTAATTTGATATGGAATACATAAATAGCCATTGCTTATATAGAGCAAGGCATGCATGATAAAGATCAAGAAATCCACACAACATGTGTAGTTCAACTGATATCTATCTATATGAGTAGTGGAGTGCAACTCCACACTAACAAGATAGGTGTCCAACTTGTATAAATGATCAACACACATTGACTATTAGTTAAATAATCTCATCTTATCTTACCTTGAATAGTGGAGTGGAACTCCACTGTAACAAGATAAGTGTCTAAGTTAACTATTAACTAAGCAAGCTTATCTTATCTAGTGCAAATTATTAATAAACATAATAAACTAATTACAATAAATAATTAGTGCACCAAAATAATAAATAATAAATACAAGTAAAAGCAATAAAGCAAATAAATGCACCAACACCCCCGCCCATAAGCGAAGCTTAGATAGGGCTATGTAGATAAGAGTCCTGGTAATGTGTAGCCATATTAGGTACTCTGTACAAATAGATGAGGAAAGGAGAAAACCTGAAGGAAAAAAATTCTTCCTCAAAATGAAGGTCTAGGAGACCCCCATGAAGAACTAATGTCCCGCACCCCCAAAAGAGATCGCAAGTGAAGATACTTTCTCTTAGTGAATGATTTGGTGAAAATATCTACAATCTGCTCCTCCATAGGACAATATTAAAGATCAATGATCTCCACTTGAATCAACTACCTGATAAAGTGCATATGGACCTCTATGTGTTTGGTTCTCTGATGATGAACCAGATTCTTTGAGATCTAGATAGTGCTTTGGTTATCACAGTAGATGACTGATGGCTTCTAAAATGGAACACCAAGCTCAATGAGAATATTCTAAAGCCAAATAGCCTTAGTAGTGGCATTAACAGCACCACGATACTTAGCCTTTGTAGATGAAAGAGCAATAGCATTTTGTTTCTTACTCTGCCAACAAATGGGGCTGGATCTAAAGCAAAAGCTATAACCAGAAGTGGACTTATGATCATCAGAATTGTCAGCACATTCAGAATCTATGTATCCCACTAAGTCTAAACCTATACCTATTGTTTAATGAATCTCGTATCTAATAGTGCCTTGAATGTAGCTCAAAATGTGCTTGGTGGCTCTCCAATGAAGCTCATGTGGTATCTACATAAAGCGTGAAACCATGCCAACTGCATATGAAATGTTGGGTTGTGTATGAGTTAGATAGATGAGGCTACCTACAAGCTAGTGATACAATGTGGCATCAACTAAGGGAGTGGAACAATGAACCTCAAGTCTAACTCCAAATAATAAAGGAGTTGGTGCAGGCCTACAATCAGCGATGTGAAATTGAGCTAACAAATCCATGACATACTTGGACTATGAAAGTGTAATCCCAAAAGAAGACTATGCTATCTGAATCCTAAGAAAATAATGCAATAATCCCACGTCTGTCATAGAAAACCTATCATAAAGTGCAGTCTTAACACTGATGATGATGGATGTTGTGCTCCCTGTAATAATGAGATCATCAACATAGAGCACCAAGTATAATAGTGAATCCTCCTATCATAGAATGTAGACATCCGGATCCGAGTGACATCTTGAGAATCCAACTGAGAGAAGAAATATGTCCATCTTAGAATACCAAGCCCTAGGGGCTTGTTTTAGGCTATAGAGAGACTTCTTCAAGCAGCATACCAGTGAAGAATCCTAAATGAACTCCTGTGGCTACTCCATATAAATCTCCTCATGAAGATCCCCATGAAGAAATGCGCTCTTCACATCCATCTAATGTACAACCCAAACATGAGCTGCACCAATAGCTAGTATCAAGCGAATATAATTCATCTCAACAATAGGTGTAAAGGTTTCTGTATAGTCAATGCCTTCTACTTGTAAAAAACCTTTGACCACTAAGCGTACTTTATACTTATCAATATTTCCATCCGTTGCAAACTTAGTCTGATATATTCACCTACATCGTAATAATTTTCTTCCCTTAGGAAGAGGAACAAGATCCTAAGTGTTGTTCCTAATTAAAGAGTCATACTCTTCTTCCATCGCTAAATCCCACACAACTATCCCTATGGCTTCTTGAAAAGATTGTGGATCAATGTAGGAATGTGGAAGATCATGTTGTGACCATGTTCTCCTTCTATTTAATGGATCCCTAACAAGAGGGTCTACATCCACCAAAGTTTGTCTAGCCCACAAAGGCATCAATGGGCGAGGGTCTGGATGAGGAGGAGGAATTACATGTCCTGCTAAACCCTATTGGGGAGGTATTACCTCATCATCCCTGTGAGTAGATGAAGCAGGGGTATCATCATCACTGCTATCTGATTCTTCTAAGGAAGAAGAATGAGAAATGTTAGAAGATAAGTCTAAAGGACTTTCTTCAAGGTAAACACTTCTTGTTATAATAAGCTCATGTGAATCTAGATCAATGAGCTGATATCACTTAACACCATCAAGATATCCCACAAATATGCAAGTTCAGCTTTGTTGTTCTAAAGCATGACACTTGTCAGAAGGTATGTGAGCCCATGCTAGATTGCTAAAGACTCTGAAATGATGCACATCTGGCTTCCTATTACACCAAGCTTCAAGAGGTGTTATCCCCTTTAAAGCTTTGTGAGGAACTCTATTTTGTATATATGTAACACAATTAATCGCTTTCACCCAGTACTCAGGTACTAATGATTTTGCATGAATCATATAACTTGCCATCTCTTTTAAGAATCTGTTCTTTCTCTCTGCTACACCATTCTGCTGAGGTGTGTATGCAACTAAATGCTGAAGATCAATTCCTTCAAGAGCACATAATTGTTCAAACTTGTTGTTCACATATTCCCTCACATTATCTGTGCAGAGAATCATGACATACTTCCCAGATTATTTCTCTGCTAGAGCTTTGAACTCTAAAAATCTATCAAATACTTCACTCTTGAGTTTCAAAAAATAAACCCAAGTATATTTGGAATAATCATCAATAAATGTGAGAACATAGCAAGTTTTACTAAAAGACAAAGTAGGTAATGGACCCATGAAAACACTATAAACAAGTTTGAGGACTTGTGTAGCCCTCCAAGCCTTCCCTTTATCAAACTTATTCATAGGATGTTTGCCTAAGGATCAACTATGACATACACCCCTTGAAAACTGAATCTGTAGAAGTCGTGTAACCATCTCCTGTTGATTAAGCTGTTGTAAATAGCAGTAGTTCATATGACTAAACCACTCATGCCATAACTTGCTCAGTGAATCGGTGTGTGAGAGCAAAGTTGTAGAGGAAGATTGAGGCACAAAGTGGGAGAATGAATAAAGTCGATTATTATCATCGACGTTTCCCATTACAACTAAGGCATTATCCTCCAATTTTTTGATTGATACAGAATTGGGTGTGAACTCAATTTTTCTACCAGTATCAAAGTGAGTGATTTGGTAGAAAAAAAGAAGGTTTGTTGATAACTCTGACACACAGAGGACATCCTCAAATACACCACTATCAACATCAATTGTACCTTTTCCTATAATATCTACCTTAGAATCATCACCTATGAGAATATGAGGCAAGAAACTTGGTTCTAATCTAGAAAATTGTTCTTGATCAGAACCCATATGGTGCGAAGCACTTGAGTCAATGACCCATGATTTGGGAGAATTTGCTAGTGCAACTAGTGTTGTAGCTTTCCCTTTCCCTGAATTTGAAGGAGTGGAAGAATCTTTTGAAGATGATTGATTGATGTTATTCTTTTTGAGAAGACCCTTAAGTTCATCAATCTCTTTCTTCCAACAATCTTGTTCACTATGAAACCCCTTTTTACAATAAAGGCAAGGAGTGTCAGTCTTTTTTTGTGAATCCCCTTTCTTATTAGTGGATTTATAATCTCCTTGTGAGGAAGATTGTTGCCCTTTATTCTTATCTTTATGTGACTTATTTTGATTATTCTGCTTCTTTTTACTTAAACCTGTATTTGATGCTAATGTTGAAACTTGTTTATGCTGAGGTTGACTTGCAACTAGAGCTTGAGATTTGGATGACTTGATTAGACCCATAGCTATTGACTTTTCTTCTTTAGCCATTAGAATCTCAAAGAATACCTCAAAGGTGGGCATTTGATAAGATGTGCCCGATGCAAGCCGATGAGTCTGAAAGCTAGAAACAAAGGATGAATATTCAACACCTAATTTGTGTAAGGCACTGAAAATCAATTGAATATCTTTTTTTATCAATTTTACATTTAGAAAGTTGTGCTCTAAGATCTATGACTTTAGTGATGTAGTCTTGTATTGTAGCATAATTTTTAGGATCCAAACTAATGAGTTTGTTGTCAATTTGGTAACCACGAACCTCTTCTATTTTAAAAAATAATGATGCTAATTTATCCCAAGCCTCTTTTGGAGTTGTACATTTGTCAAGGTGAAAATTCAAATCTAAAGACATGTCAGACCGAATGCATCCAATTACTTTAGTAGTTTCAAAGAGAAAGTGTTGTAACTCTTTTGCATCAATAGGTGGAGTAAGAAGAGTTGTTATGTAAGGTGTATATCCTAGCATCATTAATGCATTCCAAGCATTATGTTTCCATGTATTATAGTTGTATGCTGTTAATAGTGAGAACTTAGGATTCCCCATGATGTAATAAAAAATAAACTATCACAAAACAAAAATCAAAGTACAAAACACACCACAAAACCCCCCTAAATTATGTAATTTTATTCCACCCAACAATTATTTTGAGCACTTTATAATTGCGTGCAATTACAAGGCTGGATTATAATTTTTTTAGTTTATAAAAAGCTCATTTAGGCCCTCTAGAATAAAAGTACAAAAAATATGCACTTTATTACAAAAAATTATGCACCAATGTGTTGCGCTCAAAAAAATATTAACATTAAAAAAATGGGACCTCAATTAGAGGTCATATGTGAAAGTTATGAGCCTCTAAAGTTGTAAAAATGAGGACGGGCAAGAGCTGTTGTATAAAAATCTGAATTCTAGAAAAAATTAAAAAAATCTAGAAAATTTTGAAAGTACAGCAGTGAAAAGCATAAAATTTTAAGCTATTTCAAAACAAAATCGCTCAAAAATACCTTCTGGTGTTCAAATGGTGGGCTTCAGAAGTTGCCCTTTCAAATTTACCTGTTGATTCATGAGGCCTATCAATTTTATTTTTTCTTTGGTCTGTACAGTCTATACAGTCGTACCTGTGAGCAAAAAAAATTTGCCTTCCGGAGTGACTGTGTCTAAATTGGATAAATTTTATATGGATCTGTAGGTTTTGACGTCTTCTAAACGCAACTGTGAGGTCCGTTTTGCTCAAAAATGCTTCAATTTTTAGGTACCTGCCGGATTTGGTCGTGGTGATTTTGGATAAAAACCCTTGCCAATTTTGCCTTTTGTGCCTAATTTGAACAAAATTATAGATAATTTTCACTATCTTGGGCACTCTGAACTCAATGGTGAGCTTAAAAATTCTCTACAAAGCTCCAATTTGTATATGTATACAAAATAAAAAAACTAATCCTATATCTGAATATTTTTTTCTCGAATATTTAGCAATTTATAGATTCAATATTGCTCTGATACGACGTTAGAATTAGCTACAGGATCTAATAAATCTAATAGAAAGCATAAATAAGAGATAAAATAGTAATAGTAATAAACAATAACTATATATCTGAGATAATAATAGAAAGGAATAAATAACTGAAATATGATAAAGTACTCTGATAATTTAATATTAATATGATATGGAATACATAAATAGCCATTATTTATATAGAGCAAGGCATGCTTGATAAAGATCAAGGAACTCACACAACACGTGTAGTTCAACTGATATTTGTCTACATGAATAGTGGAGTGCAACTCCACACTAACAAAATAGGTGTCCAACTTATGTAAATGATCAACACAAGTTGACTATTAGTTGAACAATCTTATCCTATCTTACGTTGAATAGTGGAGTGGAACTCCACTGTAACAAGATAAGTGTCTAAGTTAACTACTAGCTAAACAAGCTTATCCTATCTGGTGCAAATTATTAATAAATATAATAAACTAATTACAATAAGTAATTATTGCACCAAAATAATAAATAATAAATACTAGTAAATGCAATAAAGCAAATAAATGCACCAACATGCACATCAAATCAAAAGATCAAATGTCATCATTCACAAGATTGTGTAATGCATAGATGTTTGAATTTAATGATGATAATCTAATTTGTCAATCTATTTATATCGTATTATAATATAATTTATATATATAATATAATAAAATTATATTATATACATATCCAAAACATATAAATATATATATTTAATATTTCGTTATTATTATTAATATTGTTAATTAAAGAAATAATAATAATTAATATATTATCGATGCTTATCCATGCTTGATCTTCATGTTTAGCAATTTGTAGATGGATGCAAGCTCTGATGACAGGTGCCAATATTTTGTTGGTCTTCAAATGTAGGCCAAATGTCCTTTTGGTAGCATCATGGTAGATTCCTTAGCTAGGTTGCAAGGTTAAAATGTTCTGTGTTGGGACTGAACACAACCAATAGGTCCCTCCCAAAATTGACTCACCTTGCTCCTTTGCATTTATTCATTTGTAATTGTTGTTTTGGCAATCCATCTTAGTTGGGGAGGGAAAGGAGGATTAAAGAACCCAACTACACCAAAGTGAAGTAGAAGCAAAAGTAGTCCAAGGTTGTGCATATAAACTATATGTTGCCAAGGCTTCCATTTAATCAAAATTGGGATTTGGGCAAATAAAATAATTTGGATAATAATGTAACAATAATTAAGAGCTAATGACCCAATACAAGGTCCAATGACTAGGGCTAGAACAAAGGCTATGGAGGGTGCTAGTATTCTATGTGACAACCCCCCCTACAGATTCATCTCACATGAGACTAAAAAAATTAAAGTTTTTATCACCAATCATCTACTAACACATGTGGGGAGGTGAGGGGAGGTATTCCCTACACTGGGAAAATGTTGTAGATTTGGTTCAGTCTGTATATCGCACAAACAAGGCTAGAAATTTGGTTGATATTGAAAATGAAAAGGTATGATGAACATCACAATAAAATCCTAATGATATAACAATTTTTTTTTGGGTAGTATGTTGTTGCAGTAATGCCGTCAGGGGGAGCTTAAGATATGAAATAATGACTGGCCTTATCTACTTAATGTATCAACGCAAACAAAAAAATGGAAATTTTAAGAAATTTCTACAACAAAGCTTAAAATACATTGTTGGACCCCAAATTTTGTATTGATTTATTATAAGAAATTTTTTAAGACAATGAGGGAGATATAGGCATTGAAATAAAACCTAGGTGCGAGAGAGACAAGGCATGAAAGGCCTTGGCACGGGAGAAGCAAATTTCAAGGAACAAGGATGTAGAAAACACGGAGGAACTACAGACACAAGACTTGGACAATTAGCATACGACTTGGACAAGGGTGCAGAAGGTGAATATGATTAGGAAATAGTTCACCCAAACATCAAAGGAGAATAGTCAAGCGTGAATCTAGCACCGACTCGCAAGAAGATAGGATTATGACACCAAATATATAACATAGAGAGGGTATATAGGGCATTTAGGCCTAAATCAATAGGAATTTAATGTAATAGCTTCTCATCACTCATTTTTGTAAATGGTCATTGGTAAGTCATAAATTTCATGATAATATTGTAACAAAATGACCAGGGTAAAACCATGTATAAATACCCCCTAGTTTTACTTAGAATAGTGGTTGTTGTTGTAATGGTAATCTTTTAATTGTAATCTTGAGCTTAGTCATAACCTTGATGTGCATTGTGACATGTGTATGGTGATCCTTGATATTTAATGGAATATAATACTTATGTTGTTGAAATACCTTTTGTAATCTTGTTATGGAAACAATGGTACCACTACTCTTTTTCTTGATTTATGCCTATCTTTTTCTATGATGAATAGCTTAAGTATGAAATGATCGAATTGTTAGGACTAGTTATACTATGATGTTTATGGCTAGAACTATGTGCTCATTTAAGCACCCTAGTATAGTGAGCTCGATACATACACCATCATGCCACAAAACTAATGGGAACTGGTCTTAAGCTGCATGCTTTGGGTGACTACGTAAGATCATTTTTCATGTGATATGCCAACATGTTAGCTTGTTAGACTTCTTATTCTCTTTAAGTGTGTGACTAGGATAAGTCATGCTAAACTGAAGGAAAAGACCCCAACATTTTAGTTCTGTTACTTGGACCAGCTACACTTGTTATCATGATGGTAGGAAAATTGTCGAGTGACTTTCTTTAGAGAATATCGAGCGTTGGATTAATACAATAAAAGAAAACTTTGTGATCCAATATCTTGAACTAGGAGTTTCTTCATGTACATGGGTAGAACAACATCTATATGATTATTTGTATGAAGCATTCTTTGTAGAATTACCCATGCACTTACATGCTTAAACTTTAATGTATGCACAAAATCATTCAAGAAATAATGGGTAGAAGGCTTCCTGGTCAGTAGAGTGTCAGGCAACCTTGGCCAAGTTGGAAACTGCTTGGACACACACAGTAAATGTCTAGTGGAAAGGAACACTTAAAAGTTATATTTTGGAATATGCAGTCTCTACATACTCTTACCTGAAAGAAGCATACTTAAACTTCCTAAGAGAGTCATGTGGGAGGTATCTCAATCAGTTCCCTTTAGAGATTGAAAAGCTTATGGTTGATTCTGGACTTTAAAAAAATTATTATGGATGGCTAAACTTCCTCGGGCATGAGTAATGTGACTGGAGGGGAAATGAAGGGGTATACATTGGTATGAAATTGAGATTTTAGCATGGAATTTGGGCAGTAAGAACTACAAAATCAAAAGTATGATGAGGCCAAGCATAGGGCTATGAGAGCCAATGAGCTATGGGGTCAATGGGATGATACTAGAAGGGTCATAAGAATCCACAGAAGGGGAAAAAGTATAATGAGTACCCCCTAACCATGGTTTTGTGTCCTTCAATAGCGCAGTTAAGCACAAAAAAAGTAGGGAAAACATTGATAGTAGAACCCAATCCATATAGACCCAATTCCCCCATCACAATGCATGCTCATGCATTTGAGTTTGACATAATTATTGTAAGAATTTAGGATACAGACAGTCTAGACTCTGATGAATTTGAAGCCGACCAATAGAGGAATATTTGGGAGTTCAAGTTCAGCATAACAATTTACATTTAAAATTTACTTTTCCATTGCAAGTATGACTTATGGTTCACCTTGGAATGTCGATTGGACCTAATATAAATAGTGGGAAAGCTATAATCCCAACCATATCAAATGAACCTTCCTCATCACCCATTGTTTTTAGTGAACCTATTGCTATAAGAGACACAGGAAGAATTACCGATAGTGGTCCTGTTGGAGGAAGATCAGGTGGCAGTGTTGGAGGTGCTAGTAGACCTCCACCACATGGTTTAGGGGAACTAGAGAAATGCCACATGGTCCACTACAACCTTCTAGTGCACCTACAATATACTATGAGATGACACTTCATCTCCCCAAATATCAAGGTGTTAAACATTGTGATGAAACATATTTATAAGTGTGAACTCATTTGATGAGTGTGGGGTATTACTTATTCAAAAAAAAGGATACTTAGTTTTCCATTACTCTATTATATAGTACACACAAATGGTACACAAATTTGACCCTAAGCAAACTATTGTGAATTATGAATTTCTGAAAACTGATTTTATCCAAGAAGTTGACATCTTAGAGTTTGAGAAATAGAGTATCACTACCCTCAAGGATATCAAATAAGAGCTCACTAAAAGTGTGCATGAATATGATGCACATTTCAAAATGCTTCTTTCAAAACTATCATTTGCGATCAACCCAACACAACATGCTCAATGGTTTGTGGGAGGGTTGTTACTTCATTTTCATTGAGCTCTATCCTAAAAGACCTTCACTGATCCATGCGAGGTATTGGAAACTGCTCCCCATGCTAAAACTATAGGAAGTATAGATCTCAGGATCAACCCCTTATGGATGTATGTATCAACAAAACTAGACAAAGGAATACTTGGGATAGCTGGAGGCAAATCTATAGTTGGAATATTTACAGTGGAAATCGATGAAACAAGAGAAGATACTACCTCACTTATGTTTTTTGTTTGTTTCTCCATGAGGATTTTTTAATCTAAAGAGCCAGCTGAAGTTTCTTCTTATTGTAGGCTTTCTAAGCTCATGGCTTTATCCTTCTCCAACTCCATCTCTTCATCATCTGGGGTTGCTTGTTCACTCAATTCAGGCCTAGTCCCCATCATTATTTCCACATCTTTATCTTCATCAGTTGAATATTCAACTAAAGATATCACTGGTGTAGGATCCTCTTCTTCTTCATTAAGGGATTTCTCTATGCTGGGGAGACCAAAAGATGGTCTTTATTCTATTTGTTTACCCTTGGAGGAATTTGAAAGACCCTTAACTTTCCTCTAGTAAGTGACCATAGGGGAAGTGGGAGGAGAGGGAAATGGTGAAATAAATAAGGGAACTACAGTGGTGGAAATCATCACTGCAGGTGGTGGTTAAGGAATGTGTTATTGCTTGCACAACATGCCCCATTTTTAGCCTGAAAATGAGAACCCTCTTTTTTTGGCCTTTTGCTCTACTCTCATATACGCTCATGGTTCATTGGTCTTAGCGTTAAAACTTGCCTCGGTGATCCATCTTGATTCACTTGTAAAATTGGGACTTGAAACCATCACCATTAAAAAGACCACATTTGTATGAATCAACTTGGTATTTTACACTTAGCATAAAAGTGGAGTCAGGGCCTCACAATTCACCTTTGAAGCTTGGCTCTCATAGATTTCTTTGCTCTCTCAGCTTGTTCCCAGGGGTTTTCTCATGGTGTCATCGGGCAATGATAATGCCATCGAACTATGGTAATACCACCAATTGATAATGGCATTGTCAGTTGATGATAATGCCATTGGTTGATGATAATGCCATTAGTTTATGGCAATGTCACTAGTCGACAAATATGTCATCGATCGATGACATTGCTATCAGTTGATAATTGTGCCTTTGGTCAATGACATTACCATCAGTGATGGAGGTGCCTTCAATCAATGATATTATCGTCTGTCGATGACTATGTCATCAATTAGTTACATTATCATCTATCAATGACTATATTGTTGGTTAACTATATTATCTTCAGTTGACTTAAAAAATTTATGTGTTATCTTATTTTATCTCTTTTCTTCTATTAATTTTTAGGAAGTAACTTGTTTTCTGTACCTTGTGCAGGTGGTGAATGGTGAAAAGGTGATGATATGGGAGTAAACTTTGCATCAAGAGCCACTAACTGACCACATTTTGTTGGTCATCAGGCATTAATGAAGGTTGATGTCCATTGTCAGAATGTAGCTGGCACATTAAAGGTAGTTGTTGGTGGCCCACGATCTATATATTGGATCATTTTATCATAATAAGGCTTATTTTTTCCTCCAAAAGAGACCGAAGAGCTGGTCGCCCCTTCTTTTATGCTTTTCAATTCTTTTTTTCTCCCTCTTGTTTTGCATGGGGAGATGTTATCGAGATTTACACTTGAATGATTACTGTAACCCTATTGTGTTATTCAAGAAACATTTTTATTCAATACAAAGAGTTGATAAAATATTATTTTACATTTAATTACACATGGTATATGATAGTTTTACTATACCTAGAGAGGGTCATATAGTGCATATTACAGGTATAATAGTTGTAGAATGAATAATAATGAATAGTAAGGAATAATAGTTTAGTACCACATACATAAGAATAAGGAGTTTGGTAGATTAAAACTAGTACAAATAAATGGGCATAGGCTATTGTAATACATCCAAGAAGAAAAGAATTGTAATTGAGCTTTGCTCAAAGGAGGTAGCCCCCTTGAAGTGGCCTGCGATTGGAGTTATTCCTTTCTCAAAAGGAATTGTATGTGTAATATGTGATTTATCTAATATATAGTCAATTAGTGTTGTTATTTAGTTATTGTGTGAGTTAGGTTCTTAACATTTGGCATCATAGCTCTTTCTAGAGACATTTCAATGTATTTTTTTTATTTTGTAGGAAGTTGAGCAAGTTAGTTTTTCTGATTCTATACACAATATGCTCTCACCTTGTCTTAATAGGATAATGGTGATCAAAAAGTGGATAAAAATTGTCATTTATTTTTGAAGAGAGATTTAGTTTCATTTTATGGTTTGGGTTTTTGTATGGCAGTAATCTAACATCTGATATCAAAGCTCTTTTCTAGGCCATTTTTGTATTAGTATTTTTGTAGGAGGTTATGCAGGTATGTGTTTTATTCATCGTATGCTCTCACCTTGCCTTAAAAGAATCCTAGTGATTAAAAAATAGATAGAGTGGAATATCATAATTGTAAAAGTATAGGTTTTTTGGTATTATGAATTTAGTTGGATCTACCATTTAATTATAATTTCAAGTGCAAATTTATGTTTTTTGTCGAAAAATACTTGATTGTTATTTTGCATACAACTTTCTAACAATTAACAATCATGACAAACCATTTACGGGTTTTGTGCACCTTGATGTCAGATTTCCATAACAATTTGATTTTTTAGATTTCATTTAGTATTATAAAAGTTATTATAGTTTTAGTAACTGCTACTATTTAAAAAAAAAACTATTCTTCTATGTTCTTGTCTCAAACAAGATACAATTGCACCAAACCATTTCCAAATTTTATGCACCTTGGTTCCATCTTTCTAGAATAATTTGAAGTTATGAATTTAATTGAGTATTATAAAATTTATCATAGTTTTAGTAACTGCTACTATTAAAATAAAAAAATATTAATTTCTATGGAGGTCTTGGTGCAAGGATGTATTTTCAATTAAAGCTGACATCCACGCACTTTTAATCATGTGCCTTCCAATTTTTATTTGTGCCTTGATTTAGCTTCATCAAATTGGCATAGTGTAGGAGTATCACAATGACTTTTCCAAACTAGCCACTCAGACTATAGGCTTATTTGAGGATTTCCTCACAACTTGCTTCATTAATGGACTCCATGAAAAAATTCAAAAAGAGGTTAGATTGTGGCAACCTTAAAAAACTAATGGAATCTATGGGCTTAGCTAAGCTTACATAAGATCACATCATTTGGACACGTCACTAGTCCCATTTGGTTGTACCTCAACATGTACTTATAGAGCTTGTGCAAGCAACAAAGGTGCCTAAGCAAGCACCAAAAATGCTTCATCCACTTACTATAAAAATCCAAGAGGTAGCCATAGACTCACATTTGTATGCACCCCAAACACCTCCAACAGAGCCTAAGCTACCACCAGCAACATCCAAGCCCACACCCACCACCCCTGAGTAGGCAACTGATGTCCCTAAGTAGGCCACTGACAAGCCCAAGTCATATACCATAGAGCTCAAACAAGAAACCAACACTTACAACCCTCAACAACTAATACTAAGGTGGGTGGCATGTATCCTTAGTTGGCTCAGCAAAATACCTATTTTGTACCCCCTTATTTTAGCTTTGAAGTGATGATTGTTAAGCTTTAAATTTTAGTGAATGACTATAACCTTCCAACTGTGATTTTTTCAGTTGAGGTTATTACATACATCGATCTCTCAACACTTCCACCAAAGTTTAGAGTAATCAATTTCACCCTATGGATGTACATGCTCATTTCTCAGTCTAGGCAGAAGAAGTGGAAGAAGAAAAGAATGCATGGCTAGGCCTCTAATTGGTCTTCTACATATTTTTGATATGTAATTCTTCACATGTTATGATGACAAAATATGTCAAGGGGGTGGAATATAATATAATTAGGGAGGGTAATATAGTGCATGTTAAGGGTCGAATATTAGTAGAATGAATAATAATGAATAGTAAGGAATAGTAGTTTAGTACCACATGTATAAGAATGAAGAGTTAGGTAGATTAGAACTAGCATAAATAAATGGGCATAAGCTAGTATAATATATCCAAGAAGAAAAAAATTGTAATTGGGCCTTACTCAAAAGAGGTAACCCCCTTGAAGTGGCCTGCAATCAGAGTTATTCCTTCCTCAAAAAAATTGTGTGTGTAATGTGTGATTTAGCTAATATATAGTCAATTAGTGTTGTTATTCAATTATTGTGTGAGTCATGTTAATAACAATAGTAGTGTATCTTTTTCTTTTTGGCTCCAGTCTCCTCATATTTTGGCACTGGTTAGTGTTGCATTTATGTGAATACTGGATGAACGCAAGATTAGTTTGTGGGTTGCAAGTGATTGGACACATATGGATTTGGCTATATCCTCCCATGCATTTTTCTCTCTTTTCCCCGTATTTTTTCTTTTTTTAATTAGTGGGTTAGTTTAGTTTTTTAGTTTCAGTCTGAGTTTAATGTTTATCTTGATTTCATGCTCTTATCTAATGTTCATTTATGCATTGTTGAACTTATAAGTAATAAACATGTCTCTTTGAATCAGTTGTTTATAGTTTCATAGGCATAAGTGCTTTATATTTTTAATGTATATTGACATGGCTGAAACACACATACAGGCCCCTTGAATAGAATGGTCACAACGAGTTGACTAGGTTACTTTACATACCAAGATCTGACAACCAAGACCTTGGGGAGATTTGCTCACACAAGTCTTCTTTTAGGAGAGGATGGGACTAACAACCCCTACCTAAGTTGGCACGTTTAAAGACCTTCATCAAAAAATTGGCACTAGAAAGAGGGTCTGATCAGAATATTTCATGCTTATCATTAATTTTTTAAAACTTATTGCCCTCTCCTTTACACTTTTCCTAGCCTGTTGCATGCTTAAAATGTTTATCAACAGTTTGACACTAGAAGGAGGGCTTAATCAAAATATTTCAAGCTTGTCATTGATTTTTTTAAAACCTACTACCCTCTCTTTTACGCTCCTCCTAGCCTGTTACATGCTTAAAATACTCATCAATAGACTAGTGCTAGAAGGAGAGTTGAACTTGTGTATGCTAGACTTATATTTCGATTTTAAGAGCTTTGACCCAATTGTTTTCCAAGTTCTTAGACTGGAAAACTGATTATTTGAGTCTTATAATGGCATTAACCTATCTAGGACATAACTATCCTATGAACATTCCAGGACCTTCCCATGACCTGCCCAAAAACCCTTATAAATTTTGTGCAAAGTATATTCATGGTGGGAGTTGAACTACTGAAGAACACATCTAGGCTTTCAAAGAAGCCATTATTAAAAAATAGATTTAACAAGAAGATGTGACTTGCTATCTATTCCCCTTGTCATTTGATCAAATTGCTAATTTTTGGTGCCTTGGTCTACCAAAAGGGTGCATCACAACATGGACCATCTTTGAGAACATATTCACTAACTATTTTAGTGTGCTCATTAACCCTTTTGTCTTATTCTATCAATTTTTCACAGCTCGTAAGGGACCTAATGAGCCAACTAGTGTATCCAATCATATATTCCATCAAATATACACTAGGCAAAGGGATCCTTTCTTGTAAATAAAGGACACAACAATCAGGTTATACCTTCAATCTTTGGATCCTTTAACTACCATGTTCAATAAGATAAACCCTTCTAATTTCACCTCATTAAGATCATTCTGCCAAGAGGTTGTCAACATAGAACAACAATTAATGACTTAGATTATTTGTGCCCAACATGCCTTAGCTCATATGCCTACAAGTTAGCACATGGATCGATATGTGCCTAGTAATGAAGCATTACCCCAAACCTTCACCCAACCAAACCTCCCTGTGATAAATGAGAGTCTTGCTTGTTTATTTAATGCATACAACTCAGTTGTTTCTATGTAAAATTAACGAGCTACTTCTTATAATTTTAGTGATTATGTATCTTTTGAAATTGTCACTAATCAGATATATTTTGTTGCATGAGACAATCAGGTGGCAATGCATAATCTAAACTGTGAAGCTACATACCCTTATGCACCACCTGAGGTCTATGATTCTAGCTTCACTACTAACGTAGAGATGATCATGCACACTGAGGACATCCCATCTTACAAATGTGATCCATTCTTTGAAGGCTACGATAATAATGATGATGACTCTAAGGATGAAGAAGCAATAATTGTATAAGGCAACCTGGTAAATGAAAATTAAATTGATGAGAAGATGTCCACATAAAATGAACAATATGACATCTCTTGTGATCAACTAAAAGAATAATTAGAGGAGTTAGAGCTATTGGACGAGGAAGATACATCATATGCACTTGGGGCATTATTTTCCTACATTTCCACCTCTCCACATGAAGCGCTGATCCAAGATGGTCAATAAATCAGTGGTATTAGTTTGTCATTCCCTTCATCATGTGAAGAGGAGGGGACAAAAGAAGAAAGCAACGCTGAGTTAAGTTGATTGCACAAAGAAGAAAACCAAGAAGAGGGTGTTATGCCTTTGAAGAGAGCAACCTGGAAGATTCCAAAATTGATGATCTCTCTCCTTGATTCAACCTCACCTCTAAAGTAGTTGATAGTACTCAAATGCTTATCTTAGTAGCAGAGGCAATTAAAATGGGAAGTCATGAACACAGTGGCTTGAAAAAAGAATTCATGCCATTGGAGGTTCAAGTTGAAGATGACCTTATTCAACCTAGCTCTCCACATACTTCGACCATTGATGACAAATTAAGAAGGTCTCTGATATGGGAAAAAACTAAACTACTCCCATGCCTTTCGAATATTTGTTGTGGTGTGGAACTAAAAGCTTCAATTGTTTGCAGACACTAGAAGGAAGGATGCTGAAGAACCAGAGCCACCGGCGTCGACAGTATGACCGACGTCGGTCAAGTGCAGTGGAGAAGGAGACCGGCTACGGCAGGAAGTCGGCCGACGTCGGCAGCACCAGACCAGCAAGGACCGGCGTTGGTCACCTGTGTATTTTCAGAACTGCTGTTGACGAACAGTCAGTTAGTTGAACCGAGTGTTTGCATGTTAAGGGGATAATTTAAGTCGTGGGTTGTGTGTCTAATTTTAGTAGTTAGACTTCTATTTTTGTAAGCATGGGATCTTATTTATAGACCCATAAGGCATGTATTGTAAATTAATTCTAAGGCAAGTAAAAGCATTGAATCAAGCAAGGTCAAGGAGATCTACAGGTGTAAGGTCAAGGAGATCAGCTGAAGCATTCAAGAAGGGATAGCAACTCAAGCTTTAGAGTTGTTGTGTTGAGCAAGAGAGAGAGGGAAGAAGGTCTTGAGGTGTGGCAAGCCTTTTAGGTGGAGGAAGAAGTGGCATCTTCCTTATTGTATTTTCTTCTAGTAGTATCTAATACAAAGAGTGTGTATTGTCTCTCAAATTCTTTGTTGTCTCATGTTTCTAGCTACTTTATCATTCTGGTATAATTCCGTGTTTAATTGCATATAAGATAGTAATCAATTGTGCTCTAATTGGTAGAGCTACAGATCCCCTGACAAGTGGTATCAGAGCTACGGTTTGCAGGAAGCAGGGTATTGTTTTTGATTACAGGTCATTCACAGGGTTTTCTGATTGAGTGGGAGTTTAGCAATGGCAGGAGAAAGTAAGCTACGAATGGATAAGTTTAACGGCAAGAATTATCAACACTGGAGGATGCAGATTGAGGACTATCTGTATCAGAAGGATTTGTACTTACCGTTGGGTGGGGTTGCATGCAAGCCCACAGATATGAAGGATGAAGAATGGAATGTTCTTGATCGGAAGGCTCTCGGTTCCATAAGGTTGAGCCTTGCATCATCTGTAATTTCCAGCTTATCACAGTGTAAGACAACAGAAGAGTTGATAAAGTCCTTGGCAAATCTATACGAAAAGCCCTCGACTTCTAACAAGGTATATCTTATGAAGCAACTATTTACTTTGCAAATGCAGGAAGGTGGATCGGTACATACTCATCTCAGTGATTTCCATGGTTTGGTAAACCAACTAGCTTCAGTCAATATTGTTTTTGATGATGAGGTAAAGGCTCTCTTGATTTTATGTTCTTTGCCTGAAAGTTGGGATGGTATGGTTATGGCAGTAAGTAACTCTGCATCTGCTTCTAAAATCTTAAAAGTTGATGATGTTGTGAGTGTGATCTTGAATGAAGAAATACGCAGGAGAAGCACAGGTGAATCATCAGGGAATGCTCTAAGTGCAGAAAGCAGGGAAAGGCAAAGGGAGAAGGTTGAGCAAGGGAAATCAAGGTCAGGAAGAAGATCCGAGTCCAAAGGTATTACCTGCTGGTTTTGTGGAAAGAAAGGACATACAAAGGAGTGTTGGTTGAGAGATAAAGAGAATCAACATGCAGGTATGGGAGAAGCAAAGGATGCAAATATTGTGATGCAGGATGCTCTCATACTTTCTTCAAATAGTCAGGTAGGATCATGGATTTTAGATTCTGGTTCATCTTTTCATGCATCCCCAAACAGAGATTTGTTCTACGAGTATGAACAAGGAGACTTTGGAGTTCTTTATTTAGGGGATGGTACGCCTTGTCAGATAGTTGGCAAAGGAAAAGTGCAGCTGAAATTGCAGATTGACAACACGTGGGTGTTGAAAGAGGTCATGCATGTTCTGATTCTGAAGTAGAGTCTGATTTCTGTAGGAAGGTTGAGAGATGAGGGGTGCACAATAACCCTCACAGCGGATTCTTGGAAGGTTACCAAGGGAGCACTTGTTCTAGCAAGAGGTAAGAAAGTAGATACTCTTTATCTGTCTACTTGTATTACTGATTCCACTTCTGGTGTAGATTCGAAGATGTGGCCTAATAGGCTTGGTCACAAGAATAGGAAGGGAATGGAAGTTCTTGATTCAAAAGGTATGTGCACATATATAGTTCATTGCAGAAAGAGGAAATTTGATGCCTTTGACAGGAACAAAGAAGCCTTGGTGTTTATGGAGGAGATGAAGGATAGAGATCAATCACAGGGGCTGAATAAGTCTGAGCAGGGCAGCATGGACAGAGGTTTGATCCAAGAAGAGCTCGTAGATGAAAATTTCATCACTTACAGGAACACACAGACACCGATGTCGATAACTTGGCACCGACGTCAGTCATCCAGATACCGACATCGATCATGTGCAGACCAGCAGGGTCGATAGGTCGGACAGGAGAAGTCCGACGTCGGTCACAAGGACCGACGTCGGCAGGAGGGACACCAGCGTCGGCCAAGGAAACGACGTCAGTAGTCAGGATCAGTGCAGGGAACCGACATCGGTCGGGAGTAGACTGGGAGATGGCCTAGATCGGTCACTGGAACAGATGTTGGGTGAATTATTAAGTCTCAAACACCCATGTGGAGGTCAGGAAAGGTATGTGAACCTCATATTCGTTGTTCACCTTCTTTATATTGCTTACTGATAGTCATCAACTAGGAAGATGGAAGAAGCAATGCAGGTAGAATCCAGAAACAGTGGGAGCTTGGCATGGATGAGGAGTGTGACTCCTTGGAGAACCAAATAGGTATTTGTTGGTAGTGTTGTCAGCTGGAAGAAAGCACTGGATAGAGGGATGGATTCCCGTTTTAGAGAAGAGAGTGGATGGACACATGAGACAGAAGGCTATGGTATATGGTCTTGATTATGCTGCAGAACAATGGAGGTTTGACCATTGTATTTTATCTTTACCAGGTTGGATAATATTAGCTACATTATCCTGTTACTGTATTGTGTTACTTGTTGTAGGGTTTCATATACAGGGAGTTTTCTGAGCTAAGGGTAGAGTTGGTTCAGAAGTATGTCATGGAGAATTTGGGAGCAGCAAAATTCTTGTGGCATAAGATGCAGGGATTACATCACAGGTTTGCGTGGTGGTTGGTCTTCAAGAGTGACGTTGAAGAGGGATACAGAGCCTAAGGAACAAAATAGATGGTGTACAGGGACAGGTACAGGTCGCAGCTGTTTATCTCCAAGTGGGAGATTGTTGTGGTGTGGAGCTAAAAGCTTCAATTGTTTGCAGACACTAGAAGGAAGGATGCTGAAGAACCAGAGCCACCGGCGTCGGCAGTATGACCGACGTCGGTCAAGTGTAGTGGAGAAGGAGACCGGCTACGGCAAGAAGTCGGCCGACGTCGGCAGCACCAGACCAGCAGGGACCGGCATCGGTCACCTGTGTATTTTCAGAACTGCTGTTGACGAACAGTCAGTTAGTTGAACCGAGTGTTTGCATGCTAAGGGGCTAATTTAAGTCGCGGGCTGTGTGTCTAATTTTAGTAATTAGACTTCTATTTTTGTAAGCATGGGATCTTATTTATAGACCCATAAGGCATGTATTGTAAATTAATTCTAATGCAAGTAAAAGCATTGAAGCAAGCAAGGTCAAGGAGATCTACAGGTGTAAGGTCAAGGAGATCAGCTGAAGCATTCAAGGAGGGATAGAAACTCAAGCTTTAAAGTTGTTGTGTTGAGCAAGAGAGAGAGGGAATAAGGTCTTGAGGTGTGGCAAGCCTTTGAGGTGGAGGAAGAAGTGGCATCTTCCTTATTGTATTTTCTTCTAGTAGTATCTAATACAAAGAGTGTGTATTGTCTCTCAAATTCTTTGCTGTCTCATGTTTCTAGCTACTTTATCATTCTGGTATAATTCCGTGTTTAATTGCATATAAGATAGTAATCAATTGTGCTCTAATTGGTAGAGCTACAGATCCCCTGACAAGTGGTATCAGAGCTACGATTTGCAGGAAGCAGGGTATTGTTTTTGATTACAGGTCATTCACAGGGTTTTCTGATTGAGTGGGAGTTCAGCAATGGCATGAGAAAGTAAGCTACGAATGGAGAAGTTTAACGGCAAGAATTATCAACACTGGAGGATGCAGATTGAGGACTATCTGTATCAGAAGGATTTGTACTTACCGTTGGGTGGGGTTGCATGCAAGCCCACATATATGAAGGATGAAGAATGGAACGTTCTTGATCGGAAGGTTCTCGGTTCCATAAGGTTGAGCCTTGCATCATCTGTGATTTCCAGCTTATCACAGTGTAAGACAACAGAAGAGTTGATAAAGTCCTTGGCAAATCTATACGAAAAGCCCTCGGCTTCTAACAAGGTATATCTTATGAAGCAACTATTTACTTTGCAAATGCAGGAAGGTGGATCAGTACATACTCATCTCAGTGATTTCCATGGTTTGGTAAACCAACTAGCTTCAGTCAATATTGTTTTTGATGATGAGGTAAAGGCTCTCTTGATTTTATGTTCTTTGCCTGAAAGTTGGGACGGTATGGTTATGGCAGTAAGTAACTCTGCATCTGCTTCTAAAATCTTAAAAGTTGATGATGTTGTGAGTGTGATCTTGAATGAAGAAATACGCAGGAGAAGTACATGTGAATCATCAGGGAATGCTCTAAGTGCAGAAAGCAGGGAAAGGAAAAGGGAGAAGGTTGAGCAAGGGAAATCAAGGTCAGGAAGGAGATCCGAGTCCAAAGGTATTACCTGCTGGTTTTGTGGAAAGAAAGGAGATACAAAGAAGGAGTGTTGGTTGAGAGATAAAGAGAATCAACATGCAGGTATGGGAGAAGCAAAGGATGCAAATATTGTGATGCAGGATGCTCTCATACTTTATTCAGATAGTCAGGTAGGATCATTGATTTTAGATTCTAGTTCATCTTTTCATGCATCCCCAAACAGAGATTTGTTCTACGAGTATGAACAAGGAGACTTTGGAGTTCTTTATTTAGGGGATGGTACACCTTGTCAGATAGTTGGCAAAGAGAAAGTGCAGCTGAGATTGCAGATTGACAACACGTGGGTGTTGAAAGAGGTCATGCATGTTCTGATTCTGAAGTAGAGTCTGATTTCTATAGGAAGGTTGGGAGATGAGGGATGCACGATAACCCTCACAGCGGATTCTT
Source organism: Torreya grandis (assembly GCA_037957365.1). Classification (NCBI taxonomy): domain Eukaryota; kingdom Viridiplantae; phylum Streptophyta; class Pinopsida; order Cupressales; family Taxaceae; genus Torreya; species Torreya grandis. Next base: position 470,787 of record JARHVA010002172.1, read on the forward strand.
GGAAGGTTACCAAGGGAGCACTTGTTCTAGCAAGAGTTAAGAAAGTAGATACTTTTCATCTGTCTACTTGTATTACTGATTCCACTTCTGGTGTAGATTCGAAGATGTGGCCTAATAGGCTTGGTCACAAGAATAAGAAGGGAATGGAAGTTCTTGATTCAAAAGGTATGTGCACATATACAGTTCATTGCAGAAAGAGAAAATTTGATGCCTTTGAAAGGAACAAAGAAGCCTTGGTGTTTATGGAGGAGATGAAGGACAAAAATCAATCACAGGGGCTGAATAAGTCTGAGCAGGGCAGCATGGACAAAGGTTTGATCCAAGAAGAGCTCGCGGATGAAAATTTCATCACTTACAGGAACACAAAAACACCGATGTCGATAGCTTGGCACCGACGTCAGTCATCCAGATACCGACATCGGTCATGTGTAAACCAGCAGGGTCGGTAGGTCGGACAGGAGAAGTCCGACATCGGTCACAAGGACCGACGTCGGCAGGAGGGACACCAGCGTCGGCCAGGGAAACGACGTTGGTAGTCAGGATCAGTGCAGGGAACCGACATCAGTCGGGAGCAGACTGGGAGATGGCCTAGATCGGTCACTGAAATGGATGTTGGGTGAATTATTAAGTCTCAAACACCCATGTGGAGGTCAGGAAAGGTATGTGAACCTCATATTCGTTGTTCACCTTCTTTATATTGCTTACTGATAGTCATGAACTAGGAAGATGGAAGAAGCAATGCAGGTAAAATCCAGAAACAGTGGGAGCTTGGCATGGATGAGGAGTGTGAGTCTTTGGAGAACCAAACAGGTATTTGTTGGTAGTGTTGTTAGCTGGAAGAAAGCATTGGATAGAGGGATGGATTCCCGTTTTAGAGAAGAGAGTGGATGGACACATGAGACAGAAGGCTATGGTATATGGTCTTGATTATGCTGCAGAACAATGGAGGTTTGACCATTGTATTTTATCTTTACCAGGTTAGATAATATTAGCTACATTATCCTGTTACTGTATTGTGTTACTTGTTGTAGGGTTTCATATACAGGGAGTTTTCTGAGCTAAGGGTAGAGTTGGTTCAGAAGTATGTCATGGAGAATTTGGGAGCAGCAAAATTCTTGTGGCATAAGATACATGGATTACATCACAGGTTTGTGTGGTGGTTGGTCTTCAAGAGTGACGTTGAAGAGGGATACAGAGCCTAAGGAACAAAATAGATGGTGTACAGGGACAGGTACAGGTTGCAACTGTTTATCTCCAAGTGGGAGATTGTTGTGGTGTGGAGCTAAAAGCTTCAACTGTTTGCAGACACTAGAAGGAAAGATGCTGAAGAACCAAAGCCACCGGCGTCGGCAGTATGACCGACGTCGGTCAAGTGCAGTGGAGAAGGAGACCGGCTACAGCAAGAAGTCGGCCGACGTCGACAGCACCAGACCAGCAGGGACCGGCGTCGGTCACCTGTGTATTTTCAGAACTGCTGTTGACGAACAGTCAGTTAGTTGAACCGAGTGTTTGCATGCTAAGGGGCTAATTTAAGTCGCGGGCTGTGTGTCTAATTTTAGTAGTTAGACTTCTATTTTTGTAAGCATGGGATCTTATTTATAGACCCATAAGGCATGTATTGTAAATTAATTCTAAGGCAAGTAAAAGCATTGAAGCAAGCAAGGTCAAGGAGATCTACAGGTGTAAGGTCAAGGAGATCAGCTGAAGCATTCAAGGAGGGATAGCAACTCAAGCTTTAGAGTTGTTTTGTTGAGCAAGAGAGAGAGGGAAGAAGGCCTTGAGGTGTGGCAAGCCTTTTAGGTGGAGGAAGAAGTGGCATCTTCCTTATTGTATTTTCTTCTAGTAGTATCTAATACAAAGAGTGTGTATTGTCTCTCAAATTCTTTGCTGTCTCATGTTTCTAGCTACTTTATCATTCTGGTATAATTCCGTGTTTAATTGCATATAAGATAGTAATCAATTGTGCTCTAATTGGTAGAGCTACAGATCCCCTGACAATGTTGAGGACAATAAATAAGATGCCATGCAGACATTCATTTTCATCAAGAAGTAGTCTATAAGTGACTCATCTACTGGCTGCCATCAAGAACATGCCACTTATAGGTTAGATCTTCCAATTAGTCTGGTATATGTGAATACCCAACCCTATCCCTCATTGCAATATAAAGTTTGGGTAGAGGTATTTTCTAAACCCTATCCCTTATTCTTTCTGCAATCTAAAGACAAACCTAATGTAATTTTTTATAGTCTTAGTTTGCTTGAGTTACATGAGAAGTATATTGACAAATCATTATGGGATAGTGTTTTCCATCATGGAGGGTAACATAAAAGAAAGTAGGTCTATCCTTTATTCTTCTCAAAATCATGAAAAATCAGGTGTCTAATTGGTTCAAGCATGCACTTGCTTGAACATTTCATGTGAATACCTTTTCTTTTCCCTTCCTTGTTTTGTTTTATTTTTCTTTCCTTCTCGTCTGTTATTGTTAGTTTAGGTTTGCTTTTGTTTGTTTTCTATTTTAGTTGTTGGGTTATCCCAAATATTTTTGTCCTTAGGTTCCTCTCATTGATCAAAGAAATGAAATAAGGCATTGTTGTAAAAGTAACATGGATGACACTTAAGGAGCCTAATTGTAATTTTTCTCAATTAACTTATTTAAGTTGATATTATTGAATTTATCATTTCCTGAATTCTAAAGGTCAATGATTCATAATGAAACTTGTGAATTTTAGAATAACTATTTTCTCGTTTGAAGCCATCTAATGCAGTTAAAGAAATATATAAATAAAAATGCAACATTGCTTCAATTCTTATTTGGCTTAAGTTATCATGAATTTGTTGATTTCTTTCTACCTGTGGCTTACTCCCTAATCCTTTATGGATGTAAATGCAAAATCTCCTTTCAAAAGAATTGAGTTAAAATATAAAATCTAAAATTCTTATCAAAAAGGTGATCTTGGCAGCGTCCACCACAAGATTTCTGACCTAGTTAGTAGTAGAGCAATGCCTTTGAAATGGACTAAAGGTATCTCTATTGGGGCTATAAACGTCTGGCTGGTAGTAGAGCAATGCCCACATCACTTCTCCCCAAACTAAATTGTAAAATCTTTTCCTTCAATAATTCTGGTCTTACACAAATCTAAATCTACAAACTTGGACTTTATTCTTGTTTTCACTTTTTTATCTGGATCCTACCCTGATAGTAAATAGCTTCATCACTTGTAAAAATATCTCCATATTTAGTTTGGTCTTGTTTCAATACCAAACATTTCTCAACTTTCAACAAACATACTAAAATTAACCTCCTCCTATGTTGGACTTCTTTCTAGATAAGTCTTAAGATATATTTACATGAAATTGGAGATACACAAACATTTATAACTTATTACCAAACCTTAATGAATCTTTTACAAATGAATCAAGTCATATACAACACTTTAAAACCCTTCCACATACACTAATAAATTTGAATTTTCAAATTATAAAATTTTGAAGAGAAATTTGAAATAAAATTTAAATAATCTATACAAAATAAAACCTAACCTTAATAAAACTTTTTATTTCCAAACTCAACCTCCCTAATATCACACATTAATCATATTTACATTATTTATGATAATGCCCCTACATCAATAATTAAAGACTTAACAATTAAAAACTAAATGAAGAATATAATAAAAACTTATTAAACACTAAACACATTTAAAATTATACTATAACATAAAAACTTACTCGATAGACTATAATTGAAACAAACACCTAAAATAAAAAAGACTAAATCTAAACCTAAAACCATAGGTCACATACCTAAATACCATTAACAAACTTAAACCTAAAATGTCTAAAGCTCATAAAATAAGAACAAGACTAAAACCTAATCATTAAAAATGTAGACCGAAATACCTAAATGAAAATGTCGGACAAAATTTGACGTGAAGGAAGACAAGTCCGAGTGAAATTTGAGTCGGCTACTAATACATCAAATACGCTTGCAATGCAATGAGTTGAGGTTATGTGTCTAGTAAAATTGTTGTGGGAAGAATTCGAAAAAGCTGTTATTTTGTATAATATTTTTAAATAAGAAGAAGAAAGTGAGGAGTAATAAAAATTTCATTAATTTTTTATAAATCTGAGAGATATAAATTTGATAATTTATGATTAGAAATTATTAATGATAAGAATTAAAGTTAGATAAGATTGAACCATCAATGAAGAATTTGACAATAGTATTCATCTGTTCAACACAAATGATAATGTGCATAATCACAATAGAAAAAAATTGCATTTATTAAAATGATTCGTTGCATGTAGCTTTACAACCAAAATAAACCCTCTCAATGCACCAATAAGAGGTCAAAATGATGAAGTTGATGTGGAGTTCTTAATTACTAAAGATGCAAGGGTCATGTTAATCTCTAATATTTGAATAAAATTAGGTAGAGTGTAAATGGAGTTATAAGGTATATTCGATTTATGATATACAAACTTGTGAGTGCCCTACTAAAACCACCGACATGTGTTATGGTCAATTTGACAGTTACTTTGAAATTCTATTTTGAAGATGAAACTTTACATAAAAGTCTAATTACACCAAATACAAAGGGGACACACACACCAACTATCCTTATGATTGTCTTGGGCATTAACAATACACAAGTCACAATGTTTGACTTTTTTGAAAGCTATAATTGGTATATGAAAAAAAGAAAGAACAAAGTTAACATTTGTATCTATTTCACATGTAAAATCCTTAAAAAGACTAAGAATATTGTTGTTATTTACATATGATTGTTATGAAAACATGAAATAAGGAAAACAACTTTTCAAATAGAACATTCGGGAGGAGAGATTGAAATCTTTGAAAGATAAATAATGTCATGTACTTATTACAATTTTCTTTCTATGAATATGAAATGATTCATTATTTGACATTTTAAGTGATGTATATAACACATTTTGATGAATATGAAGTGATTATTTATTTTTCATTTTATCTTACGTATATTACACATATAGACGACTTTTACATACTTCAGTTACTGTCGTTCAATGTGATATATATTAAACATTTTTTTTTATGAAATACTTCATATTAAATATGTTAAATAAAAACACAATATATATTGATGCTACATATTTTGGATAAATTAATGTAAAAGACACCAAGAGATATCATTCTCGAGGTACCTAATCTACTTATATCACAATCTAATATAATGCCTACTCTATTTATATCACAAACCTAATATAATATCTATTCCAGTTATATCACAAAACTAATATAATATCTATTCCAATTATATCACAAAACTAATATAATAATATAGTTTATACGTATTGAAAATAAAATCTTTCAATATTTTTTACATATATATATATATATATATATATATATATATATATATATATATATATATATATATATATATATATAAATTTATAACAATTTAAATTATTTAAGAAAGCAATTTCTAATATATAAAAAACATACATAATTTTGTACTGGGACGAACAATTCTCAATAGAGAGGTCATCCTTTTATCCACCGTAACAAAATAAAAATAAACAATGTTGGTTATTCTTAAGTTTGTTCATATGTAAACAAGGATCCTTTTAAAGGGGTTCCATTGTTACAAAAAAAAATCTAGTGTTTGTGTTTGATTGAAACTCTGCTTTTACATAGATTAGGTGTATAGAATGCTTTTTCGGCTCAGTGCCAAGGACTAAGGGGTATCCATTTTGTCAAATTTACCCAAGACATGATCCCAACCTCATCCTTTTTTGGTATCTCTTAGGATTTGTACCTTAGTAGAGGGCTAGGTAGCACCTTTTACACCATCATCCTCACTCTTGGACTACAACCCACTCGATAAAAAAAAAAAAGTATTTTTTAATCTCTAGCCACCATATAATATCTAATATGAATCTTCATTTCTAGGTGGGACCCTATCCCATGTTGTAAGGGCTTGCGAACTAAAAATTAAGTTTCATTTCAACTAAATATCCACAAAAAATGGGATGCGGTCGTATGAAAGGGTCTTAGTCATATGAGATTGGTTCTAAACAATATAATTATATTAATAAAAAAAATGTTGTTGGTGTGGATAGATGATTTTTCGTGTCAAAAATATTTACTACCTAATACTTACCTAAAATTCACTTAATAAAAGTAAAATAACAATCACATCATGACATGTACGATTCACTATATATATATATATATATAATAACAATCACACCTTGACATGTATGATTCACAATCATGTCAGGTTGTGTGATTGTTATTTCACTTATATATATATAACAACAATCACACATCCTGACATGATTGTGAATCGTACATGTCAGGGTGTGATTGTTAATATATATATATATATATAATAACAATCACAACCTGACATGTACGATTCACAATCATGTCAGGATGTGTGATTGTTATTTTACTTATATATATATATATATATATATATATATATATATATATATATATATACACTTGTACTTGTTGGTCTCCCATGGGCCTAGTAATTAGATTTAGTGGAAAGGTTAACATAAGTTAAACATGTACTAAACAACCACCCTCTTGTTAGGGTGGGGTCCATTGATAGAACATATTGGTGTGGATAGATGATTTTTCGTGTCAAAAATATTTACTGCCTAATACTTACCTAAATTTCACGTAATAAAAGTAAAATAACAATCACATCCTGACATGTACGATTCACAATTATTAGATACCCAATATATATAATATATATTTATTAAGTAAAATAACAATCACATCCTGACATGTACGATTCACAATTATTAGATACCCAATATATATTAATATATATTGGGCCAATATATATTAATATATATTGGGTATCTAATAATTGTGAATCGTACATGTCAGGATGTGATTGTTATTTTACTTTTATTAAGTGAATTTTAGGTAAATATTAGGTAGTAAATATTTTTGACACGAAAAATCATCTATCCACACCAATATGTTCTATCAATGGACCCCACCCTAACAAGAGGGTGGTTGTTTAGTACATGTTTAACTTATGTTAACCTTTCCACTAAATCTAATTACTAGGCCCATGGGAGTCCAACAAGTACAAGTAAATGAATGGAAATAAGTTAATGAATGAAAATATCCTAGTAGAACACAAGTTTTTTTTTTTTTGATAGGGTAAAGTACTTTTGATTGGAGCTATGAACTGGGATGGGACATAACTGGGAGCATATTCTCCATAACTAACATATGGAAGACAAAAGATAGAAAGCTCCAAGGACACCACTTTCTAAGAAAGAGAATACCAAGAAAGAGAGGAAAGACTAAAGCATAAAGAAAAAGTGGAATCCACAAGTCTTCAACACGATGGAAGTCGTAAAAAACAAAAAAGTAACAGAGGATCACCAAAAGACCCAAAAAATGTGAGTAGAATTCCACATCATCCAAGACCTAGATCCGCAAATCATTCATTAGAAGGGCTTATCCACAGGTGGGTACTCCCCTCGCCTAGAAAGGAAACCTTCCAGAATCCATTGAAAACCATTGCATATGAAAGAATGCACTTTTGCTCTTAGTAATTCTACCTCCGATCTGCGTCCTTTCTTCTTTGAAGAGACATCAACATCCACATGACGCTTAAAGCCCTGGAAGGGGGAATCTAGAAAGGGTCCTCTTAAGGAGGGAAAGGTAGTTGAATATGGAAAACTATATATTAATGTCCACTAAATATTAAGATTAGCCCATCACAATGTAATACATACAATATAAAGAAGATAAAAAGAACACAATAAATACTCAAAGACTATAAAAGAAAATTTAAATTTACAAAAGGTATTTAAAAAGTACAAATTACACATGATAAAATATCGTAAAGAAAATAAAAATGAGGAGAGTTCCATATAGTAAAATAAAACATATTATTTAAAAAAAACATTTTTAATACTCAAAATAAAAAAGAAATATATATTAAATTAGTGATGAAATATTTTTATATTAAAAATGTGAAAGAAGTAAAAGTGAAATGTTATTTAATAGTATCTTTTTAAAAAAAATTATGTATTGAAAAAAGTCAAAACACACTAATTTTTAAGACTATTTTGAAAGGGCTTTAAACATTTTAAAAGATTTTTAATTTAATTATGAACTACACTAAGTTTAAAAGGGTAATATTAATTAGAATAGCATCACATTTTGAACTATTAGACCCTATTGACCGTTAGATTTAACCTCTACTTCCTACTTCTTAGGCCTTAACAAAGACACCTGTCGCCATCTATAATAGTAGATTGATTAAAATATGCACTCAAATTATTTGAAGTGTAAAACTAATAATTTTTTAGGGGTACAATACAATACCAATATGATGTGATGTGATGTTGTCTTTTTTAAAGAATATAAAGATTGCGGAGATCTTTTCATGTTTTTGTATCCTTCCCACTTATTTCCCTCACTAACTTTATTTTATTTTATGTACTTCTTACATGTGTCATTTCTGAAATAATTATTTTTGCTTCGGATGCTTCGGACAAAAACTTCGCCAATGATTTATTATTTGTATAATATACTTAAGCTTACGTATTGATGATATCAATGCCACGACCTTATGAAACTAATTATCAAAATTATAATTATAACGTTTTGATCATTTAAAGATGTATCCCTTGGACGATTATTAGATTGGTAGAGAGATTTTTTTTTTAAGATATAAAAATTTGGATTTTTTTAAAGATATAAGAAGTTGGAGTTATAAATCAATTTGAAACGTTTAAATTAGTTTCAACAATTATAGTCAATCTAATATGTTTTTTAAAAATTGAATATAAGTGAAATTAGATACAACTAAACCTCTAAACTAATCACTTATATACATCATATTCAATTGATTGCGAGTTTTTTTATCTTTTTACGACAATTATTTTTTTCCATCATCTAATCAAAACACAATAAATATTACTTAATATTGTTTAACTTAAAATTTATTTTTGAAAGATATTTTTTATTGTTTATTTTTAAATTTTTTTTTCGTTGGGTATTTCATCGGGCAATAATTTCCTAACTATATGACTATTTTCAATTAATGAAACATACTCAGTTTTCATTGTACAGGGAAGTGATTGTTTTTGAAAATGAGCTCTAGTCTTTGGGCAAAAGTAAGAAAATATTTTATATTAAAATTAAGTGTTTGATGCCCATCACTGTATACACTAGCATACACATATCTTAGATATTTGTCATGTTTCATATTTAATATTTTGATGATGAAAAGTTTTTGCCTAGTGTGTTTCATTTAATGGGAGTGTATTTCAACAATTAGGGCATTTTATTTTGTTTTATCATTATTATTATTTTGGTTTAGAAATTTTTTTGGGAGGAATGCAACACACTCGAGAACTTTCGATTTATGAATGGGTGCAACATGTAAGTATGTTTTGCTAATGAACACTTTTTTTAATTGTTTAAATTTTTTTGGTTAATATGTAATACAGGGAAAATATATTCATTGTGTATATATAATATGTATGAATCAAAATATGTGGATGGTATACCATATGGTATAAAGTACAGATGTATATTGCTTGTAGGATATTTAGAAGGGACATTTCACTTTTTTTTAAGTATTTTTTTTTGGATAATATCTTCAAAGAGATGTCATATTTGGGTAAAAGATTCAAGGAGGTATGGGTATCTCTTCTACCACAATCATTTAAGGTTTGTTTTTCACTGGTCTTCTTCAAAAATAGTCAACGAACCGTGCATGTACCGGTCAAGAAAACCAACAAGATTGAAACCTTATGGCTCATGCAAAAACTGAGGTAAAAAAGAAGACCAAACATAATTCCAATCAAGACCGGAATTGGAAGCATACCCCACAATTGCAAAAATCAATGGAGAAGAAGCCAATGATCAACCAAGGAGAACCAAAAACAACAACAACCAACTGACGAGGAAAAGACAAATTTACATAGATTTTAGAAATCAATTTGGTTATTATCTAAGGCTAACATGGGTAAGAAATCATTTGTTAGCTTTATCGACCACCATAAGGGAGGATGAACAAAGCCTTTCACTTTAGATTGATCAAGAGCCCAATTAGCAAATGCATCCGTAACTTTATTGAAATAGCCGTTTGATTTCAAAAGAGAAAGATCAATGGTTGGTGTTCAATCGTACCGAAGATCCAACGACGAGCGGGCGAGGATAGTGTCATTGGGTGCCAAAGATCTAACGGTGAGCGTTTGATCATGCATTCAAGATCAATGGTGAGCATCATGTCAAAAGGTTAGCATAAGTGAGAAGTTGACAAGTGGTAAGATCTCAGGTGTTCTGATAGAGATCCAATGGTATGCATCGATCTGACAGGTGTCAGTGGTTCCCAAAGATCTAATGGCGTGTATTCACTCATACATTAGATCAATAACGAGCAATGAGTCAAAGGGTCAAAGGATCTCCAGGGAGAATAAGAAGCTACCAAGTGTCACAAGCATGTTAGACTGTCAAAAAATCTAGGGCTCACATTTAATCATATAAAAATAGATCTATGGTGTGCAAGAGGTCAAAAAGTCAGTAGGGTCTTATGGGGCAAATAAAAAGCTGACAGTTGGCACAATATGAAAGGTCTAGATCAAGATCGATGATCAATATTAAAAGTTGAAGACATTGGGTCTAGGAAGATCAACTGTGCTCGTTTAAATGCTAGGAAGCATATTGATGATCAATATTAAAGGTTAAAAGACAAGAGATTTCAAGTGAAGAACAATGGCCACCTAGGTTAAAATGGAGGTAAATCCTGTAAAGAACATCTTGTTGCCATTAGAGCTCGATCAAATGTCACAAACAGACATAATTATACAGTTAGGGGTTGTCAATATAAGGTTTCAACACCATGAACCTCTGGTTCAAAGATTTAGAACACATAGGGTCCATCCTTTTGGGTTGCAGTATGGTTTTTTGACTGTGATCTTTGTTCTTTTAAGGACACCTATGTATATGGTGAGTTCTTGATTTCCATAAATGCCCAGGGACAAGATAGGTATATTTAGACCTAATGGGGATCAAGAACGAAGCTATGTAACCTGTAGGCTTTGCATCGATATATAGCTATAAGAAAACCAATGAAGGAGATTGGTTTTCAATCTATAATATAAACCTATGATTAGATATTGAGTAGGGGCAGATATGAATGGTTATGGAAAAGTGTCTCACATTTCAATATGGTCCTAGCTCTGACAAATAACTGCTAAAAGTAGACCTATAACATGGCTCTGTTAAGTTCATAGATATAAGGACCTTGCCCTCATAATGAAACAAGTGGAGATAGCATAAGGTCCCAAGATGGAGATATAGTGGTTAGAGAAAGCATTTATAACATTTAATGGATTTTAGGGTGTCTAAGGGTTTTCCTTCATAAGCAGGATCATGACTTGCCACCTTTGGCAACTATTGTCCTCTAGTTATTTTCTCTTAGCGAATGAGAGGATTCAGGGGATATTGGGATAAACAAAAGATAACTTGTCAATATTGAATAGGGGCTGATTTGATCAAAAAAGTGGTAGCTCAATTAATGACTTCTGTACTCATGCTCCCTCTTCTCTCTCTCCCTTTTTGATATATTACCCGTTCTTTCCAATTTGTAATCTCTATCTCAGTTTTTAGAAGAAAATACTTTTTCTCAATTTTGGTAGAGCAGAGACTCTCATTTGATAAGGCTAGACCCTATCAAAACTTGTATAAAAAACCTCTTGAAGCTAATAAGATTTCATTTACCTATCTCTTGCTTTTGAACTGTGTTTAGTAAGCTTATGCATGATGGCATTATGAAGGAGAATCTTCCATGCCCATTGTCCTTCTTTCTTGACTATTTTAGGGTGTTTTATAGTTGATTGCAGGTTTGCATTTGTGTTCTTTCTGCCATTAATGAAACCCTGGTGTGAGTCTTAGAATTCCTCCTAGTTTCATTCATTACTTCATGAACCTAGTGTATGAAATACTTATGCAATTAGCTAGATTTTGAGATTGTGTGAGTTAGTGCTATCTTATACTTCTTTAGTGTATGTTTCATGCTTGTGTGAGTTCTCATTTAATTTGATGCATCACCCTTTTAGCCTTCTTAGGAGCCCTTTAACCCCTTTCTACCCCTTTTCTCAGTGCAAACATTAGTATAGGTGATCATCAAGAGGCAATTGACCTTCTTTAGAGGTTCAACCCCACTATAGGTGACCCACAGCCTGGGGTTGTCCCAATAATGTAGCTCAATTCGAAAGGGCTTGAAAAACCCTCTCCAAGGGTGCAAATTGAAGCCACAACAATTTTTGGTATGCTCGATGGGACACACATTCAAAGAAGATTAGTCAAAGTTGATGCTATTTTGATCAGTTGCAACAGTTATAGCTCCTAAGCAACAACGTCAGGTGACTCCAAAAGAACATTCAACATTCTAGTAGTAGAATAATGACTTCATCTCATGCCAAAGGTGATAACAAGGTTAACTTTAAGAGGTATTCCATTTGAATTTGTTGAATTGACTTTAAATTCAGTCAAAAGGTTAAGGTTTGCTAATACACACCCATATAAAGGTAACTTTGTTCCTAAATCACTTTCACGGCCCACCCCTGTAAGGAGACCTTTGTTACACCCTTTCATAGCCATGGCAGTCCCTAGAGCTTTTGTGGCTTTTAATGGCCAAAGTCCTTTGGCCCTCCCTCAATATGATCCTATTCTAGTAGCAATTCTCAAAAGTGTACCTTATTTTACTGGAGACCAAGCTACAACCCCTTCTGAACACCTCATGGATATAGCTAACTTCTGCAACATTCATGATATCAATGAGGAAAATGTATCAATTAGGTTATTAGCCATATCTTTCAAAGTTAAAGCCTTATACTGATTTAGAAGCCTTACTGCTAATTCCATTTCCACATGTGACCAATTAGGAGAGGCTTTACGTAAAATATTTGAGAATAAAAGTGACCATTTATCACTTGTAGAGTAATTAACTGCAATAAAATGAGCCCCTCATGAGGTCATGCAAGACTTCAATACAAGGTTCTAAAAAACTTGGGACAAAATCCCAGTCTCTGTTAGGCCTACCCCTAGCTTTGCCTTCCTATACTATTAAAAATACCTTAATAGTGACATTGCAATAATGATCTAGTCTATGGGAGGGAACACATTGCCAAATTCATATGAGGTGGTAGTCAGAGCAAACAATTATTTGTTGCAGGCTGGCAAGCTTACACCTAGACCACCAATGCTTTTATTTCATGAGATCAAACCATATCCTGTTTCTATTCCTCCCCTTGATGTCATTCCTCCTATGCCTACAATTGTTTATATACCCTCACCTAAACAAGAAAAGGCTTCCACTAGTGGATCTAGTGATTCCCAAGAACAAAATAACTTTCAAGAGCTTAATAACATGTTTCAATCTTTGAGAAATGAACTAGTAAATGTTAAGAGGCAGCAAGCTTTCAATAGGCCTCATCAAGCCTCATATCAACCTCAACAACAAGCTTATCAAGCAAGTAGGCCACCCTACAAATGAAACTTCCAAGGCCAAGGCCAAGGTCAAAACCAAGGACAAGGGCAACCTATTTATACTAGATAGAGCAACTATAATCCAAATTTTGCAAGCACTTCCAACACGTTGGTCCCTATTTAGAATAATTTTGATCAAGAAGCTGAGGGTACCATGCCTTAGAATCAATCTTTTGGGCAATCCATTATCCCAAAAACTGACTTCAACCAAGCTTTCAATGATCAATGGCATCAGGCTACAAATTATGGGTACAATCAAGCCCTTATGGCTTAGAACACAAAGGTTCCCATGATGACAAAACCAAAAGAGCCTCAAAAAGGTCAAAGCCTTAATCAAGGACCAAGCCAGTATGGTGCTACAATGGATAACTATGAGCAAGAAGAGTGTTATGCACTCAATCAATAGGTTAGTTCTAGCCAGGCATACATCCTAGTGGTAGAAAATACAAGGTTCAAAAGAAGGAACATGGATGGTAATTAGGAATTAGTCAAAGAGATTCCTACCATTACTCCTTCAATATCAAATCCAAATGGATGTGCTACTATTCCAAGGGTTCCAATAGTTTCAAGGAATCAAATCAGGGGAATGTCTTTGTTCCCCAATACTCACAAATTCAAAGTACAGTTATGGCTCCCAAAGCACAACCAAAGGTTGGTGTTTCACCTATCAACATTATGGAACAAATGCAAAGGTCCAATGTGAGTGTGTCAATGTGGGATATGCTCTCCATACATATTAGGTAGACATCCTCCAAGAAGGGTTGTCAAGAATCAATGTTTCTGAGAAACCACCAGTCAAGGAGAATGTGGTTCTCACCAATGCAACCAAAGGACCAAATGAAGGGAAATCAATTAAGGTGTTCAAAAATCCTCCCTTCTACATTTTAGTGATCATTGGTGACTCTTTAGTGCATAATTACTTGGTAGATAGTGGGGCTATCACATAAATAATATCAAAGTCTATAGTAGACTAACTTGCTCTAAAGTATGAGCCCCAATCTAAAGGAGTGATACAACTTGATGGTTCTTCTACCAAGTCATCTGGTATCATTAAGGACCTTAACTTAACCCTACATGCTTGTCCTAGTGTCACAGTGGTTTAAGATGTGTTGATCCTAGATGTGCCTCCTCATTTTGTCCTATGTTTATCCAGAGAATTCACTACAAAGATTGGAAGTTATCTTGCATTAGATTGGTCATACATGGCATTCAGGACAAGATATGAAATCTAGGCATCCATTAAGGTTCAACCTATTGCACAATTCCACATAGAACCTTATGGGCCAGATAGCATAAACCTCAATTGCACCATCCTTGATGAGGATGAACATAATGTGGGTTAAGAATTAAACACTCACCCCGAGGAGATACCAGACATGTTCTTGGATGAGCTATGGAATGACCATCAGTCAATGGATCCCTTGGAAGGAGTTGAAGAGAGGGATATGGGTGTCTATTGCTTACATGAAGAGAATTAGTCCATGCCATCCCTAATTAGACCTAAAGAAGATCCTAGTGGCTTATGGAAATTATTCTTTGATGGTTCAAGGAGCAAACATGGAGTAGGTGCAAGTGCAATGCTAGTATCCCCCTCAAGTGACAAATATTTTTATTCTTACAGGTTCCAATTCAATTGCTCTTGCAATGCAATAGAATATGAATGAATCATCCATATCCTTCAATGGGATAATAAGAGAGGAATAAAGCAATTGTAAGTTTATGGGGACCCAGGTTAGAACCCAAAATATCACCAAGAATCCCTTTATGAAGTCCTACAAACATAGAGTATGGGACCTAATTGAGGATTTTGAGGCTTTTAACATCCAAGCCATACTAAAAAACCAGAATCAACATGCTAATAGGTTGGTAGTTGTGGGAGCTCAATTTGATATCCCCAATGATTTGAAAAATACTAAGGTGCAACCACATGTCAAACTGGTGGTGAGACCATCAGTGCCAGACAACGAAGCTCAATGGAAAGTCTTTGAAAATGTCATGTAAATTCCCTATTTCATGTATTAGGAAGCAAAATTATCTTCAATGAACCAATAAAATTTTTAACATCAACATGAAGAGAAAATATTTCAATTGAGATCCAATAAGCTTCCTAGAGGGCTTGTCACCCTTAAAGGTCTTTTCCATGAGGAAGATCATATGAGAAAAGACAAGGCAGTGATGTCAATCAATGAAGAGAACTATGAAAGAGTCTTTATCTTCAAGGACAAGCTCCTCAAGCTTGGGAAGGTAAGCACTAAAGCTAAAAGGCATAATTTTATAGAACTTTGTAAAGAATAGGCAGACATTTTTACTTGGGAATATAATGACCTAAAAGGCTTTGATCCCAAGATGGCCCAACACACTATAGAACTAGAAGCTAATGCCAAGCTTGTCAGCAGAAGCAGAGGCCTATAAACCCCAAAATAGAAGAGCTTATGAGGAAAGAATTGACCAAGTCAATCAAATCCAATATCATATTTCCCATTAAGCACTCTTCATGGGTAGCTAATTTGGTGCTTGTAAGGAAGAAGAGCAAGGAAATCATACTGTGTGTTAATTTTAGGGATCTAAACAAGGTCTCCTTGAAATATCACTATCCTTTTCCATTCATGGAACAACTTCTTCAAATAGTTACTGGTTCATAACGCTTCTCCCTCTTAGATGGATTTTTAGGTTACAATTAGGTACTGGTGAGAGAAGAAGATCAATATAAGATTTCCTTCACCACAAAGTGGGGCACATATGCTTACCATAATATGCCTTTTGGATTGTCAAATATCGAGGCAACTTTCCCAAAAGCCATGGACATGGATTTCTAAGGGTTTTGGAATCAAATGGTGTTGGTCTTCTTGGATGACATCACAATTTTCTCCAAGAAAGCTAGTGAGTACATGCACCATTTGAGGTTGATCTTTGAAAGATGTAAAGAGTATGGGATCTCTTTAAATCCTAAGAAATGTGTGTTTACCATCCATGAAGGCAAAATTTTGGGTCACATTGTCTCAAAGGAGGGATTATCCATTAACCTTAATAGAATAAGTGTTATCTTGGCACTATCTCTACCCAAGCACAATAAAGGAATCTAGAGCTTCTTTGGGAAAATAAACTTTGTGAGAGGTTTATCCCTAGTTTTGCAAACTTGGTCAAACCCATCACCATCATATTAAAAAATAGCCAAGTGTTTACTTGGTCAAATGAAGGTAAGGAAACATTTGAAGCCATCAAGTAGGCCATTGCCCAAACACTCTTGCTCATAAATCCTGACTTCTCAAAGGATTTTATATTGTACACCTTTTCCAATATTGACAACATATTAGCTATGCTGATGCATAAGAATGGTGAAGGACTTGAGCAACCAATTACTTTTTTTAGTCAAAGTCTAGAGGGATATGAGGCAAGGTATACCTTCATAGAAAAATAGGTTCTTGCAACTTTGAGGAGTCTAAATAATTTCAAACCAATGCTATCCAATAGTAAGGTTCATCTTATGATGTCTCATCCTAGAGTGAGGTACTTTCTCTTCAACAAATATTTGAATGAGAAAAGAGTAGGCTGGATTACAAAGGTCATGGAGTATGATGTGGAGATCAAAGTCACCAAGTTGGTAAGAGCCAAAGGCTTGTGTGAGCATATGGTGGATGAACTTTAAGAGGACAAAGAGGTTGTTTTCGTGACATAAGATAACTCAAAATTAGATGCACCTCCACTTCAAAATAGCTGGCTCCAAGATATGACCCATTTCTTGATGATAGGAGAATGCCCTCAAGGTTTAGATAGAGCAAAAAGAAGGTATTTTAGGCTTCATTCCATACCTTATGCATTATTTGATGGTGTTATTTTTAGAAGGGACCTTAATGGGGTGCTTCTTAGGTGCATTGATGACAATCAAGTGACAAAGCTATTAGAGTAGTTTCAGATGGACCTGTAGGAGGCCATTTTGCTCCAAGAATAATAATGGCAAAGGTAATTAGAGCTGGCTATTATTGGCCTAGCCTTTTCAAAGATGCTTATGCATGGGTTAGAAAATAATAAAAGTGTGCCCTATTTACAGGAAAGCAAATATTAGCATCTCTTCCACTCAACCCAATTTAGGTGGAATAACCCTTCATGCAATGGGGGTTAGACTTCATAGGGATGATCAATCCACCTTCTAGTGCAGGACATAAGTGGGTGCTCACCGTAATTGACTACTTCACCAGGTGGGTGGAAGCAATTTCTTTGAAAGAAACCAATGAAATAATAGTATTGGACTTCTATGATAACATAGTGACCAGGTTTGGTGTCCCAACTACTATAATTTTAGATAATGCCTTAGTATTTGTGGGCATGAAGATAAGTGAACAGGCACTTAAGTTGGGTATTTACCTCAACACATCTTCTAACTACTACCCTAAAGGTAATCGACTGGTAGAGTCCACAAACAAGAACTTGCTAAGGATTATCAAGAGGACCATGGAAGAAAATTAGAGAGTGTGGCATACAAAGCTAAGGATAACCTTATGGGCTGACAAAGTGACTCCCAAATCTATCATTAGAAATTGTCCATATGTCCTTGTATATGGAAGGGAAGCTAAATTTCCCATCTCTCTTAAACTACCTGTATTGGAGTTATCCCATCAGTTAGAGTTGATGTAAAGTGAGATTATGAGTGTGAGGATGGCAGAGCTCATGGAGCTTGAAAAAACTAGGGACCTTGTAATGAAGACATTAGAGCCATGTCAAGATCAAGTCAAGGAAGCCTTTGACAAGAGAGCCCTAATAATGGATTTCAAGAAAGGGGACCTAGTCTTCAAGTAGGACTCAAATAAGGCCAAGCCAGTCAACCATACCAAGTTTGATAGCTTTTGGAATGGTCCTTATTTGATCCATAGATGCAAATAACATAATGCTTTTCAGCTTGCCCAATTGGATAGAGAGGTACTACCCATCCCAGTCAATGGCATTCATTTAAAGCCTTATTATTAAAAGAGTTTGTAACTATTGTATGATATTATAGCATATTAGAGTAGTTTTCTATGCTTTCTTCTAAGTGCTTTGAGCACATTTATTTTAGTTGTGTGTTTCCATTTCAATAAATGTCTGTGGCACAGTTGTTTATTTTGCTCTTTTGTTCATTTTTACTTCAAGAAGAAGCTTCAGAAAGGGTCATCCCTCTAGTCAATCTCACAATAGTTTTAGTTGAGAGGAGAGACCATGACTCTATGTACCCAATGGATCAATTTAAGGCCACTAGTCTTTTGCATAACAGGCATGCAACCCTAGGATGTCACCAGAAATGTTGGCCTATATACAAAAATTTGCCTAGATGATCAATTTCTAAAGATATTGTTATGGAGTAATCAAATAAGTAGAATTATTGATTGAGGAGGAGATCAAAGGTCACTTACAAAGCTTTTGAAACACTTTAATCAAACTTAAAGTGTAATTTATTGATCTTTGACAAGCAGGTCTTGAGACAGGTCCAAGGTTGTAAAGTGTAAAGATCAATAGGTTCTTATGGTGATCATAACCTTCATGGACATAAAGCAGGTTTCACAGGTCTCAAGGACTCATTTTGAGCCTTGAAAGATCAAGCATAAGCTTTGAAGATCCAGACCTTCATCAGGATGTCATGTAAAAATAGACTGGCCAACCTAATTATGCATTTTATATATATACTAAGAAAGCCTCTTAGGGCCAAAATAAATGCATGGACATGAATTTATTCATGCCTATATCATCCTTTGCAAATTTCATAACTTGATGAGTTGTCTATCTCAATTTATAAAGATTTAAAGTTAGACTTGCTGAATGAGACATTCATATGGATGTCAAGTTTAGGCTTCATGAAATAGCCATTTGATTTCAAATGTGAAAGATCAATGGTTGGCATTCAATCATACCAAAGATCTAATGACAAGTGGGTGAGGATAGTGTCAATGGTCCCCAAAGATATAAAGATGAGTGTTTGATTATGAAATCAAGATTAGTGGTGAGAATCAAGTCAAAAGGTCAACATAAGTGAGAAGTTGACAAGTGGCAAGATCTTAGGTGTCTTGATAGAGATACAATGGTACGTGTCGATTTGATAGTTATTAGTGGGTCCCAAAGATCTAATGACATGTATTCACTCGTACAGATCTAATTAATAATGAGAAATGAGTCAAAAGGTTAAAGGATCTCTAGGGTGAATAAGAAGCTTCCAAGTGTCACAAGCATGCTAGATTGTCATAAAATATAGGGATCATGTTTAATCATACAAAAATAGATCTATGGTGTGTAAGAGGTCAAAAATTTAGTAGGATCTTGTGGGGCAAATAAAGAACTGATAGTTGGTACAATATGAAAGGTTCAGATCAAGATCAATGATCAATATTAAAATTCAAAGACAGTGGGTCCAAGAAGATCAATGGTGCTCATTCAAATGCTAGGAAGCAGATCGATGGTCAATATTAAAGGTCAAAAGACAAGAGATTTTAAATGGAGAATAATGGTGACCTAGGTTAAAATGGAGGAAAATCTTGCAAAGAACATCCTGTCGCCATTAGAGCTCGATTGAATGTCACAAATAGACATAATTATATAGTCAGGGGTTATCAATATAAGGTATTTGAAACACATAGGGTCCATCCTTTTGGGTTGTAGTATAGTTTCATGATTATGATCTTTGTTCTTTAAAGGAGGAACAATGGTGACCTAGGTTGAAATGGAGGCAAATCCTACAAAGAACATCCTATCGCCATTAGAGCTCGATTAAATGTCACAAATAGACATAATTATAAAGTCAGGGGTTATCAATATAAGGTTTCAATGCCATGAACCTCTAGTTCAAAGATTTGGAACACACAGTGTCCATCCTTTTGGGTTGTAGTATGGTTTCACAATTGTGATCTTTGTTCTTTAAAGGACACCTATGTATATAGTGAGTTCTCAATTTCCATAAATGCCTAAGGATAAGATAGGTCTATTTAGACCTAATGGGGGATCAAGAATGAATCTATGTAACCTGTAGGCTTTGCATCAATATATAACTATAAGAAAACCAATGAAGGAGATTAGTTTTCAATCTATAATATAGACCTATGATCAGATATTGAGTAGGGATAGATATGAATGGTTATGGAGAAGTGTCTCACATTTCAATATGGTCCAGCTCCAACAAACAACCTCTAAAAATAGAATTATGGCATGGCTCTATCAAGTCCATAGATATAAGGACTTTAACCTCATAATGAAACAAGTGGAGATAGCATAGGATCCCAAGATGGAGATCTAGTGGTCAGAGAAAACAACTATAGAATTTAATGGATTTCAGGGTGTTTAAGGGTTTTCCTTCATAAGCAGGATCATGACTCACCACCTTTGGCAACTATTGTCCTCTAGTGCATTTCTCTCAGTGAATGAGAGGATTTGGGGGCTACTGGGACAAACAAAAGAAAACTTGTCAATAGAGAATGGGGACTAATTTGATAAAAAAGGTGGTAGTTTAAGTAATGACTTTTGTATTCATTCTCCCTCTTCTCTCTCTCCCTTTCTGATATATTATCGATTCTTTCCATTTTATAAGCTCTCTATCAGTTTTTAGAAGAAAAGACTTTCTCTCAATTCTATTAGAGTAGAGACTCTCATTTGATAAGGCTAGACCCTATCAAAACTTGTATGAAAGACCTCTTGAAGCTGATAATATTTCCTTTACCTATCTCTTGCTTTTAAACTGTGTTTAGTAAGCTTGTGCATGATGGTATTGTGAAGGAGAATATTTCATGCCCATTGTCCTTTCTTGACTATTTTAGGGTGTTTTCTAGTTGATTATAGGTCTGAATTTGTGTTCTTTCTACCATTAATGAAAACCTAGTGTGAGTCTTAGAATTCTTCCTAGTTTCATTCATTACTTCATGAACCTAGTGTATGAAATACTTATGCAATTAGCTAGATTTTGAGATTGTGTGAGCTAGTGCTATCTTCTAATTCTTCAGTGTATATTTCATGTTTTTATGAGTTCTCATTTAATTTGGTGCATCACCCTTTTATCCTTATTAGGAGCTGTTTACCCCCTTTATACCCCTTTTTTCAGTGTAAATATTAGTAAAGGTGATCATCAAGAGGAAGCCGACCTTTTCCAAAGGTTTAACCCCACCATAAGTGACCCACAGCCTGGGGTTATCCCAATAGTGCAAATTGAAGCCACAATAGGAACAATTAGAACTAGGATATGAAAGTAGCTTAATCCAAAACCAACTAGATGTTATTTCACCCAAATTGGGAAGCAGTATTAAGTCCTTCCACAATGGCTTGCCCTTCAGTTGAATTGTTGGTGATAATACCAATTTTGGTAGAAAAAAGGAAATCAATGGAATTATCCAAATCCCTACCAATGCCTCCAATGCTGACATAACCATGATTTCCCCTCGAAGCGTCATCTATATAGATTCTATTGAAGACTGGATTGGAATGAAAGAACAACCCTTACCACTAGAATCTACCTAGGACAAAGGGGAGAAGAAATAATGTGAAGAGCCTAAAGAGTGATCATCCCTCATTGGGAAGGTACTATAGGGTGTTTCATTAAGTGCATGACCAATTTTTTGATATTATTAAGAGTGTTCAGACAAATCCAAACACTATTAGTAGCCTCATGCTTAAAAATTCTAGCATTTTTCTCCTTCCACGTGTTTCATAAGATGGAAAAACCCCAGTCAAAATGATCTGATTAGAAAATAATTAAAACTAAAAAATATGACTTTAATCCTAAAGGGGTTGAATCAGGGATGCAATACTTATCCATGAGATTCCCAAAAGACTCACTAAGAACTGCCACTACTCAGTAATGAAGGGACACAAAAAGAATGGATGAGAAAATTTTCCTCATGATCCCTAACTAGGACACATCTAAAGGGGCCATTAAATCCCCTTTTCATAAGTTGATCTCCTATAAGATCTCTATCATGAATGAGAAGCCAGATGAAAAACCTAACTTTAGGTCATAAATTATGACTCCCAATTTGCTTAAAAATATTTTTGAGAGGTTAAATAAAAGGATCACAAAGAGAACTATAACCATTTACCATATTGTAGATTCCATTACACTTTCCTCCCCAAGCTAATAAGTCTTCCTCATTTGAGCAAGAAAGATATCTGTCTTTAAGAATATAAAGAAATTAGATTTTAGATTCTAATGAAAGTCAAATCAACCAAGATTCAGGGAAAATACATTTCCTTTCAATTGCCCATTCTTTGCTGGGCCTATTTGAGTACTTGGAAACTGTGATCTAATATTCATGATGCATTTTTTCCATGAGACCATGAAAATGATGATATTTTAAAAAGAGGGGTGAAACCATCCCAAAAATTAGTCTAAAAGTGGGCCTTTTTACCATTCTTGATGATCTAAAACAACTTATTCTTAATCAAAGACTCACCAATTTTTAGAACAGTTAGCATATGAGATCCTTTTGATCAAGAAGTTTATTTTTAGCATATTTGGTTTAACATTTGTGCCCAAAGTTATGATGGAGATTGAATAAGATACCAATAAATCTTAGCAGCTAAAGCTTGACCATTTAGCTGAGCCAAACAAAAACCCAAACCTCCTTGATTTTAGAGACAAAGCATAGTCCATTTCACCAAAGACCATTTTTTAATAAGTCAAGGCCCCTTCCATAAAAACTTGTGGCATGTTTGATCAATTACTTTGAAGATGGCCTTGGGAACATGCAAGATGGAAGAGAATTAAATGGGAATAACTTGTTGAACATTCTTGATCAAGGTGATTCATTTACCGTAGAGAGCCATCTATTGGTCCATTTAGAAATTTTAGTTTTCATCCTATCCACTAACAAGCTCCAATTATAAACTTTGCTTTCCCACAAGGGAACATTGAGGTAGATAAATGGAAAATAAGCTTTTTTTGAAAGTGAAGTCTATCAAGAATCATAGCTTCCTATCTCGAAGATGTGTGAAAAAAATAAAATTTTGACTTGTCCTCACTAATAATCTGACCAGTTACATCCTTAAAAAGTTGTAACTTATTGTTAAATTTTGAATCCTCTTAAGTTAAAGCTTTGCCCATCAGGGAAGAATCATCCATGAACTACAAATGCATCATTGGCATAGGAAGAGTAACACTTGCTATAATTCTTTCTTCTCTAGCTTTGGCAATAATTCTACCCAAACTTTCTACCATAATGATAAACAAATAAGGAGAAAAAGGGTCTCCTTGCAAAATAACTTTGGAGGATCCAAAAGGCTTGGTGGGATAACCATTAATTAGAATTGAGAATAAACTAAAAAAATACAACCTTTCACCCAAAGAATCCATTCCTTAAAAAACCTAAAATGCTCAAGCATTCTTAAGAAGAAGGCCTAATCAACCTATCATAGTCTTTGGAGAGATCCAAACTTATAAGCATAACCAAAGTTTTTTGGTGTTTCATAGAATGGATAGCTTATTGAGTGAACACAATCTCATCAAGGATTTGTCTACCAGACACATACCCACATTGCTCAAGGGAAATAGTTTTGTGGAGGGGCTGCAATCTATTAGCCACAATTTTGGAAATGATTTTGTACAAAACATTACATAGAGCAATAGGATGAAAGCTGAAAATATTAATTACCTTTTACACCTTTAAAACTAAAGCAATGAAAGTTTTGTTGATTTTTAAAAAAAATAACTTTAACTATTTTAGCTTCTTCCACAACCTTTAATAAGTCCTCCTAAATAATATCCTAGAATTCTTGATACAATTTATTAGGAAACCCATCTAACCTAAGGGATTTCCCTTTACTCATGTTGAAGACAACATGTCTTAATTATGATAAAGAAATGCTATTAAGAGAACAATTATCCTCCGTAGTGTTTTTTGGTTAAAAAATAAGATGGATGCATTTGTAATATGTTTACAAAGATTTTGTAGTTTGTATTTTTTATTAGAAGTAATATAGGTTCAAAATATGCATTCCATATATGTATTCATTTTGAAAAAGGTATATGGGCTTATAAAAAATAAGTTTTATTTTTTTATAATACTTTGAGGCCGCCAATACATTCTCATATATGTTTTAAGCAAACCCAAAAATAAAGTATTGCATTATTAAATTTTTTTACTTTTGTCTTGAAAAGGTGATATAGGTTAGATCTATTAGGCGACTATTTATTATACAAATAAAAATAAAAGACTTCAAAATAAATGAGAGCATCTGAAAAATTGCTACTTGTCAACTCTGAGCATATATCAAACTAAATATAATTAATATATATATATATATATATATATATATATATCATTTAGTTCATATAAAATTTAAACTATAGAGTGTTGTGAGAAAGCTGGCCTTATAGTGATATTATGTTTTCTATTTCTAAGGGTTTATAATTTGTGAAAAATCTCAAAGAATTACTTATTTTGAATACATGTATTAATCTCTAAATTGGGCCATCTCTAAATTGGGTCATACATTTGCATTTAAATGCTGGGGTAATGAGCTTATGCAAGTAAAGATTTAGTATTAGATTCTAAACTTTTTAAAGAGAGTTAATTTTTCTTGGTTGTTGATTTTGATTCATTTTTAAACTATGTTTATGATGATACATTCTTTTATGTTTTTAAGGGATTTTAAAGTAATGCTAGTTTCAACTAGTCAAAAAATTGATTTTTATAAAAAATGTCAGGATCCTCCTTAGAGTACAATTGATTACCTTTGTATAAGCAACTAAACACAGAATTAAACCAGAAGTAATAAGTAACTAGAATTCAGAAATAGCAAAGAATATGAGATACGAGAAACAATACAATCTGTATTAACACTCTTCCAGAAGGAAATACAATGAAGAAATCTCACTCTTCTTCCTCACACCTCTTGGGTGTCCAGTAATTATCCCTCAAGAGTTCTCTCTCTCTCAATTACAATCAACTCAACATTGAGTTGTTCCCTCCACCAGTCAGTGACAATCAACCCAATGGTTGTTGTTGCCTACTTCCAGTCCACTAGCAGATCTCCTTGATCTTGCACCTTGTTGTGTTGCAGATCTTCTTGATTTTGCTATCCCATAGATCTAATTGACCTTGCACACACACTCCCGCAGGTCTCCTTGATCTTGCACACCCTGCAGATCAACTAACCTTGCTTACCTATAGATCTACCTGATCTTGCTACCTACAAATCAACTGATCTTACACTTTGAAGGATCTCGTCCTTGTCCTTGATTACAATACAGCCCCATGAGTCTCTTAAATATATCCCAAAACAAACAATAATTAGAAAAGTGGACTCAAGACTAAAATTAGTCTTTACATGCAAACTAACTGTTTGTCTAACTAACTGTTCATCTAACTAATAGTTTTGGAAATGCACAGGTGACTGATATCAGTTCTTGTCTGTCTAGAGATGATCGACGTCGGCCGATTCATGACCGATGTCGGCAGATGCCGGTCTATCCCTGACTAATGTCGGTAGGGTCTAACTGACATCGGTTATTGTGTAACCCAACAACCTCCACCATTTGCATAATAGTGAAGCTTTTAGCTCCACAATTTAACAATCTCCCACTTGGAGATAAACAACTGCACCTGTACCTATACAACAACATCCTCTAATCTATTTCTAGCTTGTATCACCATCTTCAAGTTCAATCTTGAAGACCAACAAAAGTTGAATGAAGATTCAACTTCTCCTTTGTTCCCGGCTTTGTTAACATACCTGCAGGGTTCCTATCCTTGCTAGCCACCATGACTGCAACAACCTTCTGCAACTCTAAAATCCAGCTAACCACCATTCCACCAACAATGAACACATATCCTGTGGTGCTTCTCCTGCCATCCAAGTCACCTACCATATCTGAATCTACATGCCCATGTAGAGAAGTGCTTGACCCTACATAGCATAAATACCTGCTGCTGGTCCCTCTCAGATATCTGAGAATCCACTAAACTGCTTTTTAGTGCTCCTTCCTTGGATTGGCCATAAACTTGCTGACAACTCTCACTGATTGGGTAATATTAGGTCTAGTACATACCATGTACCCAACCTCATCATGTGATTTAGGACACTGTTTATAGCTTAACTTGAACTGTCCAACCATAGGTGTGCTAATCGGTTTTGCATCCTGCTTATCAAACCTCTCCACTACCTTATTCACATAATCCTCTTGAGACAAAATCAACCTATGATTTTCCCTATCTCTAGAAATACTCATGCCAAGGATTTTCTTTGCTGCTCCCAAATCCTTCTTGGCACATGTCTGGGCTACTTTTACCTTTAGCTCAGCAATTCCCTACATGTGTGACCCTGCAACAAGCATATACACTACATACAGTAACATGATAATGTAGCTAATATTATCCAACCTGGTAAAATAAACACAATGGTCACATTGACATTGACTAAAGCCATGCTTTGTCATAAACCTGTCAAACCTCAAATACCACTATCTTGGAGCTTGCTCAAGACCATATAACCTAGCCTTCTGTCTCACCTATCCTTTCTCTCCTTTCTTTAACTTGTGAATCCATTCGTCTTTCAGTGCTTTCTTTCCAGCTGGAAACTCTACCAAATTCCACATTTGGTTCTTTTCCAAGGAATCAATTTCCTCATTCATGCAATGCTCCCACTATTTCCTGGATTCTACCTGCATTGTCTCTTCAAAACTTCCTGGTTTTCCACCATCAGTGAGCAACAAGTAGTATAAAGAAGGGGAATAACAAATTTGAGGCTTACTTACCCTTTTAGACCTCCTCATGGGTGTTTGAGACTCCTTGATAGCTTGCTATCTGCCCAAATTTCATTCTAACTGTGATCGATCTCAGTCATCTCTCAGTCTACACCCGATCGATGTCAGTTTTATGTGACCAACCTGATTGACGTCGGTTCTTACCTGATCGACGTCAGTTTCCACTTGCCTGACATCACTAATTTTGGTCTCCACCAGACCGACGTCAATTCCTGCCTGATCAATGTTGGTTCTCACCTAACCGACATTGGTAACTGTGTTTTCCTGTGAGTGATGATTTTTACCTGCGAGCTCATTTTGGATCATAACCTTGTCCAAATCAACACTGCCCTACTCAAAATTATTCAGCCTCTTGAGCTGATCTCTGTCCATCATCTTCTTGAAAACCAAGGCTTTCCAGTTCTTAAAAGTGTCAAAAACATCAGATTTCCTCTTTATGCAATACTGTGATCCTCCAATAGAAGCTCCCTGAGCTGGTCCCCACACATCTATGTGAACAAGCTCCAACTTGTGCTTCTTCTTTGTTGACCCAGTTTCAAGAAACCTCACTTTCTTTTATTGCTTACAAAAATCTTGATCTATGCTTTTTATATCTGAAAGCTTACCTTTTGACTTAAGAACATCCATTCCCTTCTCACTCATGTGACCAAGCCTATAGTGCCACATCTTTGCATCTACATCTAAAGTAGATAAAATAGAAGGAGAATCAGTAATACAAGTAGATAGATAAAGTGTACCTACTTTCTTACCTCTTGCTAAAACAAGTGCACCCTTGGAAACTTTCCAAGATTCTGCTGTGAGAGTTATTGTGCAACCCTCATCACCCAAATTTCCTATAGAAATCAAATTCTGCTTCAGGACTGGGACATGCATGACATCCTTCAACACCCATGTGTTGCCATTCTGCAATTTTAGCTGCACTTCCCCTTTGCCAACCATTTGACAAGGCTCACCATCCCCTAAATAAAATTTTCCAAAGTCTCCATGGACATAATCATGAAAAAAATTTCTATTTGGGGTTGCATGGAAAGAGGCACTAGAATCTAAAACCCAAGATTCTACTTTATCCAAGGAACATATAAGAGCATCCTGTGCAACAATACCTGCATCTTTTGCTTCTTTATTTCCTTCATGCTGATCTTCTACCAACCAACAATCTTTCTTTACATGCCCTTTCTTTCCACAATTCCAGCAGGTTATACCTTTATTTCTAGATTTGTTTCTCCTGCCTATCTTTGACCTTCATTTCCCTTGCTTGCTCTTCTCTCTTTGCCTTCCCCTGCTTTCAACACTTAAAGCATTACTTGATGATTCCCCTGTGCTTTTCTTGTGAATTTCTTCATTCAAGATTACACTAACAACATCATCAACTTTCAAGATATTTGAAGCAGACGTAGTATTACTAACTGCCATTACCAAGCTATCCCAACTTTCAGGTAAAGAGCATAAGATTAAAAGAGCCTTAATTTCATCATCAAAAACCATTTTGATTGAATTTAACTAGTTTACTAAACCATGGAAATCACTAAGATGACTATATACCGATCCACCTTCTTGCATTTGCATATTAAATAATTGCTTCATAAGAAATACCTTATTCAAAGCTGAGGGTTTTTCATATAAATTTGCCAAAGATTCCATTAAATCTACCATTGTCTTTGCCTGTGATAAGTTGGAAATCACAGACGATGCCAAGCTCAACCTTATAGTTCCCAGAGCCTTTCTATCAAGAACATTCCATTCTTCATCCTGCATATCTGTGGGCTTGCATGCAACCCCACCCAATGATAAGTATAGATCTTTCTGATACAAAATATCTTCTATCTGTATCTTCCATAATTGATAATTCTTGCCATTGAATTTCTCCATTCTTAGCTTACTTTCTTCTGCCATTACTTTACTCCCACTCAAACAGAAACCCCTATGAGTGACCTGTAATCAACAAACACTTAACACACTCTAAAACCAAGGTGTTAGTGAACCAAGATCTGAACCAAGATTTGATACCAACTGTCAGGATCCTCCTTAGAGTATAATTGATTACCTTTGTATAAGCAACTAAACACAAAATTAAACCAGAAGTAATAAGTAACTAGAATTCAGAAATAGCAAAGAATATGAGATACGAGAAACAATACAATCTATATTAACACTCTTCCAGAAGGAAATACAATGAAGAAATCTCACTCTTCTTCCTCACACCTCTTGGGTGTCTAGTAATTCTCCCTCAAGAGTTCTCTCTCTCTCTCAATTACAATCAACTCAACACTGAGTTGTTCCCTCCACTAGTCAGTGACAATCAACCCGATGGTTGTTGCCTACTTCCAGTCTATCAGCAGATCTCCTTGATCTTGCACCTTGTGTTGCAGATCTTCTTGATCTTGCTACCCCACAGATCTAATTGACCTTGCACACACACTCCTGTAGGTCTCCTTGATCTTTCACACCTTACAAATTAACTGACTTTGCTTACCTATAGATCTACTTGATCTTGCTACTTGTAGATCAACTGATCTTACACTTTGAAGGATCTCGTCCTTGTCCTTGATTACAATACAACCCCTTGGGTCTCTTAAATAGATCCCAAAACAAACAATAATTAAAAAACCGGACTCAAGACTAAAATTAGTCTTTACATGCAAACTAACTGTTCTTCAAACTAATTGTTCGTCTAACTAACAGTTTTGGAAATGCATAGGTGAGCGATGTCGGTTCCTATCTATCTGGAGATGACCGACATCGGCTGATGCATGACTGATGTCAGCAGATGCTGGTCTATCCCTGACCGATGTCGATAGGGTCTAACCGACGTCGGTTACTGTGTAACCCAGCAACCTCCACCATTTGCATAACAGTGAAGCTTTTAGCTCCACAACTTAACAAAAAATAGGTATTAATTTATGTACTTGGTCATATACTTGTATTTTTAAGTTAGGTTTTGAAGTTGTAAAATAAGATTTTTTTTTTCTTTCTTTTTGATTTTAATTTATTTATTTTAGTATTTGGAAGAATTTGGCATTCAAATCATATCTTATTATAAAAAAATGAGTTAATCTATATATTTGGTTATGCACTTTCATTGTTGATCTAAAATAGTTGATTGGTGTTACCATAGGTTTTGTATTATAGATCTAACTAACAAAAAATTACTCCTTTTTTTAAAATTTGACTTGATTCATAAATAATATGGAAGAATTTGATGACTAGAAAGGTGGGTATGGCTTGTGACCAATACGACATTTTACGAATAATTTATTTTATATTTTCAAGGGATTTTTTGTTGAGGCTTGGTGCAATAGGGCAAAACATTGCCTGTTATAAAAATATATATTAAACTATGCATTTGGCCATGCACTTTCATTGTTAATCCAAGATAATGGATTTAAGTAATAAAAAATTTGATATTAAATTATAAACCTGACAAAAAAATGTTATTCATCTTGCTTATTAAATTATGTCTGGTTTATAGAGAATTTGGGAGATTTTATACAATGAGTAATTAGATATAAATATTTTTATATATTGTATGGGTTGTATTTTCTTAACTAGTGAAAATTTTTAATTCATTTTCTCTTGTAATCATGGTTTCAATTTGATGTTATATTGAGTGTATCGGATTTAATCATAATTAGCCTATTTTGTTTATTTCACTTTGCATTACACTGATATTTTATTTGCTTGATTCCAATTTTTTTTGGATAGGTTTCAAGAATTATGAGCCCCTACCATTTAAAATAGAGAACAAAATAAATTGGCCTAGATTGATAACAAATGTCGTCAATGCATAGGACCAACACTATAATTGTGTACATAACCATCAGATTATATAAACATTATATATTCCTAAAGTTTCTAGATATTAACCTTTACAATCTAACAAAGAGAAACTTACATTATACAAATTATTTAACTATACCCTATCCAAAAACCTACATACAAAAGATAACCACATTTTAATCCATCAAAATCACCTCGACCCCACTCTCACTAGCAACTAGAACTTCACCATCCATCATATCAGGCTCAATACCAAGCACCCCCACCTTCTACATTTTCTAACTTCAATTTAGATGATACCTATTCCACCACTTTTTCCATCTATGTAGTCTCATCAAAGGCTATAGCTGGGAGACACCTAGTCATCACCTTCCTTCTCTGATGATCCAATACCACCTTCCTCTTAGAACCTTTATCTTCAAGCCAATATGGAGTAGGAAAATTACCATGTGAAAACCCTTAGATCAGATCCTTCACTGACTTAATATTATTTGACTCCCTAAAAATTGCATGCCACTTGGACAATTGAGGAAATGGATCTTTAAAATATTCCATATGAGGGAGTACCACTTACCACTCTTCCTCCACAACCTCCTCACTTGAGCACAAATTATCTAATTGATCTAAAAAACTCAATGGAGAAACATAACATTCATCTAAATCCCTAAACAAAGAAAGTGGAATATAACCCAAACCATCTTTCCCTAAAAAGGGGATCTCTATAAAAGGACCTACCTTCAGCTTATAAATTTCATCTAACAAGCTTTGCCAACTGTTTGGCCAAACAAACAAGATGAGTTCTTTCACTTGAGATTTATCTAAAAACACCATCAATAGATTACTAGAAAACAAAGCTACTAGATCTGAATTGACCTTTATCTTTCTACTCACTACCAATAATTCTCCCCCTAGCACCTTTTTCATAGCCTCTACCATCCCTTGAGTTGGGACCCAAAAAACATTCCTCAGTCGGGTCTTTGATACCTTACCTGCAAAACCCATCCCCATAGCATCTCCTTCTTTGAAGTATAATATCCAAACCAAGGTTTCTACCAACTCAAAATCCATCGCTAAGCATACCAAAAACAACTTTACACCCCTCTTTCACAAATGGAAAGCGTGAGATGTTATTTAAAATCCATCATCCCAAGGCTCCACACAAGCAAAGATCTCTAAGATAGATTAACCCATTCAATCATAAATGCTTTCATCTTTTTCCTTACCTCCTCCTCATCCCATGCTTGATGAAAGGACTACTTATGATAGATCCATCTATTTAATCTCAATACAATTAGTCAATGATATTTGCAATTATCAACCCTCACTTCTTTCTCTTGATCTATGCCCACATTGGCAAAAAATTGACCACCCTATTACTTTCCCTAAAGTAAGGAGAGCTAGACCAACCTTTAAACTGACTCAACATCATCCATGCTTGGGCCAAAATATTCTCTAGGTACCAAACAATATCATTTTACTTAGTGAGATCCATAATCACCACTTGGAAATCTCCTTCAATCTCCAAATATTCCACCCCACAATTGAGATCTAAGGATATACCCACAATTGCTACCTAAGCTTCACATTCATTGTTGGTCCCATCCATCAATTTATAGTATGTCACCCTAATTAAGGACCCACTACAATCTTTAATGACACAACTAGTTCTAGAGGCTTCCAGATTACCTCGACAAACACCATCAAAGTAGAGTTTGTACCAACATGAGTGTGGAGGTCTCTAAATAACTGAAGCTTGAATATTCCTATTTATTGGAACTACTATCGACCCTTTAATGGGGAATTACAAGTTTTTTTGATAGAACCTAGGTCTGGTCCATAAGAACATTATTCATTACAATTATTTGTTTATCATTATGTTTGGTTTCATGTTTGCATTCTTTGTGTAGAAAATACAACATGGAATTAAATCCCCTATGAATAAAATCCCTATTCTTTCATCTGAATGTATGTCAAAGACTATAGAATAAAAAAACATGTTAGGGAATTATTGTTTTGGTGGTACAATGATATATTTTTAGAGATCATATGTTTAAGTATAATATTAATGATTACTTGTTTGATACATTTTCCACCTTATTGCATTTATACTATACTTATATTGAATTTTAAAATGACAATAGATTCAAATATGAAATCAATAATCATATATACATGGTATGAGTCCTACAAAATCCCAAAGAATAATTGTAAGATGTGTGTTAAAAATAAAAATTCTTGCTAGTATTAAATGAATAACATAGGCATCTAATATGTGTTTGACCTTGATGTGATTTCTTGTTAGGTACCCATTTAGGATTGCTCATTTGATGCCTATGGTCTTTAAAATTCAAGCTTTATATATGATTATAATTAGATGAAACATTGTAAACTTCATCTTCATGAGATATACAAAGCTTGGAGAAGTGAACATGTAAAGGTTTAAACATTAAATAAAAGTATTGATTATAAATATTAAGAGGCACATTATCCACTTAAAATGGTTTATCTTTAGCTATAGTGTATGTACTATATTTGAGACCTAGTTTTAATTGACGAAGGGTTAAGATTATTGGATATTTAATAACTTGTCATTTTTTCCTAATCCATTACCTTTTTATCCCATTTGATTTATGTATATCAGTCTAGTGCCATAGTTTTGGAAGGATATTGGTGGTGGACCAAGAAGCTATGTTGATTTATTAGTATTGAAACAAGTGTCAATCATAAGTTATCCTTTATCTTTGGAAGATAATATATATTTAAGAATAGAGGATATAAAATGTTGCCCATTGTAGACAATAAAATTTGGTATTAGGCACTTGGGAATGTCAGTATTGACCTACATTAACCTTACATGACTTATGCATAAATATATGACTCCTACACACCCTTCTCTTTTATCCACATGCTTTTTATTGGTTCACCCTTCCCAATTTTATATCAATCACCTACATGAATTCCTTTGTATGTGCCTAACATTTTAATTATCACACTAATAATGTATTTAGATCATCAAATACATATTCTAGTCTTTCATATAAGTCTACTAGACTAAGACACCTATGTAAATTTGTAGGTGTCCAAATCTGACAAACTCGCCCCACATGCTAAGAAATGATTAATTTTAAAATTCAAACTATCATTATGGGTTGACCCATGCATTTTGCATGTCATTGGAATGAGAAAGTAACCAAAGAATCCAAAATAAATACACAATAGGTATAATACTAAATCTTTATTTTACAATTTTTTTTAGCCATTTTGATTATATGGATCTTAGCTAAGAATTAATGCCTAGTGGTGCATGTATTTCATGTTCCCCTTTTAATTTATGATTTTATATGACTTTGTGGCCCCATTTTCCTATCCATGTTACTTAAGTCACATTTAAATATAAATATATTCAAAACCTTTTATCATTTCAAGATTGCATTCATTTCAGGATAAGATAGACTAGTTTGGGTCAATATCAACCATAGATCTTAACCCCTTCTAGTCGATCTTGAAATTTGATATTTTAAATCTCCTTTCAACATATTTCCCATTTTTAACTATTGTTTTTGTGTCCTTTTTTTGTCCTTGGGTCTATTTTGTGTACCATTAGGTTTTTAATTTGAATTTTAAAAGATTCCTATTTATACAAAGTTGCTATGAGGTATTTAGAATAATAAATATCACATTTTAAGAGTTATACAAAAGTTACATATTACTTACATTGAATATCTAGTGTTACATATAAAGTATTTATATATTTTCATGCTTATACAAAGGGTAAGTTAGGAGAAAGAGCATTTAGATCTACATTCATCATTTCACACACACACATAAGTGGAAGAAATACAATTGAGTTTGATACTTATTTGGAGTATTGGAAATGTAGTGTATTACTTGGTATTTCAATAAGGGTTGACCAAGGTCAGTCCAAATCAATCCATTTCACCTAATTCTACCTCTATTTGACATCTCAAGTATTTATATAGGAAACTAGGGTTTAATATTTCAGGTACATGTGCATGTGTTGAAAATAATATGAATGTGGGAAACACATTATTGAAGTGGAATAAACATCTAGGAAATAATAAAAATCTAACTATAACAGGGTCAAGATCAATCCATAGAGGTATGACTAATGGTTGGTTCTGTCCCCTTCCTGTTAGTTCTATCCCAAGCCAAAATTAATAATCAGTTTTAAAGAGCCTATATATACAAGGTGAATATTGAAACAAATAGGTTAGGATCAACTATTGATACTATCCTCTTCCTATTGGTTCTATCCCAAGCTAAAAATAATAGTCAATTATAAATATACTATATACACATGGTCAAGATCAACCCTGTAGAGGTCATAAATGACTGTTGGTAGTCTTCTTTACATAAAATCCATTCTAGAATAGAAAAAATAATCAACTCTATAAACAAACAAATTACAATCACTTCACACAACTTTAGGTCAGAAGAATCAGTCTATGTAGATCAGGAAGTGCAATGAATAAGCTAAGTCTTTCTCTACCTCTTGTATATGTTTATTACAACTTGTCGAATTTGCATATTAAATCATTGTTGTAAAATTGTGGTTTTGTGTATATTCCTAACTTATATTATATTAGTTTGTATCTATTTAAGGGGTTATTACTTCACTAATTCAATTTTAGATAAAATATATCGGTGAACCCACATTTTTTTGAGCATTGTTTCAAAAATTTTATCCTAGGGTTTAAATAAATTCCTAATATTTGACACTAAAATAACTTTATTTCAACCTTGGATATGGTATCTAACACTATAATAAATTTATTTCGACCTTGGAGTTAATAGCTGACACTAAAAGAAATTTATTTTAACCTTAGATTTGATATCTAACATTGAAAGCACTTTATCTTGACCATGGATTTTAGGGAAATTTACTAATCTCCATACATAAAAAAATTCATTTTTTTTCTAGGATCTAAATTTTAAAGCTTATTGTTGCTTTCTTCTCAATTTTTAAAGAACATATGATTGAATGAGCATTTTTTCTTCAAATTTTTCAAAAATGAACCAAATCACATGATAAGACACATACCATTAATGTAATTTTTTATAAAGTCAAGTATGACATGTGAACAAGAATAGGCATATATTCAATATGTTATAAGGCCTACTATATAACCTCAAGTATTGCTAAATATTTATTGTAGAAACATTCAATCAAAGATTTTTTTTGTTACTACTAAATAATAAACGACATGCATGACTCCTTTCATTTTTCCTCCTCTCATACTTCAGTAGTTTAATAACTACCATCCCACTTCCATTATTTTCCCATGGCCTATATTGGATTTTATGGTCCATGCTATTAACACTAGAAGAGATAGACCACAACACCATAGAGTCAACCAACATGTCCTTCCTTAATGCCATCCACCTCCCACATCTACTTTTGATGGTATTTGCATGCATATTAAATCAAAATTACCTAAAGATTATGCTTGTGAATCCCTTCAAGATCAAATATTCACTATGAGAAAGGTCATTTAAGAGTTACAAATAAAAAATCAATATTTTAGTTCAAGGATCACAATGTTATAAAATAACATCACATGCAAAAATAATCCATGACATATTAATATTAATGATATATCTACATCTCCATATATCTTTTTTGTCCTTAAAAATATATCATCTCAAATATGGGCACAAAAATAATATACATCTACAACTAGTGATTCAAAAAGTATACAAAAGGTTAATAAGAGTTCAAGTGAGATTGTAAGAGAAATTCTTCGAAAGAAATTAATCATATTATCTCCTATACATCCCCTAAGAAGATTTAAATATTATTGTACATATTATAGAATGCATGGGAATCATATAGATAGTTTTTGGGATTTGAAGAATAAAATACAAAGTATCTTTGATAGTGGTGATCCTATAATAGATACATCAATCAAGAAACTCACTCACAGTATGATTGCATTTCCAAAGGAATTAGTGCAAATAGAGCAAATGACACAATCAGAGAAAGAGAGATTACAAAATAAAAAATTGGAGAAAGGAATATTATAAAGGGAATAAATTGAAAAATAAAAGTTACTCAAAGAACTTTAAAAAAAGAGAAGTTGCAAAAAAAAAACTCAAGGTAAATAAGAAAACACCTTTGTGAAAAGGTTTATCATGGTGGAAGTTCAATGGGAATATGTTCCTAAAAGTGATAGATGGTAAACATGGTTTCTAAGGATTCAAATATTATATCTAATTAATGCA
Source organism: Torreya grandis (assembly GCA_037957365.1). Classification (NCBI taxonomy): domain Eukaryota; kingdom Viridiplantae; phylum Streptophyta; class Pinopsida; order Cupressales; family Taxaceae; genus Torreya; species Torreya grandis. The sequence continues at coordinate 508,044 of JARHVA010002172.1, forward strand.
TAGAGCAACAAGATAAGGCAAAAGTTATGGTTACATATTCAAGTCAAGAAATCAAAGCAGGAACTACTTTCCTTCCTAGTAATCAAGGAGTGACTCCTGATTCTTCTATAGTTTAGAATGAGATGCACATTTTTTATAATTATGAAAATAATCAAGAGCAAAAAAATTCAAGAAGATAACTCCAACATATGATGCGGTTGGTTTTTTATATATAGATGTAAAATATGATCATAGTGGCATATAAAAATTTCAAGAAAAACCTTAGAATTTAGTTATCTATAATAATGATGAGTACATTGATGATTATGATTATGATTATTAGTATATATAATATTGGTATGATACCCTTGATGACACATAACATACATATGGGTACCCACTTGATGAGTATATTAGTTAGTAATTTTCAATTTCAAATATTTCAATAATTTAAAAACTTTCAATGATAAAAAAAGCAAATTTTATTTCGACTATACATAGCTTCTTGATTGTTTCATTATCCTATTCTTCTAATTATTTCATATTAAATTTATTTGATCAATTTATTATTTACCTTGGCTCTTAGTTAATTTTGGGCCTCTTGGTTGTTATTTTTCACTTTCTAAATTTGAATAGTCCAACACAATGGTCTATCTTATCACCATTTACCATTACCCTTATTATTTTCCTAGTTTAAACTAAGAAAATTACATTTGATATCAAAGGAACTATAATCCAATATTAGACAAAACTAATTGCCAATATTGTTTTGAGTTGGTCAATCCTATCTTATACCTTTTTTATAGTGAAATTAGAAACCGAGCAAACAAAGCCTTCATACATCATTTTTTTGATATTTCACTCAGTTACAATTCACATAATAGTAATTATTTGAAGGTTTTGAATGCATGGAGGGATTTAAAATAATATTTTATTTAATTTAAAATTGAACCTATGTATCAACCAACCTATCCTAGAATCACTAGATGTTAAACTAGTTGTGTTTTAAGTGAGATTGTTGATAAAAACTCTAATGAATAACTTCAAATCTGAGATTATATACTTATTGGTATTAATTATTGTATTAATGAAATAAAATTAGATTTTAAACATGAAAAAATGTTTCCCAATTGGAATAATTCACCACACTCCCTTGTGTACCTTCTTTATTAATAAATAAGGCTAAAACAAGCCTATTACAAGATAACTTGCAGTACAACCTATGCCTGAATTAAGTATACAATAAAAAATAAATTAATACCTTTAATAAATAACCAAGTAATCTAAAAATATACTCAAATACAATTTAAATTAGACTCAATAAAATATGTTGACTTATTGACAAGACAAGGTCAACATGCAAGAAGCCTTGTTCAACAAGTAAGCAACTCATGCAACCCAATCAAGCTAGGCACCCCAAATCCTTTGAAAATAGGAATTGACTTAAATATACTTTAATTTTAGTTAGTTAAATATAATTTTTTTTCCCACCTATTTTATATGAATGGATAACAATTCAAGCTTAGTTAAGTACACATTTAATGCATTGCACTCTAACTAAAACTTTTAGTTATTTTTTAGGTAGTTCCCAAAAAGTGTCCAAAATTAACCAAACAAGTTATCTAGGATAAAAATGCATTAAATAAAATTTATAAGCTAATAAAAAAAAAAAAACTAAAATAAAATTAATACTCAAGTTCATATATTGACATCATACTCAACATTCCCCCCTTTGATGCAAAGAGGTGAAATGCCTATCATTTCCTTAAGTCTTCCATGAATATTTTTCAGTAATCCCTTAGTGAAAATATTAGAAAATTGATCTTTAATTCTCACATACTCAATGTTTTTTTCAATTATTGATCAAGTTTATAACAAAATGATGTTTGAGGTCAATATGTTTGGTTCTAGCATGAAAAACTGGATTCTTGGACAATTATATTGCCCCATTGTTATTAAAAAAAAATGTGTTGACTCAAGTTGAGCCTCTCTGAAATCAACAAAGAGTATTCTCAACCACAGTCCTTATGTGCAAGCCAATGTAACAGATATATATTTTTATTCAATAGAGGATAATGAAACTGTAACTTATTTATTTAAATCCCAAGAAACTAACCCACTTCTTAGTGTGAAGCAATAACTTGAAGTTGACTTTCTATCATCACGAGTTCCCCCCCAATCTAAATTTGTGTATCCAATTGGACATAATGTAGATATATTTTTGAGTTATATATTACTTCATTCTTATACACTTGAAAAATACATATCATAGATGTACCTTCATTTTTCTAGACCTTTTTCATTGTCAAAAGGATCACATATACTATCACTTTATGCCTAATTACTTATCTCTTAGTCTGACCAATGTTATTTTGATGACTCAGACCTTATATCTTACCTAGAATGTTATATACTTGCTTATCTTCCCTATCTGTAAGTTTTAGACATGAACCTCTTTTCTAGTTACCTAAACACTTGCATCCCAATCAAATGTCAATATTAATACAAGCGTCTTATTCTGACATAAGTGTTGAGTGCCTTAAACTCATCCAATTTACAAATGAAACCTATTCCTATAGTTGTCATATGTGCTTTAATGTGAGATATTATCCAAATTTATTATTAGAAATATAGGATCAATCCTCATTCATTCCTCACATAACACAAACCAAAAATCACTCAATCAAACACTCAAGTGAGCAAAACTTCTCTATTTTATCCTATTTCCATATCAGTCATAACGACAACATATATAGGTCTAAATTACTGAAGGAGTAACCCAAGATCCATATTTTATAAGTTAAAATCTATGTCATTATTGTAATTTCTTATCACACAATGTATTATTGACACACAAGCCAACACATATGAGAGAAATACATAAGTTTGAGGCCATCTTCAGGGTATTGGCTATGTAGGTAGTGCTAACTAATATAGGTGTAATTGGGGTAGTTCGACACCATGTGCCAACTAACCCATTTTTCCACAACCACTATGAAGATGAAGAATTAGGTATTTGTTATTTGACAAGGAGTGATAGTCCATGACCCAAATCTAAATACACCAAATGAAGGTGACACATAACCTGCAAGCATTTAAGTGGTTGCATCTAGTTTCAAGATGCATTCTATACCAAACACTTGCATCTAAGTTACATAGTAACATAGATGTAACCATCCTAGGTCAATGTAAGTGTCCATGATTATAGACGTATAATTTACAAAATAAAGTGACTAATCCAGAATCCAGATCTAGTCTACTATTTGCTTGTTCTAGATCTAGATTTGTATTAGTATAAAAAATAGATAAATATCTTATTTTCACTATCTAGCATAACTACACTTTTCATTTCTATCATATCTTAGTATAATAAATTTAATATATGTTTATCTAATTTTTATAATTAATTGAATTATTTTATAGATAGTTTACCATCCTTATGCCTAGGCTATCTCTACCCCTTTAAATTTAGATTCCCCATATCTAGATTTTAGGGTTAAATATTTGGTGAACCTAACCTCTATGTCTTTCCATGCAACTCCTAGGGTGCTCTAGGTTTTTTTTAAAATTTCCTAATCTCTCAATTGTTATAATTTATCTTCAAAATTAGAATTTATTTTCTTAAACTCTTATTTACTATGGATAAAAAATAACTTCTTCCCCATCATAACCCTAAGGAGGGTGAAAACTCCCATCCCTATAACCAAGTCCAACTATCACTTATTCAAGGGGTAAGGTGGCCCATCCTATAATTTAAAATGAAGGTAATCAATATGAAATACCTAAGGTTTGTGCTTGTGAAGACCTAAAAGATCAAATCACCAGTATGAACAAGTTAATGAAAGAGTTATAAAATCAGATTACATACATGTAGAATTCATAAACATGCTAGTGTTAATCATGTGTTTGTATCTTCATCTAATAATGTTGTATCTAACAATTTTTTACATCCAAATGAAAAGGTAAAACATAATACATCTAGAATAAGTGATTCAAAAAGTGACCAAAAGGCTATTAACAATCCAAGTAAAATCTTAAGAGAAATAACTCGAGACAAAGTGATCAAATTACCTCTCCTACATCCTATAAGGAGATCCAAATATTATTATACATATCATATAATGCATGGGCATCACAAAAATTATTGTTTTACATTAAATAAAAAAATAAAAAGTCACAAAGATAGTGGTGATCATATGATTAATACATCAACCAAAAAAACCACTCACATTATGAGTATGTGAAATAATAAATGTGAGTACAAAATAAAAAAATTGAGTAAAGATAGTTGTAAATATCAAATGTTGAGCATGAAAAGCTTTAAAAAGAAGAATCAAATCAATAAAATGATACAAATTTAACTCTTAATAATGATACTCAAATTTTCAAATGGTATGGTTTTGGAAAGTAATACTGACAAAACTTTGGTTGTAAGGGTCAAGGATTAGGAAAACATTCCCAAGGCATAACTCATCCTATCTCTGTATCTGATATAATGATTGACATGGCTTGGGATATAATGGCAATACCAATACAAATCATTCAAAGATACACTTTGTCAAAGAGAAAGAACCCACAAATGAAAATAAAGTAAAAGAAGAGCAATTGACACACCAACTATTAAAACCAAGATTTTTAATAAAAGATGTCAAAAAACAAGAGACAATTGAAAAATATAATGTTCCAAATGTGGTTACAAAGGGGGAGATCACAAGCCATTCCTTATATCAAGCCCCTTTTGTTATCACTGCTCAAATTGAGGGTACACAATTTACAAATATCAAGGTTATAGACTTTCAATATATAAATTTTTATTCTATGTCATTTCTTATCTCTCTTGAAAATAAGTTTCAACATTTGGATGAAACTAATGTAATTATAACAAGTATGGAGTCAATTTAGTTAATAGTTTCATTTGCTTCAAAATAATGCTCTGTTACTTTTTAGGTTTTTATAATCCAAGGGCTTACAATATTATTCTTAGAAAATCATGGTTACACTCAATAGGAGAAACGGTTGATAGAAACAATAATTGCATATCATTTGATCATAAAAACAATATTACATCCTTTTCCAAAGAAGGAAATATATATTCAACTACCATACATACATATACTCCAAATCCATATTAGTATGACACACATGATATAGGGCCTCCACAAAGGCATATTCTTGATGAGATCCTTGGGTTATAGTAGCATTGTTACCTATACATGATCACAATACATATAGGTTACATCATTCTAGGGTTATCTTAATTATCATGTTTAGGCTTATTTACTTACACATGCCTTCATCCATGCTTATTTATGTAGGTGCATCCAAATATGTTAGAAAATAAGATATAGTGATAACATAGGGGTATTATCAAAATTAATTTTCTTTTTTGCACTTTTTCAAATTTTAATTTTATTTGTGTGTAAAAGTAAAAAAGGCGTAGTAATATAAATTAGTTAGGTGTTAGACAAGTTGGAAAATGTGAGTTGTCAGAGTCTAGAACAGTTGAATGATAAGTTAGCAAATTATTAGAGAAAATTGTCAATAATCTGGGATAGGTCATATCCTAAAGTCTAAGTTTAGTAGTTGGTTAGTAATTTATCTCAATGAATGGATGAGTTCTTTTTTGGGCAAAAAGGGTAAGTAGTCAATATAAATAAAAAAATGTTTTATTTTGCATTGTTGACGTGTTTAAGAAAACTAGTATGTTAAGATATATTTATCTATTAAATAAATGAAATCATCTTGTTGAAGTGCAATTGTATGAGTTTTTACGTTTGATTATAGAAGGTCAAAAGGAGCACTTCAGATCCCAACAAATCAAATCGACTAGAAGTGAAAAAATAAAAAAAGAATCTTGTTTATTTAAGAGAATCCAGGTGATGCCACATGAGGAGTTTCTTTTTAATTCTTGAAAATTATTCCAGTGTCTCAATTTATTAATGCAATAAAAAATAATTTATTTATTATCTTTTCTAGATAACTCAGCATGAGGAGATCACTATTTGTGATGTATTAATTGATCCATTGGTTAACGATTTGAGTATGATGTGTTGCTTTCCTGCATGGAATAAAAAACTTTTGTTTACTGTAGTTTGACCCATTGGTCATTATATTTTCATGCAAATTCTACCATACTCTTGGTAAGTCAACCCGCATGTTAAATATTCATAAATCTGCAAGAAAGTTTATAAATTAGAAAAGTAAGAAAAGTGTTCAAGTCTATCAGGGTCTTGTCATAAATAAAGAAGGCATAATATATATATATATATATATATATATATATATATATATATATATATATATATATATTCTATTGTTTAAGAATGTGAAATGGATATGGAATCCTTTGCTTATTTTGTCGTCCAAGACCGATTAGTAAATGCAGGATGATTTATATAAAATATATTGCATGAATATAGTGTAATGCATATCTAGATTGATTCACAAATATGCCTTTGATTATAATTTATAATCCATTGGGCATGAATGTGGAAGAGTTAATTTTAACACTGATTTTACTTTAATATTGAATATACATACAACTATGATATCATCTATGAGTCAAAGATTTAAGCACAATATTTGATTTTTTAATTACATCAATCAATTGTATCAATTTGATTTCATCACAATATTTTATTTAGTAATTGAAGAGATGGAGTGTATCAATTTGTGGTATTGGAGTAATAGATTGTGAAAAATCTAATGATCTGAGAAATTTGAAGCAAATTAACAACACAAAGACATAGAAATATAAGTATGGCCATGAGAGCAAGAGTTAGAGGAAGGAGGCAACCAAGCCAAACTAGGTAAGCAACAATGATGGAAGAAATAAAGAATCTCACAGCTAGATTATAGGATCTAAAAATATATTAGAAGAGGGGCACTGATATGGGTGAAGTCAATGATAGAGAAGAGAAATAACTAGAGTAAGAATTGGTGGGAGAAGAAGAAACAATGTGAGAAAGAATGATTTGAGCCATTATAGGTGTGAGTGAAAAACCCAAGATAGAGGTTCTTATGTACGAGAGTAATCTGAATGTGGAAGAAATTATTGACTGGATTGGTGCAATGGACAAATAATTTAAATACAAAGGATTTGATGATGATAAAAAGGTCAAGTTTTCCATGACAAGACTGAAGATTCATGCATCTCTTTGGTGGGATGGAGTGTAGGAAGAAAGAAGAAGAAAAGGAAAGCCAAAGATCAAGAGCTGGGACAAGATGCTCACTAAGTTAAAAGGTAAGTTTATGACCAAAGATTATCAAGCTAATATTTTTAGTTACAAAATTTGAAATAGAAATAAATGTTTGTGAAGGAATATACTGAAGAATTTTATAGACTAACCATAAGAGCAAGGCATGTTGAAGATGATGTAGAAAAAATAACAAGATATACAAATGGTTTGAAATGTACTATTTAGGATGAGATCAGTCTTCTCATTCCTAAGTTGGTGGAAGAGGTAAATTAGTATGCCTTAGAATCAAAAGAAAAATAAGCAAAAATACAGCCTCAACATGTAAGGGGTAGAGGCAGGATTTATAGAGGAAAAGGAAAACAAGGAAGAAGAATTCAATTGCAGACACGTCAAGGAGAAACTAGTAGCTCTCAAGCCAGTAATAATTTTAGAGACAAAAATTTGCACCAAGAGGTAGGTATTTCTTCAGAGGTATAAGACCATTTAATAAAGATAGAGGGTTTATTGGTATATGTTTCAAGTGTGTAAAATTTAGACATAGGTCCTTTAAATGTCTTGAAAGTCCATCTACAAGTCAGAGAAATGTTCATCTTACCTAAGTTGAAGATGCAAAAAGTGTAGGTTCACCTCCTCATGAAGATGCTCTAGAGGTAGGAGAAGCATTGATGATGAAGAGGGTTTTGTTGAAACCCACTAAAGAGATCAAAGAACCACCTCAAATAAAAATAATTTTTAGAACCACTTACAAAACAAAAGGTAAATATTGTCAGGTAATTATTGATAGTGGTAAAATTGATAATTTGGTATCCACAGAGATGATAAGTAAATTAAATTTGAAAAAGGTGAGTCATCCAACTCCTTATAAAGTATCTTGGTTATAGAAAGGTCATCATATTCTGGTTAATGAACAATGCAAGGTATAATTTCAAATAAAGAGTTATAAGGATGAATTTATTTGTGATATAATGCCTATGGATGTTTGTCATGTTCTCTTAGGTAGGCCATGGCGGTATGATTGGAAGGCTATACATGATGGTAGATAAAACACTTATACATTGAAAAGAATGGTAAGAAACATATTCTAACACCCCTCAAAGAAGATGATGTAGTAGTAGAGGAAAATTTGAAGGTGTTAGTTATTAGTGGAAAATAATTTCTTCAACAAGTGAAACAGGAAGAGGTAAACTATGCTCTTATTGGTAAGCTAAACAATGCAATCAATACTACTAATTTGAATGAATTGCCTTTAGAAATTCAAGATCTACTCAGTGAATTTGTAGATATTGTAGTATATAATTTACCAAATGAATTACCTGCTAAAATAAGTAGTAGTCATCATATAGATTTGATACTAGGGCTAACCTTCTAAATAAAGTAGCTTACATGATGATTCCAAAAAAAATGGGAAAACCAAAAGACAGGTTCAGGAGTTGTTGGATAAAGTATTGGTGAGGGAAATTTTAAGTTCTTATGTATTTCCAACTGTACTCTCATAAAAAAAATGGAAGTTGGTAGATGTGCACTGACTCAATGGCTATAAACAAAATTACTATCAGGTATAGGTTTTAGTTACCAAGAATATATGATCTAATAGATTGTTTGAGTGTTGCCAGATATTTTTAAAAGATAGATTTAAAAAGTGGATATCATCAGATCAGAACAAGAGAAGGAGATGAATGGAAAACTACATTCAGAATAAATGATGGTATGTATGAATGACTGAGAATGCCATTTAGTTTAACAAATGCTCCAATTACCTTTATGAGGCTTATGAATGAGGTACTCAAACCATTCATAGGCAAATATTTTATTATTTACCTTGATGATATTCTAATCTTTAGTAAATCAAGAGATGAGCATCTTGAACATTTGAAATTGGTTTTGAAGAAATTGTAGGAGGAAAGGTTACTAATTAATCTTAAAAAATGTACTTTTTTGAAAATAAAATTAATCTATCTGGGTTTTGTTATTTCTCAAGAAGGGTTAAAGATGGATAATGACAAGGTAAGAGCTATAGAAGAATGGCCTACACCTACGAATCCATTTGAGGTAAGAAGTTTCTATGGCCTTAATAGCTTTTACAAGAAATTTATCAAAATTTTTAGCAATATCTATGCTCCTATTGTAGAAACCATTAAAGGGAGCAATCAACCATTTAGATAGACTAAAGTGGCTAATAAAAGTTTTCATATTTTGAAAATAAAAATCATAAAGTATCTTGTATTAGCATTACCTAATTTTATTAAGTTATTCCAAGTGGAATGTGATGCAAGTGGAACCGCCATAGGAGTTGTGTTAAGTCAAGAAGGTAAACCTGTGGCATACTTTTATGAAAAACTTAATGAGGCTAAAAATAAATACTCAACATATGATCAAAATTTTTATGATATAGTGTAGTATTTGAATAAGTGGAGGCATTATTTGATGCCAAAGAAATTTGTTTTATTTATTGATAATCATGCCTTACAATTTATAAGCACTCAAAATAAATTAAATCAAAGGCATGATAAGTGGGTGGATTTTTTACAAAGTTTTTAATTTGTTATTAAACATAAAAGTGGCCAATCTAACAAGGTTGTTGATGCTTTGAGTAGGAAAAGTTTTGTCTTGCAAGAGATACAAGTGAATGTTACAAGATTTGATACATTAACAAAAATGTATGAGAATGATGCATACTTTAAGAAGGCATATGAAGTATTAAAAAATCATAAAAGTAGGGATAGAATTCATTAGATGGATGGACTATATGTTACAAGAAAGAATGTTATTCAAAGGAAAATAAATTTGCATTCCAAAAGGATCTATGAGAGAAAATCTCATCAAAGAAAAGCACAGTGGTAGTCTTGCAGGACATTTTAGGTAGGATAAAACATTGACTCAGGTAAATGATTTTTATTATTGACCAGATCTATCAACTGATGTAACGAAGTTTGTTGAAAATTATGGAGTATGTCAACTTGCAAAAGGAAGAAGTCAAAACATAGATTTATATCAACCATTACCCATTCCCAATAGACGATGGGATTCTGTAAGTATGGATTTTGTTTTAGGTTTACCAAAAACACATAAAGAGAATGATTCTATATTTGTGGTAGTAGATAGATTTTTGAAGATGGATTATTTTATACCTTATTATAAGACTAGTGATGCAACTCACATCGCTGATTTATTTTTCAAAGAAGTAGTAAGATTGCATAGTTTATATAATAATCTTATTTCAGATAGAGATACTAAATTTCTTGAGCATTTTTGGAGGAATATTTGGAATAAGTTGGGCACAAAATTGAATTTCAATTATGCATTCCATCCTTAGACAAATGGAAAAACTAAAGTAGTCAATAGGAGCTTGGGAAATATTTTGAGAAGTCTACTGAGTGATCATCCTAAATAATGGGATCAAGTTTTAGCACAAGCAAAATTTACATACAATGATTCACCAAACAAAAGCACAAGTATGAGTCCTTTTAAAAATTTATATGGAATGCATCCTATAGGTATATATGAATTTAAAAATATAGGTAAACAAGAAAAAAAAGTGCTGAAAGAGAAGAATTTGCAATAGCTATGCAAGAACTCCAAAACCAAGTAAAATAAATATTACAGATAAGCTTAGAAAAGTATAAAAAGAGAACATATTTAAAAATAAGAGAAGTAAAATTTGAGGGAGGATATATTGTACTTGCACATATGAGAAAAGAAATATTCCCAAGAGGGGAATACAATAAACTAAAATTGAAAAAGATTGGACCATGTAAAGTCCTTAAGAAGTTTTTAGCAAATGCATACGAATTGTAGATTTCAATAGATATTGGAATTTCACTCATATTTAATGTTGCTGACATTTATTATTATAGGAAAAGTGATGAACAAGAAAGGGTTTCTAAAGATGAAGTAGAATATAAAATTTCATGGAAGCAAAAATTGCCAAAAAAACCATCGAAACAACCTGAATCCATTCTAGATAAAAAGATTGTCAAGAAAACTAGATGCAAAGACTACTTTCATTACTTGGTTAAGTGGAAAGATCATCCACTTGAGGATTCAACTTGGATGTCAGCTTTATAAATCAATAAGTATGGCATTACAATGGAGTAACTCATACATAGGAGTTCATGAATGATCATTTATTTTACCCCAGTGGTTTGATGTAGATGCATCCAAATATATTAGAAAACAAGATATAGTGATAACACAAAGGTATTATCAAAATTGATTTAATTTTCCACACTTTTTCAAAATTTATTTTTATTTATGTGTAAAATTTAAAAAGGGTTAGTAATAGAAGGTAGTTGGGTGTCAGACAGGTTGGCAGATGTGAGTTGTCAAAGTCTAGAATAGTTGAATGATAAGTTAACAAGTTATTAAAAAAAATTGTCAATAATCTGAGATAGGTCATATCCTATAGTCTAATTTTAGTAGTTGGTTAGTAACCTCTCTCAATGAACATATGAGTTATGCTTTAGGCAAAAAGGGTAAGTAGTCAGTATAAATTAAAAAATGTTTTATTTTGCATGATTGGCGTGCTTAGGAAAACTAGTATGTTGAGATATATTTGTCTATTAAATAAATAAAAACATCTTGTTGAAGTGTGATTATATGAGTTTTCAGGTTTGATTATAGAAGTTCAAATGGAGTGCTTCAGATCTTAGCAAATCAAATTAACTAGAAGTGATAAAAGAAAAAAAGAATCTTGTTTGTTTAATAAAATCCAGGTGATGCCACATGAAGAATTTCTTTTTAATTCTTGAACGTTATCCCAATGTCTCAATTTATTAATACAATAAAAAATAATTTATTTATTATCTTTATGGATAACTCAACATTAGGAGATCACTATTTGTGATGTATTAATTGATCCATTGGTTAACAAGTTGAGTATGGTGTGTTACTTCCCTGTATGGAATAAAAAACTTTTGTTTACTGTAGTTTGACTCATTGGTCATTTTATTTTCATGCAAATTATGCCATAATCTTAGTAAGTTGACCCACATGTTAAATATTTGTAAATCTTTAGGAAAGTTTAAAAACTAGAAAAGTAAGAAAAGTGTTCAAGTCTGTTAGGGGCTTGTTAGAAATAAAGAAGGAAGAATATAATATATATAAATATTCTGCTATTTAATAATGTGAAATGGATATGGAATACTTTGCTTATTTTGCCATCCAAGACCGATTATTAGATATGGGATGATTTCTATAAAATATATTTCATGGATATAGTGTAATACAGATTTGGAATGATTCGATTATAATTTATAATCTGTTGAGCATGAATGTGGAAGAGTTAATTTCATTGCTACTTTCAGTGTAATATTGAATATACATATAGCTATGATATCATCTACGAGTCAAATAATTAAGTGAAATATTTGATTTATTAATTACATCAATCAATTGTATCAATTTGATTTCATCACAATATTTTATTTAGTAATTGAAGAGATCAACTGTATCACTTATATACTCCTCGTTTACTTGATATGTTAGGTACTTAGCATTTTTTGCTAACACATATGATCCATGGAATAATATGTTGTATTTATGTTGGATGTCTATGCTTTCATTCATGCACTTTCTTGAGTTTTTTACCGTGCTATTGTCTTACTTGTTTGAGTATTTGAATATGCTCCATTGTTTGTAGCCTCCATGCTTTTATTTGCCTCTTTGACATTTGAATATGTCATTATTTGTTGTATGTTGAAATTTAAATATGTTATTCTTGATTTAGTGGACATTTGATTAAGTCATGTGCCTTGGATTGTGTAGTATTAGAACATACCCCTTGTTTGAGGTCTCCTTGGACCATTGTATTTTGATTTTATTTTGAGCTCTTGAGTGTGTGCTTGATTACTTGTTGAATTTGTAATATTACTCTCTAGATGTTATTTCATACATTTTAGGCCTTGATGTGATCACATTATGTGAACTTCATGATATATCTACCTAGACATGTTCCTTCTATATGTTACATAGTACATTCACAATTTACATGGTTATCTTATCCTTTTGAGGTAAAGTAACTACCAATTTCTAATTCCCTTACCTCATGTGGGGGGGGGGCATATTAATGGGGGAATGCCATGGATATATGAATTACACATTACTTTATAGATTTAGATATATAGTGGGGGCATGCTTCAGAAACATGTTCTCCACACATATACACCAGTTTTAGATTCAGATTATAGTGGGGGCTTGTTCTGAAAACATGTTCACCATATTTATCATAGTTTTAGATTTAGTGGGGGTATGTTTTGGAAACATGTTATCCAAACTTATTCATATTCAACTCACCTAGATTATAGTGGGGGCATGTTTTGGAAACATGCCCTATACATTAGCATTTATATAGTGGGGGCATGTTTTGGGAATGCCATGGATGGACGACTTACACATTACTTCAAAAATTTAGATATATAGTGGGGGCATATTTTGAAAACATGTTATCCACACATATATACCAATTTTTAGATTTAGATTGTAGTGCGGTATTGTTCTAAAAACATGTTCACCACATTTATCACAGTTTTAAATTTAGTGGAGGTATGTTTTGGAAACATGTTCTCCATACTTATTTAGTATTCAACTCACTTGGATTATAGTGGGGGCATGTTTTAGAAACATGTCCTCCACATTATCACTTATATTAATTTTTCATATTTTCCATTTATAACAAGGACATGATTTAGAAACATGTTCTCCACACTTACACTAGTTTAGTTTCATATTATAGTGGGGACATGTTTTAAAAACATGTTCTCGAGACTTACAATAATTTTGAATTTCATATTATAATGGAGGTATGTTTTACAAAAATGTTCTCCACACTTACATAGTTTTAAATTGACCAAATTCATAGTTATATGATTCAGATACACATTTATGGCATTATTCTATACATTGGTACTATTGTTATAAAAAGTTTCATCATGAGACATATCTAAGGTGAATATGTTATGCAATGTGTGCCTAATATTAAAAATTCAAATTGGTTTCATATTTCAAACATTTTTATAACTATCATCACCCATTAAGTTGGACTTTTACAAACTATATTGAGCCAATCTACTACAATAGTTGGTTTACTTTTTGGTATGGTTGAGGTGATTAAATCACTCAAAATTATAAAGTTTATAGGATGGACTTGGTTTCATTATCATACCTCACCAATTTTATAATGTGATTTGACTTGGTTCATTCATACTCACTAAGTTATAAGTATGATTAGGTTGCATAATTGAGCTAATCTCAACTACCATGTGGCAACTCAAATTTTCTCCAAGGTTGCCGACTTGTGTCCTCCAATCTCTATATATTTTTAAATGTATATAATTTATAGATTTTATATTTATCCCAATCATATCTCTAATGATTCATAATGATATATCTTTTCAAATCAAATGACCAAAAGGCAAGATGATTGCATCGATACACATGTGTACTCCTAGACCTTACTCTCTTTCAATTTCAATCAATTTCAATTATCTTTAATACTTAAATTTTATATTATATGCACTGATTATATATTATAACATGCTCTTGGTTTCAAGTCAGTGGCAAATTATGTTATACACAACCAAGTACATTATTCTCCTTTAAAATAATAATTTCATTACTAAATTTAAGGGGGAACAAATATAAACACTATTTATGAATTATATAACACCTCAGTCTTGTACACTTTATAAATACATATCATAAATATACTTTCAATGTCTTTAAATTTTGTACTACTAAAATACTCACATACACTATCTCTTTGTGACTAATTTCTTGTCTCTTAGTTTGACCAATGTTATTTTGATGACTCAGACCTTATATCTTTCATAGAATGTTATAAGCCAACTTATCATCCATCTTTGTAAGTTTTGGACCTTACCTATTTTTTAACTTTCCAAACACTTGCATCTTAGTTAGACATCTACATTGATACAAGTGTCCTATTTTGGTGTAAGCTTCTAATGTGATAAAGTCATGCTTCTAAACATATTCCTATGGTTGTCATAAGTTATTTAATGTGATATATTTTCCAAAGGGATTGGAATAAATATAAGATCAATCCCCATGCATTCCTCACCCATCACATACCAAAAATAACTCAATCAAGCACTCAAATGAGTAAAAATTTCATGTTTTCTCTATTTTCATATAAGTCATAGGGACATCATATCTATAGGTCTTAAGTACTAAAATAGAGGTCCAAGAGACATATTTTATAAGTTAAAATCTAGATCACTAATGTACTTTCTTATCACACATTTAATGATTCATACATAAGGTAACACATAGGGGAGAAATATATAAGTTTGAGGCCCTCTTCATAGTATTAGATATGTAGGTAGCGCTCATTGATAGAGGGATCTTTGGAAAAGATCAACACCATGTGATCATTAACTTATTTTTAACACAACTACTATGAAGATGAAAAACTACGGTTTTATTATTTGATAAAGAGTGACAATCCATGAACTAGATCATAATGCACCAGAGCGAAGGTGACACATAACCTAAAAGGATCTACATCATCACATCTAATTTCAATAGGTATTATGTAGTGGACACCTACATCCAAGTTATATATTAGCATCAACATAACTATCCCAGGTTGATGTAAGTGTTTGCGATTACAGAGATGTAATTTCTAAGATCAGTCGACTAATCTAAAATCCATATGTAATCTATTTTCTATATATTCTAGATCTAAATTTGTATTAGCATCAGAACTAGATAATTATAATTTTTTCACCATAAGTTTAATATCTATCATATCTATATTTTTTATTTCTATCATATCTCAACATAATAAATTCATTATATGTTTATCCGAGTTTTACAATTAATTGCCCTATTTTAAAGATAGTATATCATCTTTGTGTCCTAGGCTATTTCAACCCCTTTAACAATAGATTCTCCATACATATATATTTTAGGGTTAAACACATGATAAAATGTTTGGTTTGAAATAAATACCATGATCATAATTACTTCTTACATATTTAAAAATTCTTTTCACTATTTGATAATATTTGAGTGATGGTTTGCCTATAATCTAGAAACTGGTGAAATCTCATAACTAATATTAGGTCTTGTCACAATGAGATACATCAAACCTCCCACCATGATACTAAGATTATTTTTATTAGTTTAATGATTTCCATCATATCTCATTAGTTTTTTTCCATTTAAAATGGAGTCTCCATAGGCTTAAAATTTTGAAGATTATACTTAGTTAACATGTTTTGGACATATTTGGCTTGGAAAACTAATACTTTCTCATTTTTATGATGGAATTTTATGTCAAAAAATCAATTCATAAGTCTAATAGTATTCATCCCCAATTTTTATTTCATATCTTCTTTGAAGTTATTTAACATCTCCATAGAGCTACCTACAAATATCAATTCATCTACATAGAGACAAATTCATAAACCATTAGAACCTAATACTTTTATGCAAAGAGTTAGTTCATTTTGACTTATTACAATTTATTGATCCAATAAAAAATTATTAATTCCTTATAACTGAGCTCTTGGAGTGTGCTTCAGCCCATAAGGAGCCTTTTTCAACTTATATACCCAATATTATTTACCCTTTACCTCAAAACCTTGTGGTTGCCCCATATATACTTTTTATTCAATCACTCCATTTAGGAATAAATTTTTTACATCCATTTAATATATTTTATATATTTTATGAGTATATACAATAAGAATTAATATTATAATATCTTGACCTTCCACAGATGCATAGGTTTTCTCATAGTCAATCCCGTATGTTTGTACAAAACCTTTTGAAACTAGTCTAGTTTTTACCTTATCAATTGTACCATCACTCTTGAATTTAAACTTTTAAACTCACTTGGTTACAATGACATGTATATTTAATGGAGGATTAAAAAAATTACACATATCATTCCTCTCAATTGAATCTATCTCTAATTTCATATCATCATCCCATTCTTTCTTTTGACTATCTTTTGCATAATTTGTAGGTTCACTAGCCATTGATGACAATGTAAACATAGTATTTTTATCATAAGAATCATTAAAAAATTATATTCCTAATGATAAATAATTATGATACTCCTCTCATAATTATGATCTAACATTTGATTGGCTGGATGTGGATTCAACAAATTCTTGTTCTTGCTTGACATTGATGAAGATGGATGACTAGCCTCTTGTGAAGAGCCAATATTGTTTCCTATTAAACTAGAAAAATCTATAGGACTTTATAATACTTAAAAATTTAATTTAATATGTTTTAATCATTAAATTATTATCTCTATAGACACATGATAATAATCAACATACATCTCATTTTAAAAAAAAAATACAATCCCTAGAACCAATTGTGGATTTACTAGTAGGATTATAAAACTTGTATGTTTTGATTTTATCACTATATCATGTGAAATTGTGATAAATAATCTTAAGATATAGATTTGGAGAAAAATAAAAATATTTTATTTCATCCTTAACTTGATTTGTGGTGATTTGGTTGCTGTCATTTCTTTCAACTTGGATGGGATTTCCATCTCCTAATTGTACTTGACTTTTGAAGGAATCATCTAATTTGTTGAAACTATATTTCTGACTTGTCATGTGATTTAATCAACTTGAATCAAGAGATAAGAAATTATTTCCATTCTCTATTCTAAAAATACATGTGGAACAATAATATAAGTGCTCTTGATCTTCACTTTGTTTAGTTTGGAGGGATTTATTTTCACGCTCTTGATTACCTTGAATCTTATATATTAGTATCATATAATATTTTAACATGTGTCCTAGTCTTTTTAAAAAATGAAAAGTAGAATATATTTTTATTTTATCTATAAGGTTATTTTCAGTTTTAGCTTTTGAATTGAAGTTTTTACAGCTCCTTTGATTCTAATTTTTATTTTAATCTTTTACCTTTGAAACCATTGCGTTAGTTTCCAGGGCCTGTTCTAGATCTCCTGCATTTAGTCTCATATTATCCTCATGGGATAAGAAAGAAAATACTAAATCATCAATAATTATAGTGTTCATGTCTTTACACTCATCAAGAATGATCAAAATATGTATCCATATTTGAGATAAAAATCTAAAAGTTTTCCCCACTATAACACTATATTGGATAGTTTAACCATAAGCTCTCATTATATGCACTAAGTAATTTACCCTTATGTAATATTATCCAACTCCTTCACTATCTGACATTCTCAAAGTTTCAAAATTCATTTTAAGAGTTTAAAGTTTGATTATCTTACCTTGGTAGATCCTTGATATGAAGTTTATAAGGTATTCCATGTATTGTGGGCCTTATTGCATCCTATAATTCTTGGATAAATGATTGGGTCTATGACACTTTAGAGATAGAAGAAAGCTTATGCATTCATCTTTTCTTCATCATTTTTTATTCTTTTCTAATCTTACATTAAGGTGTTCCAATATTGAGGTGGTGTGTACCCACAAAAAATACTCCTCCAAATTCATTTCCATATGAGAATTTTATTTAGCTGATCTCTCCAATAGTCAAAGTTGTGACATTTGAAGATGAGAATATTCATAAAAACATAATTCATTAAAGCCATTGTTTCTCATGATAATGGCCTGAAACCCTTCTAAACCTTTCTTGAATGAGGCTCTAATACTAAATTATGGTTTTAATGTATGGAGTATAATTTAGATTTAATTTAATATGAAATTTAATTTATGTATCAACCAATATGTCCCAAAATCACTAGCTGTTAAATTAACTGTGTTGTAAGTGAGATTGTTGATGAAAAATTATACTAAATAACTTCATATCTGAAAGCATATGCATGCTAGTATTAACTAATAAAATCACATCTTAAATGTTAAAAAAGGTTAATCAATTATAATAATGTGCCACACTCACTTATGGACCATTCTTTATTAATAAATAAGGTTAAAACAAACATAATACAAGATAACTTACATGACAAGTTATATCTAAATTAAGCATAAAGTAGAAACTAAATTAAGATATTTAATTATAAAATAATTAATATAAAAATAGACCTATAAAAATAGAATCAAATATAATTAAAGATAGATTTAAACAAACATGTTGACTTATTGACAAGACAAGGTCAACATGTAAGAAGTCTTACTCAACAAGTAAACAACTTATGCAACCAGTCCAACTAGGTGCCCCAAATCCATATAAAATATGAATTGAATTATATACACTTTAATTTTAATTAAATAACTCTAAAATGTGTTCCCCACATCTTGGGAATGAATGGATAATAATGCAAGCTTAGTTAAGTATACATTCAGTGAACTGCACTTTAACTAACACTTCTAGCTATTTTAAAGAAGTTCGTAGAAAGTGTCCAAAATTGACCAAACAAATAATATAAGACATAACTTAATTAAATAAATTTAATAAAATAATAAAATAAAAAATAAAATAAATCTGTCATTAATACTCAAGTTCCCATAAAGGCATCATACTTAACATTATTCATGCAAAATTTTTATTGTGTGTTATATTGTTCATACATGCATGTTACATACATTGACAAGTGTAAATTTGATGACACAAGGATGTACAATAATTCTTCTACTTTTCATTTCATTCTCATACTTTCCTTTAAAATTTACAATTCACATATATAATGGGGGGATCTTAATCATACATGTCCATGCCATCATTTTCAATGCATAGTTTACATTAACACATGTTAAAAATTATACAGATCCTTACCTTTCTTCTACTTTCAAACTCATGGTTATCACTAGTTTCTTTGGTTCTAATTTAAAAATGCAAAAAGTGAAAAAATAAATCAAATATATCAAAAATATAAAATATTTAAAATATTTTAAAAATTTAAAATTAAGACCTATGCATGATTAGATATATATTTTACATCATTGTCATTTGTTATTTATCTCATAATTTATAGATAACATACTTTTTTATATCACACATGCATTTAAATAGTATTTATGAGTGTTATGTACGACATAAAACTTCACATGGACTAATATGTTGGACTTGCCTCTACCGAGAGGTTATACTAAACTAGGAGCATCTTATCCAAAAGTTATAGATGTTACCATTCTTTAGCTCATATACTGTTAAGCTACATAATTTTACAAATGCCTTACTAACATATCTATCTTACATTGTGTACATGGATATGACATTTTATATGATATGATCACATTATATATATATATATATATATATATATATATATATATATATATATATATATATATATATATATATATATATATGGTTTAGACTATATTTCTAGATCTATGCTCCATTGATACTAGTACTTGTACATAGTAGATTAGACTTTGCTTTTATATTATGTATGGCTCTTGGCCCTTGTGTGAAATTGATTGAAAATATCTATGAGATCATTACTTGGTTTGTGTGACATTTAAAAATTTCAATTTTTTATGGTCCTCAACCCTTTATTTTATGTGACATTTGACCATGTCTCTTATTTGATAAATTATTAATGTCCTTTGCATGTGGCCCTTGGATTTGTGTGAAAATTTTTCTTATGCACATTTGAACATGTCCTTTGTATGTGGTCCTTTGAATTATTATATGATATTTCACTTGTGTTTGTGTTCTTGTTGATCTTGTTGAGTTTGATGAGTGCCATGATCTATATCATGCACTAGCTACTGTGTAAGCTTCTATTAAAATTTAATACTATGAGATTCATTGATACATTTATATAGGCCATAGCTCAAATGTTATATGTGTGATTTGAGTGGTACATATCTTACCATGTTGACATAATTTTCACATATGCTACAATATTAAATGATTACATCGTGATACACATGATACAGTTAACATTTCTTTTGAGATGAGTGACTTTCAGGATACACATTCCCTCACCTCAAAAGGGAGGCATTTCAGTGAGATTTTCATATATGAGATAAGACTCCACAAGTAAAAATATTTTTGAGTATAGAATATAGTTGATGCTTGCACTAAAAGGGTAACCAATTAATGTTAACCTTTAATTATGTGTTACATAGATAATCACTCTATCATGAACACACTTCAAACACATTAATATCACTTGACTCATTTCAAGACATCATTATAATTAAATTAATTAAAATATTAATATTTAATAAATGCACACTCTAACTCTCACTCTCACACATTCCTTGAGAAGGATTATTAGATTACATGGAAATGATATAAACTCATTCACATTCCATCATGTACTTGAAACATCCATATGCTATGTTCTTGGAAAGCTTTGTTCCTCAAACTCTCTCTTTCCAACTTGTTGGAGATTATTCAATCTATGAATCTCTTTTTCCCTTTTTATTATGATTTCAATCCTTATCTTATATTCTCTAAATTCTTAAGTGTCTCTTCACCTTCCTTAGTCACTTAGAAACACTCTATCCATCTAATCATCATTCTGGGCCATTACTTTATTTTAAAATTGTAAATAAGTGAAACCACTACTCTATGTAGTATAACCATTGAAAAACTACCCCAATATGTAGACTGATGGTCAAGAAATCATCAGTGGAAAATGTCAAGCTTGTGAAACTTATGCTCAATGCAAACTATAAATTTCATTATACTATAAATTCTGCCAACTTTCAGAGGCCCTAGATTTTATGTACAACTCATGTTGAGATGTTTAGTTTTAAAATTAAATATTATTTGACGAGGAATCTGTAGAGTAAAAAATACGCTACGTTTCATTCTAATTTTCAGCAGTGCATGATCTAGATTGCTGTCCCCACATACTTTGGTTCGAGACAGTGAAGTTTTGAAAATAGAACATGGGTTCTAATTTCCTTTTGATTCATTTTTCTCTAAGTGTTTAAGTCAAGTAGAAGCTGCCAAGTGTCACTTTATGAAATACTTTTCATAATTTCAATAAGGCCATAGAATGTGCCATGTGTCCCACAGAAACTCAGTAGAAATCGCCAAGTGCCGGCATCCACATTTCATATCGACACCTGCGTTTCATATCTCTTTTCAGTGAAAGGTTTCAAAAGCTAAGTATCGAGATCAGGCAGAAAGCGCCAAGTGGGAATAACAGAAGGTCTCAATTTTTTTTTTCTAAAAGTGACAGAAGATGCCACGTATCCCAACAAAGTAAAGTGAAAGCCACCATGTGTCAAGATCTGAATTATCTTCATTTTGCTTCACTGATATAGCAAAGACTGTGGTGGGTCCCAAGTTTTGTTTCTTAAGCAGGTAGAAGCCACTAGGTGTCACTATCCATGTAAATGTGAAATGAAACTAGATTGTTTCTATGGTATACACAGAGTAAAGCAGAGATCACCAAGTGTCATCTTTTGTAGGTTTATAAAAAGGTAGCTAAAAGAAGCAGAGATTGCCACGTGTCTTTTGATGAAGCAGTGGAGTTTGCCACTTGTCCCTGTGTCCCTTTTTAAAAGTTACTCAGGTAAGAAATGTTGTGGGTCTTATTTATTTTAAGATATTGAAGTTTTGAGGAAGTGGATTGCGACAAGTGTTAAAGGTGGAACACTCCTGAGAAAGGACACAAAAGAGTATAAGTTATGTAGAAAGTTTCGCGTGTATTCAGTAGGTGCTGCGGAACACGCCAAGTGTCATTTTTTGGTGTCTCCTAAGTAATAGGAAGATTTTCAAATAATTGGCTAAGTTTTATCTAGCATTTAAGAGAAGGGAGCATCCTGCAATCTGTTTCAGCCAATGAACTACCAAAAGACAAAGCATTTCAGAATCTATAAGATATCTTTTGTTAGACACTTCCATTTTGGTTAGATTTCAGTTGGGTTGTTAGATTGGGAACAAGCAGACAATCTAGAGTGAATCCAAGGCTATAAATAAAGGTGCAGAGATCATGGGATTTTTGGAGAGAAAATTTTGAGAGAGTTTTATTGTAACAAGTTTAGACTTTCAAGAGCTGTGACTAAGTAATATCATTTACTTTTGTTCTATCTTCTTAAGTTGGAAGGTTTATGTATCTGTGCGTGTTTCTGTGCCTCTTATGTGACTAGAAAATTAATGAGAAGATTGAATCCTATGCCTTTGTTAGTATTTTCTGTGTCATTTGCAAAAGTAGTCTAGGCTGTAGCCTTTCTAGAGCTGTGATTAGGAATGTCATTTACTTTTGTCTCATTTTCTTGAGTTGAAAAGTTTATATGACTATGCGTGTTTTTGCGCCTCTTATGTGATTGGAAAATTCAAATAAAAAGATTGAACCCTATGCCTTTGTTGACATTTTATGTATCATTGCAAAAGTAGTCTATGCTGTGAGCCTTTATTTCTATTGTTTCCATCTTTTAAATTGATCATGCACTTGTTTTCTCTTAAATGTAAATGAATCTTACGTATAGTCTCATTGTGCTCAGGATTAAGGTCGACTTACATTCAGGCGTATCACCATAGATTAGATTTTCTTTCTTACATTTGTGTTTTTGATTAAAATTCCTATCCCTTTTCCCAATATCTACTTGATATAGAGAAGAATCAGCTTCTTAAAAATCTGGAGGTTGTTTCAAGCCACAAGGTCCCACATCTTGAAACTTTCCATTGTTGATATCAGAACAAGCACAATTTTAAATCATCAACAATTTTTAGCATGCCCAGTGGGACCAATCTTCAAGTTTCTTTCAAGATCATATGAATCAGAGAGCTACGAGGAGTCATAGCTGTCGACCAGTAACCAGATCACAATCTACTACAAATCCAAGTATTCTTTTGCCACCTTTGGTAACTAGTCCACAAAAAAGAGTCAACCAGTTTGTACCAATACCAAGAGCAAATATGGGAGCCCCTATACCCCCAAGAAATTATGCGAGTTGGAACACTGGTAGTCCATTAGTTCTCTCAATACCACCAGCCACTTGGGACCCTATCCTTGTGAATGCCCTAAAAGCTCTACCCAAATTCAGTGAGCAAGACTTTAAAACACCTGAAGAACATCTTCAGGATGTATCAGATGTCTATGCTATACATGTTGTCACACAAAAAAATGTGGCCATAAGATTATTAGCAGATTCTTTTAAAGGAAGGCTCTAGAATGGTATCGGTCTTTGACCCCAAATACCATTTCTACATGGGATCAACTTGGAGATCTTTTCTTTGAAAGATTCAAAGAGAAGGGTGATAAGTCTTCTTTATTACAACAATTAATTACCATTCAAAGGGCACCACAAGAAGCCATGACTGACTTCAATTCTAGATTTCAAAAGACTTGGAAAAGAATCCCTGCTACAACTAGACCATTACCAGGTATGGCTATAGTATTTTACCTTAAAGCTTTTAATTTAGATATATCTATTATGATTCAATCACTTGGAGGACACACTTTGCCTGAGGCTTATGATTATGTGGTCAGAGCTGAGAATAATTTGATAGATGCTGGAAAGTTACCCTTAAGGCCTCCCATGCCCATGTTCCCAGAAATTTCCTTACCATTACCTCAAGAAGCTCCTAAATCTATAGCCCCACCTATGTCTATGTACAACTATTCTCAACCATCTGCTAAAGAAATTGTCCCCACTCAGTCATCTGAGTTGGATGATATTAAGAATATCCTAAGGACATTTTCTAATGAGCTGATCAATATAAAAACATAGCAAAATACTTTCCCTAAGCCTCCATATCAAGGCTATCAAGAAAATAGATTTTCATCTCAGCCAAACTAATATCAGGGTCTTCCAAGACAAACTAACCATCAGCCAACAAACCAATTGGTTGTATTCCCCACACCCTCACAAACTATTCCACCTAATTCAAATAGGGAGATTGTTCTAGGGCAAAATAACTATGTGGATAATACTAATGCCTGGTGTTTCCCTTGTAATAATGCTCATACACCTAGAGATTGTCCTATGGGTAATCTACAACAAAAAGTGGCAGAGCAAAGAAAAATGGATGGTCAGTTTGCAAGTTCCAGTGACAATCAAACCTACCAATCTTTTGGTATGTAGAATTCAGTCCTAGTGGCTCAGATGCAAGGGATGTCCTTATAGCAAATAGAAGAAACACCCCTGGAATACGCTTTATTCTCATGGGTTGAAGATGAAGAATCAATATTTTTGAATGAAGCTTCTGTTTCCAAAGAATTAGTGGTGCAATCAGACTACTATACTAGATCAAAGAGAAGAATGCTAGAATAGCCTAAAGTTATAAACAATGAATTTATGGAGAATCTTTCATTTCAATATCATCAACACACAGTTGTTAGACAAGAAATGCTTTAGCCAGTTCAGAATCAAGAAGTTCCTGAACAAGTTCAAAGAAAGACAAGATATCCTAATCTTCCAAGAATTTAAATTTTTGGACCAATGAATGTGGTGGATCAACTGAAGATGACCCCATCACAAGTATCAATTTGGGACATATTAGCTATTCCTGAACAAAGGACAATGTTACAAGAAGCTCTTCAAAATCAAGCAATGCCTAAATATACTGAAGGACCTGCTGATAAAAGAAAGCTCAAAGACACAATTCATCTATAGACAACAACCTTAGTAAACAATGCATCAGAGGTAAGCAAATCCAAATTGGATTCCTTCTATTTTACTAGGATAGGTGGTTGTACAGAGCATAATCAGGAAAAAGAAAATAAATAGTTGTTAGCTATGATGCATAGTGACCCATATGAAAATTATAACTCTACTGGTTTGGGCACTTATGTTATTTTTGATGAAGACCATGAAATCCCAAATGTTTTAAGGGAAGAGACACCAACTACTCAAGGATCTAAAAAAGATTTAGAAATCTGGACTTTAAATTTTGATGGGGCTAGAAGTAAAAATGGTGCTGGAGCAGGAATTTGTATTACTGCTCCAAATGGTGAGAAAATTTTAAGGGCTATCCATTTTCAATTTTCTTGTATTAATAATGATGCTGAGTATGAATCCTTAGTACATGGGCTCCTATTAGGCAAGAAAAAGGGAATAAAGAATCTAATAGTAAAATGAGATTCAAAATTAGTAGTAAAGCAAATTAGAGAAAAGGAAATAACAAAGAATGTTAGAATGAAATCCTATAAGCACAAAATTTGGGATTTAATAGAAGATTTTGAAGCTTTTAATATTGAAGTAGTTCCCAAGATTCAAAATTCTGAAGCTGATAGGATGGCACATATTATTTCATAGTTTGATCCAGCAACTGGCCTATTAGTTAACAATGAGTCAGTAAAGGTTATAGTAAGGCTAGCTATTCTTGATAAAGATGAGAATTGGCAAGTATTTGATAATGATTCTCAAGTACTCTCATTCTTACAATAATTAGGGGAATTTGTCGATCAATTGCAACCAAATATTGAAGAGGCATATGAGGATCAAAGTATACAATAAAAGAATAATAAACTTCCCAAAGGTTTAATCACTTTAGAAAGCCTTTTTGATCCAGAAGATGTAAGCCTAGAGAAGAAAAGGTTCCAAGCAAACAAAGCAGATTATTCTAAAATAGAAGTGAGTGAAGGGAAAAAAATTAAAAGTTGGAAATTTTGTAACTCAAGAAGAAAAGGAAAGGCTAATAAATTATGCAAAAAATATGACATAGTCATAGCTTGGAGCTATGAAGACCTTCATGGATATAATAGAGACATCATTAAACACACAATATAACTGACTAAAGGATCTAAGCCTCTCAGACAAAAATAGAGGCCAGTGAATCCAAAAATTGAGCCTCTAATGGTAGACGAGTTGCAAAAACTTTTAGATTATAAAATATTTTTTCCAATAAAAAACTCAACCTGGGTATCAAATCTGGTACCAGTTAGGAAAAAGAATGGTGATATAAGACTTTATGTATATTTCAAAGATCTAAACAAAGCATCTTTGAAGGATCATTATCCCTTGCCATCCATGGAACAAATTCTACAAACTGTGGCTGGATCAGAGAGATTCTCTTTGTTAGATGGTTTCTCTGGATACAATCAGATTTGGTTGGCTAAAGAAGACCAAAACAAGACTGATTTTACTACCAAATGGGGAACATTTGCATATGCTAAGATGCCATTTGGCCTATCAAATGCTGGAGCCATTTTTTAGAGAGCTATGGATATTGCATTTGGGGAACTGATAAATAAAATCATCCTGATTTATCTTGATGATCTTACTATTTTTTCAAAAAATGTGGCTGATCATTTTGATCATTTAGAAGCCGTGTTTAAAAAATGTCAAGAATTTGGAATATCCTTGAATCCTAAGAAATGTATCTTTGTTGTCCCTCAAGGCAAATTATTGGGACATATAGTATCTAAAGAAGGAGTTTCCATAGACCCAAAAAGAGTGGCAGCTATAATGAACTTACCTCTTCCAGTCAATAAGAAAGCAATTCAATCTTTCTTGGGAAAGATTAATTTCATCAATCAATTCATATCTGACTTTGCAGGCTTAGTAAGACCAGTAACACTTTTGCTAAAAAAAGGCCTAATTTTCAAGTGGACTATGGAAGGAAGGCAAGCCTTTGAAGAGGTCAAGAAAGCTATCTCAATAGCTCTAGTACTTAGAAACCCAAATTTTTCTAAGCCTTTTGTAATGTATGTATATGGAGGAGAGCTCAGTATTGCTGCTGTTCTAACATAGAAGGATGATAAACAAGAGGGAGAGAATCTAATAGCATTTTTCTCGAGGACTCTTAGAGAATATGAAACCAGATATAACTTTGTGGAAAAATAAGCATATGCTATGGTAAAAGCTCTTAAAAAGTTCAGGCATATAGTATCAGGAAGTAAAATTTTGATACTTGTAGCATATCCAAGTGTTAGAGAATACATCATGGAAGGAGAAATTATTGAAAAAAGAGCAAACTGGATAACTAAGATCCTTGAATATGATGTAGAAGTCAAACCCACTAAATTAGTCAGACGTAGGGGTTTGTGCCAATATATGACTCAAGAGCTTGAAAAGATGATACCTGAAGAAACAAATTCAGGAACAGAAGAAGAAATTGTATTGAGAATACAAGAAGTTGATTAGGAATCCTGGGTTACAAGCAGGATTCATTTTATGAAAAATGGGATTTACCCAAGAGAACTCCCTCAAAATAAGATAAAATACTATAGGATATAAGGAATTCATTTTATTTTAATTGAACAGGTTCTTTTTAGAAGAAATTCTGATGGCAAATTGTTAAGATGTGTAGAAAAAGACGAGGCTAAGAAAATACTACATGAAATGCATCATGGAGTATTAGGTGGACATTTTTCTGCAAAGACCACATCTATAAAGATAAGTGAAGCAGGTTATTTTTGGCCTACTTTATTTACAAATTGTTATCAGTTGGTTAAAAAATGTCAATCTTGTCAATATCATGTGGGGATGAGAAGGAATGCAGCAATGCCTCTTAGTCCTATAATTGTGGATGAACCTTTTGCTCAATGGGGTCTTGACTTCATTGGAATGATAAATCTAGTATCTAGTATGGGTCACAAATGGATCTTGATAGCTACAGATTATTTCACCAGATGGACCAAGGCAGTACCACTCAAGGAAGCAATAGAAAATGTGATCTTATGTTTTCTAGGGAGTATCACTACTTGTTTTGTGGCTCCTCGCACCATAGTTTTAGATAATGCTAAAGCATTTTTAGGTTCCAAAGTATCTGAATTTGAATTAAAGCATGGAATATATGTAAAAAATTCTTCTAATTATTACCCTCAGGGTAATGGTTTGGCAGAATCAACTAATAAGAATCTGATTAGACTCATCAAAAGAATAGGGGCTGATCATCACAAGGAATGGCATAAAGTGCTTAATTTAGCACTGTGGGCTGATAGAATTACGCCTAAATAGGTGATCAAAATGTCCCCATATGAATTGGTATATGGAAAAACTACTGTAATTCCCCTAAGCTTGGAGATTCCTGCTCTCCAGCTTATCAAACATATTGAAATTGAAGAAAATGGCCCCATGCAGGTCAGACTCGTAGAACTTCTAAAAGTTCAAGAAAAGAGGGATGCAACACATGATTCATTGATAAAGCATCATAAAATAGTTAAAGACTATTTTGATAAAAGGACTTCAAATCCCCATTTCGAAACAGGCTCAATTGTTTTAAAATGGGATGCAAGTGCCACCAAACCAGGTCAACACACTAAGTTTGAAGCATTATGGATTGACCCTTATAAAATTTGGGCATGTAAATAGAAAAATTTGTTTGAGCTAGAAACGATGGAAGGTGAACCTGAAGAGATTCCTGTAAATGGAATCTATTTGAAACATTTTAGTTCAAACTATGTTTTCTAGCGATTTCAAATCATGCAGGAGTTGTAGATTCTTTTCGAGCAGGCTCAAAAGTCCTTGGGGTCGTCAAAAATTGTAGAGTAAAAAATACTCTACATTTCATTCTAATTTTTAGTAGCGCATGATCCAGATTGCTATCCCCACATATTTTGGTTTGAGATGGCAAAGTTTTGGAAATAGAACGCGGGTTCTAATTTCCTTTTGATTCATTTTTCTCTAAGTGTTTAAGTCAATCAAAAGCTACCAAGTGTCACTTTCCAAAATAATTTTCATAATTTCAATAAGGCCATGGAATGTGCCACGTGTCCCATAGAAACTCAGTGGAAATCTCCAAGTGCCAGCATCTGCATTTCATATCGACACTTTGTTTTATATCTCTTTTCAGTGAAAGGTTTCAAAAGCTAAGTATCAAGATCAGGCAGAAAGCACCAAGTGGCAATAGCAGAAGGTCTCAATTTTGCTTTTCTAAATGTGACGAAAGATGCCACGTATCCCAACAGAGTAAAGCAGAAGCCACCATGTGTCGAGATCAAAATTATCTTCATTTTGCTTCACCGATATAACAAAGATTGTGGTGGGTCCCAAGTTTTGTTTCTTAAGCAGGTGGAAGCTGTCAGGTGTCGCTGTCCATGTAAATGTGAAATGAAACCTGATTGATTCTATGGTATACACAAAGTAAAGTGGAGATCACCATGTGTCATCTTCTGTAGGTTTCTAAAAAGGTAGCTAAAAGAAGCAGAGATTGCCACGTGTCTTTTGATGAAGCAGCAGAGTTTGCCACCTGTCCCTGTGTCCCTTTTAAAAAGTTACTTGGGTAAGAAATGCTGTGGGTCTTATTTATTTTAAGCTGTTGAAGTTTTGAGGAAGTGGATTGTGATAAGTGTCAAAGGTGGAACACTTCTGAGCAAGGACACAAAAGAGTATAAGTTATGCAGAAAGTGCCACGTGTCTTCAATAGGTGCTGCAGAACATGCCAAGTGTCATCTTCCAGTGTCTCCTAAGTAATAGGAAGCTTTTCAAATAATTAGCTAAGTTTTATATAGTGTTTAAGAGAAGGGAGCATCTTGCAATCTATTTCAGCCAATGAACTGCTAGAAGACAAAACATTTCAGAATCTATAAGATATCTTCTGTTAGACACTTCTAGTTTGGTTAGATTTCAATTGGGCCATTAGATTGGGAACAAGCAGACAATCCAGAGTGAATCCAAGGCTATAAATAAGGTTTGCAGAGATCATGGGATTTTTGGAGAGAGAATTTTGAGAGAGTTTTATTGTAACAAGTTTAGACTTTCAAGAGCTGTGACTAAGTAATATCATTTGCTTTTGTTCTATCTTCTTAAGTTGGAAGGTTTATGTAACTGTGTGTGTTTCTGTGCCTCTTATGTGACTGGAAAATTAACGAGAAGATTGAATCCTATGCCTTTGTTGGTATTTTCTATGTCATTTTCAAAAGTAGTCTAGGCTGTAGACTTTCTAGAGCTGTGATTAGGAATGTCATTTGCTTTTGTCTCATTTTCTTGAGTTGAAAAGTTTATATGACTGTGTGTGTTTCTGTGCCTCTTATGTGACTGGAAAATTCAAATAAAAATATTGAACCCTATGCCTTTGTTGATGTTTTCTATATCACTACAAAAGTAGTCTATGCTGTGAGCCTCTGTTTCTATTGTTTCCATCTTTTACATTGATCATGCACTTGTTTGCTCTTAAATGTAAATGAATCTTACATATAGTCTCATTGTGCTCAGGATTAAGGTCGCCTTACATTCAAGCGTATCACCATAGATTAGATTTTATTTCTTGCATTTGTGTTTCTAATTAAAATTTCTATCCCTTTTCCAAGTATCTACTTGATATAGAAAAGAACCAGCTTCTTAAAAATCTGGAGGTTGTTTCAAGCCGCAAGGTCCCACATCTTGAAACTTCCCATTGTTGATATTAGAACAGGTGCAATTTTAAATCATCAACAGAATCTAAATATGCAATTAGATTTATGTTTAGGGAATTAATTTATTTTATTTTTTCCTTTCTCTCATAACCTATCCATTTTATCCTTTCAACACATACAATGACTTTTTAGATCGTACCAATTGTTGAAACACTCAACCAACTCTTTTTAGAATCAAATAAATTTTTAAAATTGATTCATTGTTGATGTTATTGATGCTACAAAAATGTTAGAGTATTAGTGTTTACAATTTAATCATATACACCATGCCAAAATAATAAGCAATCCAACAAAACCACACAAACACACAACTATTATTTTTTGGTTGATGCAAGATTGCCTGTATGCATTCGATGCACCCACATCAAAATTTTCAAATAATTTAGAATGGTTAAAAATTTATACATTAGGATAAATTATAGGGGACACACCATGCATATGCACTCACATTACAAGAATAAAGTATATATTCATACAATTTTGGCTACACAATACATTATTTTAATAGCTTCAAATAAAATTTAAAATTTTTCATCTATATATAGTTTTAAATTTTAAATTTATCTATGGGGGAATGATATAGATTCATGTCATTATTTCAATACTATTTCATATCCATGGTCATTGTATAAGCACGGATGTAATCTAATCTATTTTGATTATGCATACAAGAACTAAGGAACAAAGTGAAACTTGAAACTATAAGTAATCTAGAGTGATGGATTGAATTAAAGTGCATAATTCATAACTTTGAGGGTCAATTACCTATATCATTACTATCTATGAATAAATTGTGTATTCCAATGTGTTTCCACCTTGGAATTACCAAGACCAAAAATAAAAATTGAGGCTTATGCATCCTTTAATGGGTTATGTCTTCTAGACATGTTCAATTCAAACTGGGGCTTGATCAACCTCACTTCACCATTGGTTTAACTAAAGAACTAAATATCTCCAAGTGCTTCATGGAAAGCACTGATTATTCAATGATTTAATGAAGCATCATTTTCAATCAAGGTTACAATAGCAACATTGGTTTCAAATATATAGGCATACTATTTCCTTGTTCTTTTCAATCTTTTTTAAAATTTAAGTTGTATTTTAATTTTAAATTTCACATATAGACATTAACTAATTTTACATCTTAGGATTCAAAATAGAACACCTTGCATGATTGGATATTTTTACAAAATAAAAAGTGTGTTATACACATTTAGGTATATCTCTTCTTTTAATTTAGTAATTTTATTTCTAGACTAAAGGAGGGATATATGTAGTCACTCAAATTTGGTCATGAATATTTGATAATGTCAATTTTGGTCTACTTTTACTTTAATTTACGTGAGCACTTAATCTGAACCTATTTCACCACTTCAATCTATCATAAGTACCTATATAAATATTTATCTTTATATGTTGATATATTATTCCTACATAAATGTTCTTAACTGATTAAAACCACTCTAAACAGTTGTAGGATATCCTAGATCTTAATTTTCAAATGTTACCCTTCAAGACATGATCAAATAATATGGGTCAAAAGTGGTTGTTAGTATTGACCTCTAGGGTTTGATCTTGTTCTTCACCTTAGCAATGGCTAATTTTCAAATTTTGATCCTCTTTTATAGGTTGGTCCATATTTTTGGGACAGGTAGTGTGAGGTTTTCCCATTTGGGATTAATATAAAGGAACATCTAAGTCACCTATTCTCTCACTTGAAAATATAAATATTAAGGCACACTTACACCATTTAACATTGATCGATTCTTCCTTAATATTTATAAATATGATTATAATCATTTGAATTAGTCCTTAGCCAAGTGCAGAGCCTATTATACTCAATTCAAAGTAAATTATTATCAAGTATTCAATCTATCTCTATATGCATACATGTAACAAAATGAACACAATCACATAAAACACTCTATTTGAGAAAAATACATGGGATTTATTTACATATTTATATTTTTAGATACATAAGTAATGATCAATCATCATAGAGGTGATTTGGGTCAACTCATCTAATTACAATCCCCCCTTTTTATCTTTGTAGGTTTTTAGATTTTGCAAGCTCTATTAGGGTTTAAACTTTAAAGAAGTCATTTGAAAATCATTTATTTGCTTTTGAAGGTAAATTTTACACACACAAGTGTGTTTCAAGCATCCACAAGTGACTATGCCCTAATTATCTTATTTTTCCATAGAGGAAAAAATTGACCAGTATAAGATAATAGTGCTAGTCAATCATATCCTTTTCCTGACATTTTTGACCCTAAAAATTTGTAGTCATAGTTATTATGGTACTTTTAGACTCGGTATGAGTTGATATGTCTTTAAATCACACATACTCAACATATAAACATAAAATAACCAAGTATTTTTTTGTTCATAGTTAACCTTCTTACATTTTTTCAAGATTTTTTGATTTCAGTACTTTGCTTTCATTCTGTTCATTGTAAATTGTCTTACAACTTTCCATATCTCATAATATTAATTATAAATTTTGATAAAACAAATCTATCACTCAAGAAAGATACATCTATACAAATTTTCACATTCAAAGAGACTGACCTAAAATTTTGAATTCAACAATCTATCACAAGGAGGCCCTAGCCAACTTTTAAGTACCTAGGCTAACCCAAGTTTTCCATTTTTTAAGTGTTAAGAGATAGATTACAAGTTCCATTCATTAAATTATCACCATTTCATAGATATACCTAATGAGGATAATTATTTATGGTTTGAATTCCCTCTTTAGAGTAATGGATATGTAGGCAATGATCAACCATTCATTGGGGAGTGGTTGAGTCCATCTTAAACCACCTTCTTCCCCTTTACAAGCATAATTGTAGTGTCAAAAATGGACCTAGGGTTTCAAAAAGGAAATAGGTTTTCTAGATACTGCACACATAGTGATCCCTAATATTTTACATAGAGACATATTAAAATAAAAGACAATGACTTATACTGAAATAAAAATGAAGTGTACACATAGATTAATCCAATATAATACATACACTATTGTCTAGTGAAGGCATCCATAAACTAAAAAATTCATCCTAACAATTTTAGACACCTAGTTCCACATCTAAGTGACTTACAATCTAATTTTAATCTGTTTCCACTTGCATTCATTCTCATACCTACAAAAAATAGTAACAAATTAAGTATCTTAATCCCTTAGGTCATTTGTATTTGTAACAAGTGCATTTTTCCAAACATATTATACCTTTTACATTTAGATTCATGTATTGTTTTATACTTCATATAATCTAAATAGTTAAAATTTTAATGTTTGTTTAGGTTCACATAATCAAAATAAGGTAAAACTTATAGGTTAACCCATATTTTGTCTAAAACATAGCAAAACCTAGGTTCCATTAGGGTTCCATCATTCTTTATAAGGTTAATATTTTTATCTTAGGGTTTTAGTTTTGATTTTTGATTTCCCCATACATCAAGATAATAAATATTTTTCACCTTGGTCCTAGTCTTCTACATATTTTCATGATTTCATTATTTATCATCTAAGAAGGCTAGCTCCCTTGTCCTTCTAAGACAAAGTGTTATATTACTGGGTATACATATTGAGAATACTCATATTCCTTTGCTTCCATCTAAAATATTTACAATAAATGAGATGAATGTTCATTCTTATTCATCTTATTTTGATGCAAATATTGTTAATGAATACATATAACCAAAAGATCATATTAATAATAATGAAATTCTTGATCTAAAGAATGCCAATCAAGATAATCATGAATACTAAGATATAATACATCCTAATGGCCTTAGTGGGCTAAATCATGTACAAGTTAAAATTGTATAATTTTTAAAATTGAATTTTTAAAAACCTCATGACTTGTATAAGGTTTTGAAATTAATCCTAGAATCTAAAGCTACACAAAAATTTAAGGTTATCGTATTTGAGGAACAAAAACATGAGCCCTTCATTATGAGTAATATACTTTTTGGAGGTATTGATTCCATAATAGGTGTCTAGATTATTACTAATGCTATTATTACTATGTCTACATCTCTTGAAACATATGTGATTCCCACCCAAGGTGTGGGTGCAACATAAGATTTTTCTCAGATTTCCACGCATATTGATAAAACACTACCCTATGTATATATTATGATCACTACTCATGTTACATCATTATCCTCACCTATTGCACCATCACTCAAGTAGTCTGTTATATATTTTTAGGCTAAGGTGTTACAATTATAATAGGTTGATTATAGAGTAAGTAATTCAACTGATTCTCATGCATTGATTCATAATCCTTTAGCTCTAGATATTTCAAATTATCCATTATTTATGGGTTCTATTTATTCAACTTAAATTATATGATGGTAAGGGTGATCTAGATATATACCTAAGACTCTTTCATTAAACATGATTATATTAGGCCTTCAATGATAAGTTATTGACTAAGTTATTTCTATGAAATATTAATGATTATGCTTTGAATTGGTTCTATGAAATTGATTTATAATTAGTTAAGGTGTTTAATCATTTGGATGATCAAATTTTAGCATATTTTTTGATCAATATCAGTGAAAAATCATCTTATGCTCAAATTATTAAACTTAAGTAAGGATCCAATGAATCAAACAATGATAATTTATTTTGGTATAAGACCATGCTTTCTAAGATGACAAATCCTATGGCTAACAATGAGTTAAAATATATCTTAAGGTAAAGTTTTCTTGCCCCTCTCCATGAGTATATTATGTTCAAGAAATTCAATTCATTCAATGAGTTGTGTAATACAATTAGAGATTAAAAAAACATAATATTACTAATTTGAAAAAAATTAAATATGCCCCTTATGCTACAAATACTTCAACTACAAAGTTTCAAAGCAAACCAAGTTACAATGCCTAAAAAAATGATACTAAGAATGAGGCAAAAAATAATAGTTAATTTAGTGTCATAGATAACTAATAGAATTGTATTGTGCAATAAATAAAGGATGAAATTTTCATGATTACCTCAACCTCCTCATATGGTTTTTCAAACTTCATTTAAGTATAAACTTATATATCTCTCTCCACCTAAGGAGGTTGATATAAGTAAAGCTCTACCTAAGGGACATGACATACCTATGGGACATGCCATACATACATATTGTGAGCACCATAAATACAAAAGGAAATATACAAAAAAATGTTTTGGACTAAGACATAATATTTAGGATTTAATTAATGAAAAAATTATTGAGATTACAACACATATGAATGATTTAGTATCACAACTAAATATGAATGCAAAATTTAAAATATTTTGTGATCATTTTCCAAATCATGAAAAAATAAAAAATAAGGATACTTTGGAGTTTCATATGACATATAACACACATCCTCCTCTATAATCAACCACTAGATGGTATTATTGGACCACTTATGAGAACATTTATATACCAACCTATAATTACATTTGATGATAGTAAAATTGTGTATAATGATCCTACTTATACATCACTATTTATATGAGCATACATTGATTTAAAATCTATACATAGTGTCATGGTAGCTAATGGTTGAAGTGAAAATGATTGTACAATGATACTTGTTCATACTCTTGAATGTACACATGAGGATTTAATGAATATGACAAGGATATTTAAATAATTTTATGGTAAGGAACATAAACCCTTTGGGCACATTTTTCTACCTCTTAAGGTAGGTCCTATAGTATTTTATACTTTAATCTAGTTTTATTAAGTACAAGGGTATGCCATGTTGTTAGGACACACTTGGATACATAAGATTCATGTAGTACCATACTTAGTACATAGATGTGTCAAGTATATACATGTCATTTAAGTGGTTATAGTTTAGGGTGTTCCATATGAGGATTCTATTCATTTAGAGGCATTTCCACCACCCATACCCCCACCATAGCTAGTTAGTATTCTATTCAAGTTAATTCTACAAAATTAGTTACTCCCCATATTTAGGTTCATTATACTCAGTTAGTTACTCCACCTATTCAAGATCATTATATGTAGTAGTTATTCAATCTAATAAGGATAATTCTACAAAAATAGTTTAGAGGAAGGTGGATAAATTTTCTAGACTACCTATGCTTCAACACCAATTATATTAGAGAGTTAAACAAAACTCATGATGACCATTATTTACTCTACATCCTAAGATAGTGTTATAGATAATACAATGTGTTCCATAATGAACATAGGCACATTTTATCCTAGTTTAAAATGGATTTCATAGGATACTATGTTCTGTAGAGTTAATCATGATATACAAGATCTTATAAGTCATGATGATGATAATTACAATACAACACAAGATCATTCCTTAGATTCAGATAAAACAACATATGATATTACTCACACACAACATGTGACCATTCTCATGTTTGATATAAGACATACACATGATCATCCCCTTGATGGGGTAATTGGTTAGCACTTTGACTCAAGCAAAATATTTCAAAAATAAAAAAATTAAATATCCATAAAAATTAAAATTAGGACCTAAGCATGACATGTTGACTAGTCTTACAATATTCAAATATGTTATTTATCACATGTTTGTTATATTACATATCATTTTACATACACTCTTTCTTTTCATGATATACATGACTGATATGCAAGACATACAAGTCACACATGGTACATGGATGCACATGATGTAGGTCATTCCTATACACATGGCCCATGCCAATGCTAAGGGTATCTCATTTCATAGATTACATTGTTACATGTTTTATATTTCTATCAACTTTTCATTTATCATGTTGAGCTACATTTATTTCTTACACATGTATTTCTTTTACTTATATTCTTTATAGATTTACATTTCATGGATATGCTACTTGGTTATGTTTTAACATTGACATAGATTAATAGTGTAGACTAGTTGATTTGTTCTATGATTTATTATTTTTAATTAATTCCTATAGGTTGATAATTTGCTTGTTTATCTCTTGATTTAATATATGAAGTTGTTTTATTTAATGTATCATTGTGTGCCTCTTTATTGTGGCCTTTACTATTACAGTTGTTATATTCTATAAATTTGACTTCTGTAAACTTGGACACTTGCACCAACCTCAAACTATTACATTGATGCTTTTATCTAACTTGTATGTAGGTTTCCAATATAAAATACTTACTGGATCTAGATGTAGCCACTTGGGATATTTTGGGTTTTGTGTCACTTTTGCTTTAGTGTGCTTAGATATGGATCATGGGTTGTCTCTCCTTATAAAATAGTAGAACCCTAGTTCTTCATCTTCATAGTGATTATGGGAAAAATGGGTTAAAGGGCTAATGGTGTTGAGCTAACCCAAATAACAGCTAACCCAAATAACCACTCTATTAATGGGTGCTTCCTATATATCCAATACTTTGAAGAGGGCCTCAGACTAATGTTGTTCTACCATACGTGTTGGATTGTGTGTGTATAAGGATGTAATGTATGGAAATAAAATATAATATTAACCTATCTTGTAAATTAGAAAATATGGCTCATGGATAACTTCTTCAGTACTTTAAACTTGTAGATGTGTTATCCCTATGACTGATATGGAAATATGAGAATATAGGTAAGCTTTGCTCACTTGAATGATTTTAGAAAGTTTAATGTGAGTTGTTAGGTTTGTGTTAGGTGAGTAATGAATCCTCGAGGGTTGATCTTGTATATATCAATCCCTTTTGGAAATATCTCACATTAAATCACTTAGAACCATAGGTATACATTTCATTTGTAAATTTGATGACTTTAAGACACTGGACAGTTATGTTAGAATATGACACTTATATCAAATTAGGCATCTAATTGGGACACAAGTGTCTAGGATGCTAGAAAACATGCAAAGGTCCCAAACTTGAAGAAATAGAAGATAAGTAGGTCTACATTACTTTTAACATGATATAAGGTCCATGTCATTAGAATAACACATGGTTGGACTATGAGATAAGCAATTGGGCATAGAGAGATAGTGTATGTGAGTATTTCAATAGTCACAAGGTATATAATTAGAAAGTACATGCATGATATTTATCAAGTGTACAAGACTAGAGTGCTATATAATTTACATTTAGTGTCTACATTTTTGCCCAATTAATCTAGTAATGAAATTGTTAGTTTAAAGGAAAAGAAATGCATACATAGGTGTGTATAACACACCTTGCCTTTGTATGAGCCCAAATTAAGTGCTTTGCTGGTGACTGACATGAAACTAAGATAACGTTATAATATATAATCAATTTTTAAATTGAGATAAAAAATATTCTAAATTTAAATATAAAGATATGCTAAATATAGTAAGTACAACTATTTATTGATATAACAATGAAATGAGCACAAGAGTAGTTAGCTAGTCAACTATGTCCATGCAGATCTGAATGGAAAATGCTATAAATAGACTAGATCAATGCCCTAGATCAATTGTTAGATTCTATAAATTTGACCTATGTAAACTTGGACACTTGCTTCAACTTCAAACTATTACGTCGATATTGTAATCTAACTTGGATTTAGGTGTCCAATATAAAATAATTACTAGATCTAGATGTATCCACTTGAGATATCTTGGGTTTTGTGTCACCTTTACTTTAGTGTGCTCAGATTTGGATCATGGGTTGTCTCTCCTTATAAAATATAAAAACCCTAGTTATTCATCTTCATAATGGTTGCGGAAAAATGGTTTAAAGGGTTCACGGTGTTGAGCTAACCCAAATGACCCCTATATCATTCGGTGGTTCCTACATAGATAGTACTTTGAAAAGGGCCTTAGACTAATGTTTTTATCCCCTACATGTTAGATTGTGTGTGCACAAAGATGTAATATGTGGAAATTAAGTATAACATTGACCTAGCTTATAAATTAGAAATTACAATGCATGAATAGTTTTTTCAGTACTTCAAACCTATAGATGTGTTATACCTATGACTGATATGGAAATATGAGAATATAGGGAAGTTTTACTCACTTAAATGCTTTTGAAAAGTTGCCTTGTGAGTTGTTAGGTTTGTGTTAGGTGAGTAATCAATGAGGGTTGATCTTGTATATATCAATCCCTTTTGCAAATATCTCACATTGAATCACTTAGAACCATAGGTATACATTTCATTTGTAAATTTGATGACTTTAGGGCACTGGAAACTTATGTTGGAATAAAAAACTTGCATCAAATTAGGCATATGATTAGGACATAAGTGTCTAGGATGCTAAAAAACATGCACATGTCCCAAACTTGAAGAAATAGAAGATAAGTAGTTCTACATTACTTTTAACATGATATAAGGCCCATGTCATTATAATAACACATGGTTAGACTAAGAGATAAGAAATTTGGCATAGAGAGATAATGTATGCAATCTTTTCAACAGTCATAAGGTATAGAATTAAAAGGTACATACATGATATTTATTTTTGAAGTGTATAAGACTGAGGTGCTATATAATTTAAATTTAGTGTCTACATTTGTCCAATTAATCTAGTAATGAAATTGCTAGTTTAAAGGAAAAGAAACGCGTACGTAGGTGTGTATAACAAACCTTGCCTTTGTATGAGCCCAAATTGAGTGCTTTGCTGGTGACTAACTTGAAACTAAGACAATGCTTTAGTATAGAATCAGTACACATAATTTGAAATCGAAAGCATTGAAATGATTGAAATATAAAGAACAAGGTTTAAGAGTACACCTATGTATTGATGCAACTGCCTTACCTTTTGTGATATTGATTCGAAAATATGTATCATTATTAACCATTTTAAACTGAGATTAAGAAAAATGTAAATTTAGAAGTGCGTATATATATAGATATTGGAGGGAAACTTTCTCCCAACCTTGGAGAAAGATGAGTTGCCACACATCAGTTGAGATTAACTCAACTATGTAACCCAATTATAATTATAACTTAGTGTGAGTTGATCCATGTCAACCCACACTATAAATATAGTGAGGTTGGATGATGTAATCAAGTCCAATCTATAAAATTGGTAAGGTTGAGTGATTTAATCACCTCAACCATACCAAAAGTAAACCAACTACTGTAGCATATTGGCTCAATAACAGTTCATAATATTCTAACCTAGTGAGATAAACTCCATAGAAGTATTTTGAAATCTGAAACTAATTTTTATTTTTAAATTTATGTGCTCTTTGCATATCATATGCACCTTATATATGTGTCATGATGAAACCTAAGTATAACAGTGGTACCAATGTATAGAATTATACCATAAATGTGTATTTGAATCATATAATTGTGTAACTTGACCAATTTGCAACTATGTAAATATGAAGAATATGTCTCCAAAACATGCCCCCATTAAAATCTAGAAATGAGAGCTAGTATAAGTGTGGAGAACATATTTCCATAACATGCTCCTAATGTATATCTAAATTTATGAACTATGACAAATGTGGAGAACATGTTTCCATAACATGCCACCAATTTATATATGAATTTGGTGAACTATAAAAAAT
Source organism: Torreya grandis (assembly GCA_037957365.1). Lineage (NCBI taxonomy): Eukaryota > Viridiplantae > Streptophyta > Pinopsida > Cupressales > Taxaceae > Torreya > Torreya grandis. The sequence goes on from JARHVA010002172.1 coordinate 549,857, forward strand.
GTGGAAGCCATATCTCTATGACATGACACCACTAATATGCCCCCCCTTTGAGGTGAGGGGAAGTAAAATATGGTAGTCACCTTACAACAAAAAGATAATATAACTATATAATCTATGAATGTATCATGTAACATATAGGAGTAACATGTATAGGTAGATATATCAATGAGTTACATAGTATTTGATCACATCAAGTCCTAAGATGCATGATGTCAATCATGGAAACATCTAAATAATAATAGTACAAGATCCATAAGAAATCAAACACACACACACAAGAGCACTAAAAAATTATTAGAATATAATGGTCCAAGGAGACCTCAAACAAGGGGCATGTTCAAATGCCACATAATTAAAGGCACATGACTTAGTTAAACGTCCATAAAGCAAAATAATGAAATATTTAAATGTCAACATATAATAAACTATGACATATGCAAATGCCACCATAAAAAAACACAAGAACATGGGCCAAAATCAATGGAGCATATTCAATTTTTCAAACAAGTAATACAATTCAAGACAATATAATCAAGGAAATGCATAAATGGAAAGCATGGAACATAAACAACCAACATAAACATATAATACTAGCCCTTGGATATATGTGTTAGTAAAATTATTAAATATATAACATATCAAGTACACTGCAAAAGATATAAGCATAATTAAAGGCATCTGTAAGTACATAAGATCAAGCATGATAATGGAAAGTGATCATAGAACTATATAACCTATGTGTATCAATATCAATGAATGAGATTCCTCCAATGTCTATATGACATGAGTAGAAGGAAGACCCAACATCTATATAGGAATAGATCATGTATATGTGTATGCTTTTATCACACTCAAATGATGTGTGAAATAAATGTGTATATATAAATTACTAATATGCCATATACCAGCATGGAACTAACAACATAGATGCCAAAGAGTTGATAAGAATATGGAGATTCTAAAAATATTTTTGGATTTTTAAAGTTTTTTTGGTATATTTTAACTTACAAATTTAAGTTAGATCTTTTACATTATTTGAATCATGGTTGGATAAGTGGAAATAGTGCATAGCATGTTCCTCCTTAAGATTTACATGTGCAGTATAAGAACCAATGCTATCATTTGGAATATGGATCAATTTATCTTCATAAGAAAAATATATACCTTGCTGCTTTTGGTCAATTTTAGCTTGTATTTGATATAATCAAAGAGTACCCAATATGAATGCATATTGTGATGTGGTAGGCATAACCCAAACCCTTGTTTGAATTAATTTAGGCCCACAATTAATTGGTATGATGATGTTTCCCAAGGAGTCTTTCAAGCCTCTTTTATTTTATAAGTCTTTTAGATCAAATTCAAGATGTTGAAAATGTCTTACATTACAAGTAGTTTTTATTTGTGTAAGATTAATATGGTTATGCCAAAAGTAAGCACAACCCATAAATAATGTAATCATTAGTTTTTGTTGGTGTGGATATACATTATATGCAATTTTCACTCTATATTTTGCTAAGAATGATCTTGAAAAGGATTATTAAGTATATTATTAGTTTGGTGATCACTAGGTTGTGAACCTGAATCCTTTAGAGGATCATCAAATGTTATTTTTTGGTCATCAATAAGGTCATAAATCTTATGTTTAAAGGTAAAACATGAGCTTATAAAATTTCCAAGGCCTTGGTGGTAATCATAATAAGCATTTGCATCGTATCCTTTTTTATAGATGTCGACTCATATCAACCTTTATAGGATGAGGGAGAGATATGAGGTGACACTCTACAAACTTTGGAAGTAATGAAATTTAAGACTTAGATAAGTGTGTAAATTGTCTCTTTAGTGCATTACAAGTTGTTAGTGTAAAAGGTTTATCTTCATGTCTGGTACCTTTCTGGGGTCCTTTTCTCACTTTCCAATGTGAAAAGGGTTATTCCCCTAATCAGTTCCATTACTTAGACCTTTTCACACTGACTTAAGCTTACTTTAAGATTTTTTCTTTTATCCCACATTTCATGTGTTTTTAGTCTCTTAGGTGGTATATCCTATATATACTCACCTCTTGCTCTCATTACATATAGAGAAGATATAGATAAGCATGTGAAGGCTTTATATTAGCATTCCTATTGAATAAAATCTAGTTTATTCTATCAATTTTGTTTTTTTTGCCATGCTTTCCTTTCACTCATTTTGATTCTTAGGTGGTTTTTCAGCCAAATCTTACATGGTATCAGAGCAGTTGTGAGTTGTAAGATAACTTTCTAGGATATTTGGGAGTACAGATCTATGATTTTCTATAGCAAATGAGTATGCTCTTCTCTTATATATTTGAATGATCTAGGGAATCAAATATTTGTGAATGAAATACCAAATTTGGGGGGTTTCTTTATCTACTTGCCAGTTGTAGGTGATTTTTAAAGCATCTTGGAGCAAATTTGGAGCTCACCACAACAATTCAATCATCCATGAAAGATAATATCACTTCTAGTTTTGTTCCAAAGGACAACTTTATAGGTTATTTGAGAGTACAGATCTATTATTTTCTATAGTAATGAGTATGCTCTTCTCTTGCATCTTTGAATGATCTAGAGAATCAAAAAGTTGTGAAAAAAATACCAAATTTTGGGGTTTTTTTAATCAACTTGCCAGTTTTAGGTGATTTTTGAAGCATCTTGGAGAAAATTTAGAGCTCACCACAACAATCTGATCATCTAAGAAAGATAGTAGCACTTCTAGTTTTATTCCACTTGCACATTAGAGGCTCCATCTATAAGTGGTTTTACAATGGTTCTACATAAATTTGGAGAGGTTTGAAGCAAATTTGAAGGTTTTTTTTTTTTTTTTTTTTATCAAAATACATTTTTTAACCTTCAAGAGAAAATGCAAGTTTGTAATTGCATTTAGGGTGTATGTAAAGTCAGATCTAGCTCTTATTTTGTCCCAATTGGACATTTGAAGCCATATTTAAGTTTTTTAATAAAAAACATGATTTTTCTTCTTCATACAGAGCTCTAACTATAATTAATCGCTCAAAACAATTTTTGGGTTTTGTGTGTCTCGCTCTCAAATTTTTATAACTTTTTAATTTTCTAAATTTCATTGAGTAACAAAAAAGTTATCACTATTTTATTGACTGCTATTTAGAATTTTTTTTATGGTAGTGCTACCCCCACTAAATTTGGCAACTCTTTTGGTGGTTCTACCAAATTTGGTGGTTCACTAATTATGGAAACAAGTTTAGTTATTACTAAATTTAGTTAATAATAACTAAATCTAGTGGAAACCCTAAACTTGGTGATAGTTCCACCAAATTTGGTAGATGATGTCATGCTAATGTTAGCATAAATCTTTGGATTTTGACCCCTTCACCATTGCAGGCTTTTGAATTTGCAGTTCAATTTCAGAGGCTCATATCTTGAGCATACAAACTCTTTTTTCAACACAATGTTTTTGATTTGGGGTAAAATTTCATGATCTCTATATTTGTGTGATCATATTTTTATCATCTTGTCCCAGTTTTCCATAAAATCAGTTTTCTAATCAGATCTGACAGATAATCATAGTTTTTAAACCTTCAAATGCTTGAAACTTTCACATATGACCTCAAATTGAGGGGATTATTTTTTTTAAAGTGCATATATTTTTAATATCTACATATTGGTATCAATTTTAAATTATAATTCTATAATTTGTCTATACTTTCAGTTTTGGGGTCCATCGTAGACTTTGTAAAACTCTAGAAAAATAAACTCCAACATTGTAAATGCACTAAATTATAAAGTGCCAAAATCATTATTTTTTGAGGGGGATTCTTGATTGAGTTATTTTGGGGGGTGGGGAGTGCTTCTAATCATGGATTTTAATCATTGGAGACACAAATGTGTGTATTGTGGAAGTAAAAAGCATACCTATGATGATTACATAGATAAAAAACTTGATGATCTCTACTCCCTCATTCAAATTAAATAAATGAGGCAACTTTATCTTGCAAATGGCATAATTTTGACAAAATCACATGACCATGCACTAGCAGATATTACCTCAGTGTTTGTTGAACTTCAATCATGCATTCACCCTAATCCCATTGATCTAAATTTTATAGTGATAAATTATATAGATATTTTGAGTTGATAGTTTCAACTCAGTCATCACTGACACCTTTTATAAATGCACTTAATTCTTCTATGTTTAGTTCTCTCACAGATGGTGAGAACCATACATCCATCATCCTTGAACTTGAATCATGCATTTCTCATGATTACATTGATAAGAGTTTGTCATCCATTGGCATCAATTTGGAGACATATCATCAGTTTTTAGAGGCATCAACCACTCTTTTCTCTCCTATTTGTAGTGATTCAGTGCAGTAAGACATTCATGATTTTCTAGATACAACTCCTTCGGATGAATACTTGATTGATATTGCATCTTTATTTTGTGAGTCTCATATCTCTGATTTGGAGGACACCATTGAGGACATTTATTTCCTCTTTCATGATAGCTTCTATGAAGTTTTTTCTTTTTTAGATGATTCAAGACCATATTCAGACCCTCTTGTTCTTTCCTTGCTTATATCTGCTTCTATAGTGATAATTTCTATAGATATTCATGAGTTGATAGTTTCAACTCAATCATTATTAATACCTTCTATAGTAGTACTTGATTCTTCTTAGTTTAATTATCTTTCTAATGGTAAGCACCATACACCCATGGTTACTGTACTTGAATCTTCTATGGTACCTAATCCATCATATTAACATTCATCATAGTTTCGCACTGTCTTGGAGATCCTTGAGAAACATTTAGAAAAGACATCTTCAAAGGAGTCATTTTCATGTTTGGATCCTATTCTGCATTTATTTCCAATTATCTTTGGATTATCATCCTTCGACATTGACATGGTGACACTTGAGCAGTTTCTAGAGACCTTCATCTTAAGACTTCCTTTCTCACATTACTTTTTGGAGTGGGAGTTTCTTCTACATCGATCATTGGACTTATTTCTTCCCAAAGGGAGAAATGCAGTTTGTTGATATTTGATCATCTTCAAATTGCATCTTTCAACATTCACCATTAACATAGGAACTACTTCATTGTGGGGGGGACTCATAGTATCACATTTACTTTCACGTGGGGGGGTTATTGATTGTATATTCATGATGGATCTCTCACTTTAGAGGTTATTTTGATACCTCCTATCATTTATTAATGTCTTGCATCTTATCCTCTCATGGGAGAGTCTTTTCCCACTAGGTTTTCTCCTTCTTTTCTTTTTTGAGGGTTTTTTTATATTATACATGGGTACCTTATTAGGCCTAGTTGTTGGGACCCATTCTTATTTATTTTTCTAGGTTTTCCCCTCAAGTTACACTTAAAGGGGGTTTTTAGAGTAAAAGGTTTATCTTTGTATTTGGTACCTTTTCAGGGTCTTTTTCTCACTTCCCAATGTGAAAAGGGTTATTCCCCTAATTGGTTCCATCACTTAGACCTTTTCACACTTAAGCTTACTTTGGGTTTTTTTAATTTTATCCCACATTTCATGTGTTTTTAATCTCTTAGGTGGTATATCCTATATATACTCACCTCTTTCTCTCATTACATATAGAGAAGATATAGAGAAGCATGTGAAGGCTTTGTATTAGCAATCTTGTTGAATAGAATATAGTTTATTCTATCAATTTTGGTTTCCTTTCTATGCTTTCCTTTCACTCATTTTGATTATTTGGTGGCTTTTCAGCCAAATCTTACACAAATCGATTATGTTTTTGTAATATTATATCAATCAATGTGGTGGTCTCCATTTTAACTTTGACATCTATGTGTGAATGGACATGTGTGTGAGCAAATGTAGGGAAATTACCTCCATTATTATGTGGGTATGGTAAGTCCTTTTTAGTAGAGACATTCTGCTTGGTCCATTTGATATAATTTAACATAAAGGCCATATATGGTGGTTACACACTATTTGGAAAGGGTATTATATGCAATGTTCTCAAAAAAATACCCTTGTAGAATGATAAGTTGTATAATAAGTCAGAGAGTGAAATTTTATCCATAACATCATTATATGTCTTTGAGATTTATTGCATATGCTTGTTTTCGTTTTATTGGTTGGGAAAAGGAACTTGCATTGATAAATTCAAGTATTTATGCATGATATTATTCGAAGGCAAATATTTACAACCAAAGATAATAATATTTGCATTGTGTGTTATATCTTGCATAATATCTTTAAAAGTAGCCAATGTTATATCATTTGGTACCTACGTATCATGCAATGCTTCATATAGGATATCTTTATAGATAGTAAAGTTATTTATAAGTTTGAAGATTCAAATTCTAGCATACGTGTTGCATGATTTATCAATAAGGCCACTTCTAATGAATTTAGATTTAGAAGGCACTTGTTCTATTGTATTACAAAAATAATTTGAAATATGATGATATAGATAATTATGCCTATTTCGTTGACTGATATGTCTGATTAAGTAATAAAAAATAGTATTTATAACCAAATTAGAGCTCATAATGTACTTAGATGTATCCATATTGTATATATTTATAACAAAATTAAATCTGATTTTTAACTTGTGAAATCTTGTTAAATTAGAAATAAAAAATCAACAATAGAGAATCAATAAACCCTAGAGGAATATCTATAGTTTTGGGGACAAAGGTTGGGTTCACCAAATGTTTAACCCTAAATTGATATGGGTTAATATAGTATGGGGTTAAGAATATATAAATGAATAAGCACAAGGGTGATAAATATATCTATAGGGGCCAATTAATTTGCAAACTTAGATAAACACTATTATGACTTTAAATACTAAGATATGCTAAATATAGTAAGTATAAATATTTATTGATATAATAATAAAATGAAAACAAGAGCATTTGGATTGTCAACTATGCACATGAAAATATGATATTGAACATGATGGAAATAGATTAAATTAGTGCCTTGGACCAGTCATCAGATTCTAGAAATTTGATCTTTATAGACTTAAACACTTTCATCGACCTTAGATGGTTGTGTCAATGCTTCTGTCTAACTTGGAAGAAGGTGTCCAATATAGAATACTTGTATGATCTATTTGTGACCACCTAAGATATTCTAGGTTCTATATCATCTTTGATTTGGTGTGCTCAATTCTATATCATGGACAATTTCTCCTTATCAAATAGTAAAACCCTAGTTCTTCATCTTCATAGTGGTTATGGAAAAAATGGGTTAGTGGGATCATGGTGTCAAGATAACCCCAAATATGCCTATATTAATAGGTATTACCTACACAACCAATATTTTGAATAGGGCCTAATGCTGATGTATTTATCCCTACATGTTGGCTTGTGTGTGCACAATGATGCAAGATGTGGAAAATAAGTACAATAGTGACCTAGCTTATAACTTCAAAAATATGACTCATAGAGTGATTCTTTAGTACTTCAGACCTATAGATGTGCTGCCACTATGACTAAAATGCAAATGGGAGAAAATAGGTAAGATTTTATCACTTGAATGCTCTATCGAATGATTTTATATAGTTTCATTGTGAGTTTTTAGGTTTGTGCAAGGTGAAGAATGAATGAGGGTTGATCTTATACATATATCAATCCCTTTTAGAAATAAATCACATTGAATCACTTATGTTAACCATAGGTATATATTTTATTTGTAAATTTTATGAATTTAGGGCATTAAAAACTTGTGTTGGAATAAAACACTTACATCAACATAAACATCTAACTAGGTTGAAAGTGTTTGGGAAGATGGAAAATAGGCACATGTCCTAAATTTATGGAGATAGAAGATAAGTAGGTTTACAATAATCTAAGCATGATAGAAGGCTTGGGTCATTAGAATAACACATGATTAGACTAAGAGATAATCAATTTGACATGAAGAGATAGTGTGTATGAGCCTTTTAGCAATGAGAGAGTCTAGAAGTATAAGGTATGTTAGTAGAGGTTTTTAGGTTTCACCAAAACATGATAATTATGGGGATAGGGTGTGAAAAGTGACTTAGATATCTTACAGAAAGTTTTAATCAAGACTTAGAATCCATAAACAAGGTTTATCATAGAGAAATATACTAGTTTAAAGGTTCAACACATAATGGAAATTACGTACAGACAAAGAAATTGATACATCTAAGTAATATAATGAAGGAAATAGTCATTAGAACATAGGAAACTCTATGATTATACCAATAAAGAACAAAAATACTTAGAATTCATATTAAAAAGATCTAATACCAGAGATTATAAGGAAAACCTCATAGATTGATGTCCAATTCTGTCAATACTCTGTGTGAAAGCTTTTGGAGAATAATATTCACTATTCTATTACTCACATACATACCAAAATCAACATAATCATCAACCTTTCTATTACATTTATTAAAAATACTTATAGGTACTATTTCCTATAGTTTTAACTTTAAGATTTACCATGATGAAAATAGACCTCCATATCGCTTTTGTTAGAATCTTGAACAACATGGAGATTCCCATAATAACTTCTAATAATCCACAAATAGAATACAACTGAAATTACCATAGGATGTTCTCGTACATATAGATAGTTTTACATTTACCATCTACCACTAACATTTTTTGAACTTAAAAGGTTGTCTCATCCTGAGACAACATTACAAAGTGAAACCATCCAAATTATGTGAAAAGAGTCAAAATATAGAAGTGTATAGGACTTCACAGACATCACTCAAGGTGCCAGTAAACTAGTTTTCACCCCTTGTACACTACTTAGCCACCCTTTTGGGTTTTCAAATAATTAGCATACTACTCTACCACCCTTTTGGGTTTTCAATAAACTAGCACTACATAGTACTAGACAAACTACTAAATACAAAATAAATGGACCAAATTTGCAAAATTGTGGAACTTATGCAAGCATTAGTTAGATGGTGGAGGCATATTCCTTTGTTGGATAATATATCATAGTTGATTAGGTGGAATGATCTAAGGCTCATGTACAAGTGGTACAATGCTTGCATCGATGAGAGCTAAATAATCCTTGTAAGATTTCTAACTAAGTAGAACCTCCTGAGTACTATAGAAAAGACCATGCAAGGGAACTTGATTTACCATCAAATGGTGAATATTGGTATCAACTATCTTGAGCAAAGAAGACTTTACCATGTGAATTTTGGTGGTGATTTTACCATGGATCTGAACTAGTTTATTGACATGTTGTTCTGCTTACACATTGACAAAAAAGATATGTAGCATCTGGTTCTACCAAGTCTATAGATTTTGCATTACAGTATCCCATGTACTAAGTGAGGTCTTGAGGTAAGCATCCATGGTAGTAGGAGTGGCATTTGGTGCAGTGAGAGAATCATGTATGAAGGTAGCCATGTTAAATTTAGGTTGTACTGTGGTACAAATTATATCCAACTATTTATTTTAGTTGAGTAGCTGAAGTGTAATGTGCATAGCCTAAGTATGAGTAGTATCGATAGTGATCTGGTACTCGGCTAGCAACTCACAAAGCATATCCATTTTAGCTTTAATGGTTGCCCCTTCTGTATGACTCATGATTCATTGAAGGTATACCAATCGGTGGTGAGCTTGTTTAGAAGAATAACAAGCTATTCCTTGTTTGAGAGTGATGGAGTTGTGATCAACTAGGTGTACAAATTGGAATAGGTGTCCTCAATAGTATTTTGATAAATACGTAAATTTTTGATGATGGAAAAATTTATGTCTTCAATCTCCTTAACTTGTCTTCAATTTCCTTAAAAAATGGACTCTTAGACTGTAGTAACACCTTCAATCTACTTAGATAATGATAATTGAGAAACATTCGAGGATACTTTAGTAGTGGCAAGAGTCAAGGCAAGGTGTGTGATAGATGTACCCATAGGTGCTATGCATAAAGGAGTGATGGGTAGAGAGAAGATAGTACATCAAGTAGAGGTGGATAGAACATCCCACAACCAAATGTTAGACAGGCTTGAGGAAGCACTGTTATCTTGTGAGGTAATTGTTGACCAATTTTTACTTCTAGTCAAATGAGGTGAACCCTTACCATTTTTAAGATTTTAAGAAGGTTCCCATGTGTCCTATAGGGTGTCATGTTAGTCCATTATCTTACTTGGCCTTGTCCTAGTCCTTGCCTAAGCTCTTTCCTCTTTAAATGGCTTGGTCAACCAAAGTCAAACTAAGTAAAGTCTTGGTCAAACTTGGTCAAAGGGTATATTGGTGTCAAATTGTCTTAATATGGAATTTATCATGTTTTGATGTGTTACAAGTCATAAGTTGACCTTTTGTGGTGTCTCATGTGCAAACATTTATAATGGTTTAAAGTTGTTAAAGGTACTTGGAGTGCATTTTGGATAGGTCTAAGCTTGATAGAGAAGGACCACAAGGTTGTGAGAGGTCAAGAGAAGGTGACTGTGTTTTTTGTCTATTAATCCTTAAAAGTTGCAAACAAAGATCCTAAGGCTTCTTGTGAATAACATATGTCATGACCAAAGAGGTTTCTAATGCCCTTGTTTATTTGGTTTTGTATCCCTATTCATAAATATCACTCATGCCAATTTTGAAGGCCAAAAGAGGAGTGGAGATGGAGTTTTCAAGACCTAAAAATGGCTAAAGATCACTGATTTGAAGCAGTGATATCTACATAATGCTATGAAAAAGTGACTTTATTATTAATATTGAAAGTACTATTACATGTTATCAAGTGGGATAAATTAAAAATGATTCAAATTTCAATATTGATCCAAGATAAATAATTCAAATGTGAAGTTGATGTTTTAAGGCCTCCCACACTATCCCCTATTTGTGCATGCTTAGAGATGATTGTCATAGTCAAGGCAGTGAACTAGTAAGATAAGGTTTTGATATTGTTTTATGTTTTCAAGGTGATTTAAGGCATAATAATGTTTTGTGATCATAAGATCTTAATGATATGGTAAAACACCTATCAAACAAACCCTAAACACCTAAGAAACACCTACAAGCAGGCTTGGGGAAGGGAAAGACATAGTCAAGCAAAGGTATGAGGATAGTGAGGTTAAGGTTTAAAAGTTGGATTTTATTTGGAGCCTTAAAGGTGCATATAAGGTGCAAGGAATAAAGGGTACCTCAAGGGACTTAGGATTAACTTAGAAACATCATGAACAAAGCATAAAATGGCCAAAACACCTCAAAATAGGAACATAAAACTCTATCTCAGTCACAGTCACAGTCAAGGCTAGATGTCTCAATCAATGTGGAAATGCAAATTTTGAGTTTATATCTAGGATATGAGTGAGTGATGTTGTGTTAAAATGAATTTTTGACTAAATAGGTGTTATTTTGAGGTATAATTACTCCATAACTAAGCCATAGATGCCATAAAAACCTATAATAGGCCTAACAGATAGAGGAGGATTGCTAATGACTGTGACAGTCAAGAAATAAGATGAAAGGCATATGATGAAGAATTTAACTTATAAATGATGAGAAATATGTTTCATGTTTAAAATTCACCTAATGGAGTTTTATAAACACTCCAATACCTAATATCTCACATGGAATGGAATGATAGTCCGTATATGGACTTGAAACTAACCTACAAGCCTGTAGGTTTGCCTCTATCAAAATGAATAATTCTTGAAGTCAATTCTTCCAAGTGGAAGTTGTGAGGTTTCCTAATGATTTATAATCACATAGCGATCATATATAAAACTTATATAGAGCCATAAAGATCTCTCACAACCATCCAAAATTAGACAGGGCTATGTCATGGCTAACTCAGTTAAGGCTATATGAGATTTTGAAGTCTCCAAGGTTCATAGTCAGGTAAAGAGTTGATGAAAAACTTGAATGAACTTAGAGGGTATATAAAATAGGTACAAAAAAATATAAAAAATTTCATATGACCTATAGGTAAAATCTATAGGCAAACAACTTAGTCAAATACCCTATACCCTGCACACTATGTCACTATGAAAACCCAGTCTTGGGTTTTGAATATTTTAGAGGATTTATCCTTAGAATTGGGAACTAAATTTGGTAAGGAGAATCCATATGACCTAGGGAAAATTCTCATATGTTTGGTTTCTATTAGGAAACAACACGTATCCTTTGTTTGGTCTCAGAGGAGGGTCACTTTTGCCCTGCACAAGGGGATAGTTTTGAGAAAAAGAGACCAAAGCATGAACTAAAAGATCTGAGCACCCTCAAGATGATTGGAATAGTTGGTAAACACCTAAATAAACATGATATAACTTGATAAGATATTGGATATCAAATGAGGTGACTTAGACAAGAAGGTTTTTAGGTAGGGTAGTAAGGCAATGTGCAAATCTAGCTCTAAGTGGAAGGCCATTTCAAAGTCTAACCTTACAAAGCATCCAAATGATTTTTTTCATGAGTGGAGAAGTATATTAGAGGTTAAAAAAGGGATTGGATGTAGGGAGTCCATAAAATTAGGTCTTTTGAGCCTAAAAGTATAGATAGACCTATTGACAAGGTCTAGACCCAGTCTCTCAGCAGGTGACATTCTCATTCTTGGCTAGTGAAGAACCATCCCAATGATTTAAGCATGTTTTTAGGATGCATATATATCTTTATGAACTTTTTTATATAGAGTAACTCATTAAGAAGCCTTTTTTGGTTGGGAATGAACCAAACCCCTCATAGAATATAGGAAATGGCTCAAATGGTCAAGTTGAAATGTTCATAACTTTCATGAACTAATGCATGAGACCTGGAGGAATTTAGGAGAGTCAGAGAAGGTCCTTGAGGAGCCTTTAGTGGAATTTGGATGGAGGCCCAATGTGAAATGGATATGAACAAAGGTTAAGAGTCCAAGCCACTCAAAACCCTTGTAAAACCTTCAGAAAGACTCGACTAGAGAAATATTAATATTTGAGCATCTAAATGAAAGGGAATGGCCATGAAACCATATGGAGTTTATATAAGACTCTCATAGGATCCTACACATGTGATTTGTTTGTATGGAAATATACAAAATAGAGGAAAACATGGATTATTTTGGCCATTTTGAGTGGTGTGCAAGCTAAAAAATAAATTAGGAGATGAAACAAACTTTGGGAGGAATATTTAAACTTTATATAACTCCAAAAATTCACCTAATCTCATGAATCTTCCTCTAAGTGTCCCAAATAGGTCCTCACTTTTAGCCAGTCCAGTGACCCAGCTAGTGAACACTTGGGAAAGTGGTGAAAAGTAATTAGGGAGGCCTATTAAAGGTTTTTTATTGAAATTAATGATATTGGAACCTTTGAGAAGTGTAATTACCTCTTAAAGGTTTTTTAGGATTTTTGAATGCCAAGTGGAGAAGGTGCATGGAAAAGAGCCCTTTTGAAACTTCTAGTGATGATTTTTCATGTCCACAAGAATAGGGATGGTTAGGGATCAATCCAATGAATATGGGGACTTTTTTTAACCCCTCTTTCTCAGATAAATCATCAGACCTAGCCATATTTAGGGATAGGAGTAGTTTTGGAAGGCAACTCAGGTGGGCAGTTTCTCATGCTAAAATGGCAATTTTGTGCCACTTTTCACTATCTTTATGAATTTTTTTGGATAATTATAGACCTATAACATGGTATATATTTCCACATATTTATATCTTATGCATGTTTAACTTTTATTCACTTGGTGACACATGTCCTTGTGCCTTTTCAACTTCTTTTCTCTCTCTCTTCCTCCAAGTTCTATAAATTGAGCCTTCTTGGCCATTGTTTGTATCTCTCTACTTGGGTATGGTGAATCCATACCAAATTTATACCTTGAATAAATAAATATAATTAATTTTAACTCATTCAAATAATTAACTAAGTGTACATGATAGTGTTTGGTCTTGTGTAAGTGTGATGTTTATTTGCCTTTACATTGTTACTCTTATTAGTACCTAGTGGGTTATGTTTTTTATTTCTTGCAGGTCAACAAGAAGTGTCAAGTGAGGTTGAAGGTGTAAGTGAGTAGGATAAAAAATAGAGTGTCTTATAATTCCTATTGTTTAGTTCCTCCTATACTATGTTATCTCCAAGACCCCATGTTGAAACATTGACGTGAGAAGAGAAATTGATGTTGAATGAATTGTATGTAATACTTGTCCTTAGTTTCAAGTGTATGTCAAAGGTATGAGTAGATTTTTTTTTTTAATATCACATTCATAGATTAGGCTTACTTTCATGTTATTCTTAACTATTTTCAACCCCACAAAGTGTTATTAGTAGGGACATGTGCTTGAATGATACATCAATAGGAGCTCGCCCTTATCTAGAGGTTCATCTCACAAGTTTGCTCACCCACAACAAGTGAGATGTCCAAATTTTACCACTTAAATTAGAGGCATACAAAAACTCTTTTCATAGGGTGCATCCAAGTGTCAATAGTAACCAAAGTGTCTCACAGTTGTGGTTCAAGTAGCTCATGAGATGGCTACAAGGGAATGGAATTTGAGGGAGTTGTCATAGATGGAATATTTGTAGCAGTAGCTTGAGCTCCTTAGCAATATTATATGCAACATACTCTTATTCTTGATTGAAAAGATATAATTTCACCTTCTTGGCCTCCTCTTCTTGTGATTTCTTCTGTGCATCATCCTTTACCATTTTATCAACCTTTACTACCTACACCTTGTGATGTTGTGCTTGATATTTGGCTTGCATCCACACTAGCTCTTGCACAATTTGGTTCTTCTTTAATTCCTCGATAAATGCCATCTATTAACACTTCATTTCCAATTAAAAATCCTTGCACTTTTGGTTGGCTGTGTACTATTGTTGTTGAACTTGTGTGACAGTTGCAACTTCTTGCTACAATTTAGTCTTATCATCTTCCACTTGTTTTTGGCAAATTACCTCAACATCTATGGCTTGATTTTAAGTTGCTTTTCCTTGGCCTTGCATTAGGATTATACAGATTATTGCTACACTATTTCTTCCTTTTACTTAACCTCAGCCTTAGCCTTACACTTTTCTTCTTGGTGCATGTGATGCTCAATTTCTCTCTATGCTTCTTCATGTGCATCTTATTATTCCTCAGTAGTCTGAGTGCCCAATGTGACTTCTTATTTGTCACTCATAGCCTCCTTGAATTGGGATGCAGAAGAGATAATAATAATAATTTGAACTTATACCCAAGAAACTTGCCCCTTGTGAATAAGGCATCTTGTAGGTTTGGGTAGTGGAACTTCATACATAGGCTGTGCTTTTGTTATAGGTTATCCAATGGCATGTACAAGAATAGGTGAGGTTTCAGCCCTAGATTATGGAGGGATATATGGATTCTACCTACATTAGAAAAATAGTACTATGGGACTCATTTTGGTATCTCCTAACTATGATAGACTCATAGTTGATCCTCCTACCTCAAATGATTGATGAATTTGATGCAATTTAGATTATTAAACCACTATGTCAATGATGATAGAGGCTGGGCATAGAGGTAACTCTATCCAAATATTTTTGGGCACTTGTTTTGCATCTGGGTGGTGTGTATTGATTTCTAGAAGAATTACTCTTTTTCTTCTTCCTTCTCATAGAGGTCTCTGGCCATATCATAGTTTTCTTGTCTCCATTTTCATAGTTTTCTCTTCTCCCCGAGTTAATATTAATAAAGGGAAGATTCACCATAGTTAGAATAACCCATGTGAGGTTTAATGTTGCACACCCATATGTCAAAATAAGAGGTAAACATGATTGTTGGAATGTTGACATTAGTGGCCTAACTATTCATTTGGAAATTGAACCACTTTCACATTGTCAAATGAATCATCCTCACCTTCCCTCAAATTACTATAAATAGAGGGAAACAATTGTTAGTGTTATAAGAAAACAAACAAGTTAGATAATCAAAACTCTATTTATATTTAATTAATTGCTTCATAGTAGAAGGTGTTTTTGGTCAGGGGTGATCATGGGTGAATTGTATGCATCCCACATATAATTTCTTCATGTTATCAGAGCACACCTTGTTACCCTCCTTCTCTAACAGATCTTCATCCTATCATATTGCCCAAATTTGTGTAGTAGTGTCAAAAGGAGGCTATTTTCAGTTCTAGAGACTAATTATGAAAAAATATTTATTTTGAAGATCATGCTACATTTTGGAGTAGATCAGAGTTCATGGACAAGTTTATTACAGCCAAAAAAGGTGGTGTAAACTTTTATTTTGTTCAAAAAAATCATCTAGAGCTCCCAATTTGCCCATCAAGTATGCTTATTGCTACTAGTTTTCTGAAGAATCTACATATGTTGAGGTAGATCTGACTGTAGCGATGCATCCATAATGATCAAATTAGCTGGGAGGAGTTTTCATTTCATACAAATTGGACACTAGATGCTCAAGATATGTTCAGATTACCCAGTTGTTTTTGACCATCCATTGGGTAAACCACTTTGATTTTTTTTTAATTGTGATTTTCTTTAGTTTTCAATCCACATTTTAAAAAAATTGAACATTTTTATTTAAAAAAAAATACAACTTATTAAGTTTGTTTAAAAAAAAACCAAAAAGTTTTTAATTTTTTTAATTTTTGAAATTACATAAAAAAATTTAGTATGATCGAGCCTGTTGCTAGGCCACCTCCCTCCACCCACCACCACCCACCTACCAACCCAATGCAACCCCACCCCTAATAACACCACCACCTCACCATGGACCTATACTCCCCTGCATAGCCTCATGACCTACACGAGGCCCCTGCATCCTATGCCTAAGTACATCATTTCCTCACACCCCTCCTATTGTGCTTCATCCTAGCCCTATGCCCAGCCTTATGACCTTTGTCATAGCTCATCCAACAAAAAACAACCCAACTCTATTTTTTCACATTCACCATTGATGTATGATTATAATTGAAATATTGGAAATCAAGTTGGATTTGACATTATATGATTTTACTTATGGTGATGAAAATGTCAAAAATAACAAATTGAAGTGTTGACTAGTTCAATTAAAAAAAAAAACACATGTTTTATTTTGCCTAAAAATATATGCCAACCATCCTTTGTTGCCACCTACCTTCATAAGCAATATTTGTGGACTTTTTAAATTTGCATGTTTTTAAACACCTAATTTTACAATTTGAAAGTTTGACCTTAGTGGTAGTTAGGTTGTCTATTATAAGGTTTAATTTTCTAACTTTTGTGAAAGTATAGATCGGAGAAAGGCACTCGATGATATACTGGGTACATTATTTTTGCACTAAAAGCATTGCAAGGCCTTTTCCCATTTGACGAAGACTAGAGGGTAGGGCTTGGTTTGACAGGTGATCAAACCACCACGAAAAAACTTATTTTTTAATGAAATGTTATTTTATACTCCATTTGAACTACCATGTGGTGTTTTTTGAGGTTGTTCATGTAGATCATCTTTTGCAGGCCCCCTCTATTACAAGTTTTTATGGACACCCTTGCACTATTTTGCTCATATCTTGAGCATTATTTGGCATTTAGAGGTGATTCTTATTGCATTGGAAATATGTTTTCAATATCTTCCATGAAGTATATTTAGTTTTTTCTACTACATAAGAAATTTTGCCTATTATTCAAAATTTTAGAGGTTTTATTAGTGTACAAATATATTCAATCTTTCTAGGCACTTTTATCCTCACTCAGAGCACCTTTTGAGGTGCCAGGTTTTTTGAAAGTGCATGTTTTTTCAAAAATAATACAAATTTGTAATTAAATTTGAATCCTATTATACATAACTAGATATTTTTTCCATTTTCTATTTTAACCCAAAATTGTGATTAAGTGAATTATTTTTGTAAAACTGCATAATTATAAGTAGTTGGGAGGTTCTAAATCACTATTTTGTGCCTAATATAATTAATTAGGGTTGATTGGCACCATTTCATGTGCCCAATGTTATTTGCTTGTAGTGTGTCATTTTAGACGCACTTCTTCTTGGTCTCCATTATTCAAAGTTGATCACATTTAAATGTAACCATGACACTTGAAATCATGTAAAACTTTAAACTACCAACACTTTTACCTTCAAGAAACTATCATACATGGAAATCTTCCATGATTGAATTATTACACAATAAAGGTCTTTATCGGGTTACAATGGGCACATAACTTGATTCAAAAAAGCAAATGGATAAGATCCAATGGATGAATCAACCCGATGAAGCTTTAAGAATCATAAGTATAAGTATTTCAAATGCTCTTAAATTTCATGTTCAAAATTAAACATCTCCTCACACAACATGGGGTAACATTCAAAATCTTTTTGGTGCAAAGAATGACATCAAGATTATTCAGATGGAAACTGAACTATCTTCATTAGATCTTAGTGATTTTGAAAGCATTATGGACTATTTATCAAAGTCATACTTTTAAAATCTTAGTTATTAGGCTATGTCCATCTAAATCTTGATACATGCTTGATCATGACCATTCTATCCAAGTTGAAATGCCCATTTCAGATCTTTGCTACCACTTTTTTCTCCACCATGACAATTTTGGAGATAAGTTTAAAATGACTTCATTTGAAGTGTTTTGTGAACGTATTAGAAAAGATCACGATCAACTCACCCTCATGGGAGTCATCTCATCTAGGCACTCCAAAACTTAGGCATTGGTGGCCAACCATCCTTTAGGGATAAAGAAGAGCAAGCCACCACTAGCACAACCCCAAGGTCCCAAATTTAGAAAATAGAGACATGCATTTTCTTCATCATCACCTTTTCATAAGAAGCCCACTACAAATCATTATAATTTCTGTGATCAAAATGGTCATCTTGAATCTCAATGTTGGAAGAATATGTCTCTTCTTGAATTCATAATGAAGAAGCACAAAATTCACATTCACAAGTAATCTTCTTCTTCATCTTCTAAAAACAAAGTTAAAGGCAAAGGTGAAGCTCTTTCTATAAATGCTTATGCCTTCACTACCACTCATTCATGCAGGGATGCTTGGATATTCAACTCAAGAGCTTCCCATCATATGGTGAAGTCAAAAGATACATTCATCTCTCTTGTTGAGAGTGACACCTTTGAAATTTTGGTAGGTGATTCGATTCCTTTATTAGTCTTAAGATATGACACAATTGACTTACAGGATGGATAAGTGAATGATGTTTTGTATGTACTTGATATTTTAGTAAATCTTCTCTCTATTTATCAGATTTGTCATTCCTATGGAGGCTCCATAATAAAATTTTCTCCACACAATGTTATTGTCAGAGATATAAATAATCTTACAGTGGTTGTTACTTTTAGAAAAGTAAATGATGTGTATCGCCTATATTAGTTTGATACATTTCATGATTCCAAATCTCCTCATGTTCTTATTGCTCATGTTGATTCTTTGAGAAAACTATGGCATGAAAGATTTGGTCATCTCAATTTTAGGTACTTACAACAATTGAGTACTCATAGCATGGTCAAAGGCCTTCCTAAGGTCTCTTGTAAAGATGGTGTTTGTCGAGGATGTGTTCTTGGAAAACATCATAGAGAAAAGTTTCCAAAAGGAAAATCTTGGCATGCCAAATCTCTACTTTAGTTGGATCATACTAACTTAATGTCTTTCCCTAAGACATCTTTTTCTAGAGCCAAGTATGCACTCACATTCATTGATGATTTCTCTCACCAAACTTAGGTGTACTTATTAAAGTACAAAACTCAATTTTTTGATCACTTTGTTCAGTTCAAAGCATTTGTTGAGAAGCAATCCAAGTTCCTGCTTCAATGGCTTCAAATAGATAATGGAGGTGAATATGTGAATTATGCCTTCATTAATTTTTGTGCTAGTCATGGCATTCAGTTAAAGTATATAGTTCCTTATACCTGTTAACAAAATGGTATTGCTGAGAGGAAAAATCACACATTGAAAGAAATGGCAAATTACATGATTTAAGCCAAAAATCTAGCCCTATAATTTTGGGTAGAAGCTATAAATTGTGATAATTATATTCAACATCACACTCCTCATCAAGTTGTATAAAATTTGACACTAGAAGAGGCTTAGACCAAAGATAATCTTGATGTTTCTCACTTTATGTGTTTGGTAGTCAGGCTTGGGCCTTCATTCTTGATGAAAAACATAAGGCCATATATAAGAAGAGCCAATATTGAATTTTTGTTGGTTATTATGAATATGTAAAAGCCTGTCATCTATTTGACACTCATACTCATGAAGTATTTTATAGGCATGATGTTCATGTAGAGGAACACTCTTTAGCCTACGAGCCACCATCTTCACCTACTTCTTCTCCAATTGTATTTACTTTACATTGCTATTCATCTAACATTGATGACTCTTCAAATGATCCAGTGGATGAAGGACATCTA
The DNA here is from genome assembly GCA_037957365.1 of Torreya grandis. Classification (NCBI taxonomy): domain Eukaryota; kingdom Viridiplantae; phylum Streptophyta; class Pinopsida; order Cupressales; family Taxaceae; genus Torreya; species Torreya grandis. The sequence goes on from JARHVA010002172.1 coordinate 570,148, forward strand.
GTTCCTTTCGCTTCTCCTCTAGCTCCTATTTTAAAGATAGTTCCATGATGAGTCAAAAAGATAGGAGAATTAGCTGGCCCTTTGGCAAGTGATCCCATTGACACTCATTGAACTATATCTAAAAAGGTTATTGTGGGCCTTGGTGCTCATGTTCCTAATTTTGAATATCTTCAGACATTTCATGATGTAGTTGGAAAACCTGAACAGGATGAATTAATGGAAGTTGAATATTATTCCTTGTTGAAGACTGATACTTGGGACTTAGTTCCTCATCCAAAAAGAAGAAAATTGGTTCAATTTTAGTGGGTCTATCATACCAAGTATGAAACAAATGGTTCAATTGATAATTACAAGGCACACCTCATAGCAAAAGGGTTCTCCCAAGTTAAGGGAGTTGATTATTTATAAACATGTACCCCCATTGTAAAGTTGAATTTTATTCACCTTGTTCTTTCACTCACTGCATCATATATTTAGAAATTCCATCAAATAGATGTTAAGAGTTATTTCTTGCATGGATATTTATAGGAATAAATCTACATAGAGCAACCAATAGGGCATGTTCAAGATTATTCCTTTATTTTTAGTGTTCGACGATCTCTCTATGGTCTCAAACAAGTTCCTCGAGCTTGGTATGAGCAAATGGGTCATTTTTTGCTTGATAATGATTTCTATAAATACCATTCAAACCCCATAATCTACACAAAGAAGATAGATGGTGAACTTATTATACTTATGCTTTATGTTGATGACTTTATCATCACTGAGAGTTCTTCCTATTTGATTAAGGATGCCAAGTCAAGCCTCATGGAGCAGTTCAAGATGTTTGACTTGGGCCTTCTTCATTACTTCTTTGGTCTTGAGGTTTCCCAATCTAAGATGGGGATAAAAATTGCTTAGTTTAAGTATTATTTAAACATTCTTCATTGCTTCAACATGATTGATTACAAGCCAGCCTTGACTCTCTTTTAATTTGGAGTCACTTTGATTGCCAAGTGTTCTACACCATCTATTGATGCTACATTGTATAGAACATTGGTAGGAAACCTTATTTATTTGAGTCATAGCCAACCATACATCTCATTTTATGTTGTAATTGTATCTTTCTTCATACAAGATCCACATAAGAGACATTGGCAAGCCACTAAGTGCAAACTTCACTATATTCATGACATAATCAATTATGGCATTGAATATACATTAGGTAGCTCAACTCAGTTAGTAGACTATATAGATTCTAATTGGGGAAGTGATGTTGATGATTTTTAAGTCCACTTCTAGATACATATTTCATCTTAGCTCTAGTCCCATCACTTGATCAAGTAAGAAACAACATGCTATTGCTCTCTTAGATTGAGGTTGAGTACCATATAACGATCAACATAGGCCATGAGACTTTTTGGATTCATCAAATTTTGTTTGAGTTTGGATTTACATATAACCAACCCATTATAATTTGGTGTGATAATCAAAGTGCTATCCACATTGCACACAACCTAGTGGATCACCAGCACACTAAACATATTGAGATTCACATACAATTCATTTTATAGCTCATTCAGGACCATGTGGTCAATCTCCATTACTGTCACACAGAAGACTAGGTTTCCAACATCTTCACCAAACCTCTATCCACATCTAAGTACATGTCTCTTCAGGATATGTTAGGGGTCAAGGAAGTTGTTATTGAGGGGGGATTATCTACAATTCCTCTTTCCTCTTGATTGTACATGGGTACCTTATCAGGCCTTATTGTCGAGACCTATTTTCATAGTTTTCTCTTCTCCCCAAGTTAATTTTAAGAGGGGATATTAGAGTAATTAGAGTTATAAGATTAACTTGGGTATTAACCAAGTGATGCTTCACCATAGTTATAATAACCCATGTGGGTTTAATGTTACACACCCTCAATTTAAAATAAGAAGTCAACATGGTTGTTGGAATGTTGACATTAATGGCCTAACTATTCATTTCTCTACTGAACCACTTTCACATTACCAAATAAATCATCCTCTCCTTCCCTCAAATTGATATAAATAGAGGGCAATGATTGATTTTTGTGAGCAAGTAATCAAGTTAGATAATAAAAAATCTATTTCTATTCAATTAATTGCTTTATAGTAGAAGTTATTTTTGGTCAGGGATGACCCTGGTTGAATTGTATGCATCCCACATACAATTTCTTCACTACCCATTTGGTAAAGTAATATGTCGTAATGATTATGTACCTTGCCTTGCTGCCTTTACTTCAGGGATTGATTGGCCCAACACAGTCAATACCTTATTGTTCAAAGGTTTTTTATGCTAACATGGGCTACACAGGCATTTCATCTTGTTGGTGTGGCTTCCTTATCCTTTGTCAAACCTCTCATAGTTGTAAAACTCTTTGTGTATCCTGAAATAAATAGGGCCACCAAATACCACTTTGTAAAATCTTCCTTACAGTTGCATATTCTACAAAATGGCCTCATGTTACTCCCTGATGGCTTCATCCACAATTTGTGCATGCTCATGCTCAAGTGTCACTCTGCATAAGACTTTATATTTACCTAAGTAATACAAAAATCCATTAAAAATACTATGTGGAAGAGATCTAGTTGTAGTTGTTTCTTATCGCTTTCTATATAGTGATCTAGGAATGTCCCCTATTTGAGAAACTATGTAATATCTTGTAGTTGTTTTAGAATAATAGTCACCCTGAATAATTATGAATTTGGTAACCCATATTGGAGTTCTTCATATTACTCACCATTAGTTAGCTAGATAAGATGGTCTGGACCAACATTCTCTCATCCTAGTTTGATGCTAATATAGAATCAAATTTCTTGGAAAAGCATCAGCTAATGAAATATGCATCTACCCAATAATGGATTATTTACTAGGTATCACAGAGCTTGATGATCAGTGAATAATTAAATTGATGTAGCCAACAAGTAGTGCATAAATTTTTTTAGTGCAAACACTATTGCAAAGGCCTATCACACAACTAGGAGATGGAGGATTAGATCATCTGATTGACTTTGCAAGTATAAATTTGTTAGTAGTGCAAACACTATTGCAAAGGCTTATCACACAACTAGGACACAGAGGATTAGATCATCTAATTGAATTTTCAAGTATAAATTTGTCAGCTATATAGAAAAATTATATGATAGTCCAACAATAAGCCTTGAATCATCTACATGCACATGAAAAAGTTTACTCCAATCTAGAAAAACTAGGATCAAAACAGTAACTAGTTGATATTTCAAATCAATAAATGTGGCTTGCAGTCCTATATCTATACAAACTAAACTCCTTTTTGAAAAAAAAATCCAAATGGGTTGATATGGTGGCCTATCCCTTGATGAATTTTTGGTAGTAACTAGTGTGTCCCAAAAAAGATCGCACTTCTATTGAAGTCGTAGGGGGTGGCATATTCACAATGACTATGATCTTAGCCTAGTCTAATATGATTCCTTTAATACATACTACATGACCTAATAAACTATCAAAAGGTGTGAAAAATAGGAATTTATTCAAATTTAGTGACATTCACAGTGCTTTAAATCTTTCTAACATTATTCTAAGTTTCAATAAATGTTCTCTAAATAAAGAGAACACTACCCAATCATCCATGTATACTTCTAGGAAGTCATGGATGAAATTTTTGAACACAGTCAACATAGTTTTGGAGAACACCATAGGTGCATTTTTGAGTCCAAATGGCATGACCTTATAAGTTAATTAACCCCAATCTATGGTGAATGTGGTTTTGGTCCTATCCTCTTCTATAATGGGTATCTAATGGTAATCATTGAATCCATCTATAAACAAGAATAATTCATGCCTAACAATAACTTGTAAAACTTCATCCATAAAGGGAATGAGAAATGGATCATTAACATAATCATATTTGAGGATGTGGTAGTCTTCACAGATGTGTATCTCCTTAGTCTTGTTTGGCTTAACTACCATGGGGCTAACCTGGTCAACTTTCTCAACTGGGAAGAACTACGACATATATAGTTTTGAGAACATGAAGGAGAATGAATACTTTGCAAATTCATTCCTAAATAAGAATGTAAAATGTATCAGACTTATTAAAGGAGCACATATCAAAAATTGGCATAGAATAAGGACCCAAAATGGTGCATGTTGAAGACTATTAGACACAATAAGATATCTCAAAGGTTTTACAATTACTCGGAGACTATTAGGATGTCTCTCCTATAACTTTTGTAGAAGTCAAAGGTGTTGATTTATCTTTAGGGTAAATTCAAATAGAGTTAAAGGAGTATGCACAACCAATCAAGAAGAAACCATATAGGCTAAACTTGATTATGAAGCTAAAAGTGAAAGTTGAACTCGATTGCATGTTAGAATCAAGAATTTTTATGACTAGTTCTGGTAGGGTATCTAACTCTCTAGTTCAAAGAGATCCCCTATATCCATGTAATCCTCACTTTCCATCTGAGAATATTTCCCATCCTCCTCTTGTATCCTATAGTAGGGCTGAATCCATGGTTGGGCCTCGCCTTGGCTAAATTCTAGAGTCTATAAGATGTGGTTTGGGTTTTTCTCTATGATTTCATGTGAATAAAGTTCCCTTTATAGATATTTAACTCCTCTATGGAATTTAAAGTTTTTCATATTTTTTAGAATGACTTGTGTATGCACCTAAATCTGATCTCTTCATTAATCACACTAATATTACTATTACTCAACACTAATTCTGATTATTTAATTTATCCGACTAATTTATCCACTTCTTAGTCACTGATCTAATATCCCCCTCTTAATTCCTCTTCATTTAATAACCTTAGTGCTATCCCACTTCTTCATTAATTTATTGTAATTTCTTATTATCCCATCTTAATCCTACTTACCTATTATTTTGGAATTTAAAATTCCTATGGCCTACCTACTAGTCTATTCTTAGGCTCTCCTACACCCCTAGTACCTAATCATACACCTAATACCTATCTAATCCCTCATCTAATCATCGTTAACCCATAATAAGGATTATATAATTCTACAATTCTAGAATCCTCTCTATTGCCACCCCTCCTCTATAAAATCCTCTAAATTTAGAGGCTTCCAAGGAATTTTAAATTTCTTTTAATTATCTACCCTAGATCTCCATGACCTAACTTTAAATTTCAACCATTGATTTCTCCCTCCTATTTAAATAACCCATATGTCCACGAAAACTAACTAATATCTCTATGAATAACTATAAATCTAACGAAAGTCTTTATGTCAATCTAATCCTTCAATCACAAGCATCCATCCAACATCTATGATCACGGCATCATAATGTCAAAATTTTGAGTCTAAGGTAATCTCTATTCAATCCAAATCCTCTTATCTTTTATTCTATTTAATCTTAGTTTAGAGCAAATAGCTTTAGGATTAGGATGCTAGATTGAATTGTGCATTCATTTTTTTGTGTTTTGGTTCTAATGGCTCTAGATCTTACTTAGGTATTTTGATGTTTGAGTAGATTTAGATTCATTACATGATCTCAAATACTTTAAGCTCAAATTTATTACTACATTTTGGCAACCATGGTGGGACAACTCCCTTTCAATTAACAATTTGCTTGTTAGAAGTGTTTTTGGTAGCTTGCAGGTTTGGTTGGATAAGATAAAGACCAAATTTTTGAAATTTTGCACACACAAGTGAAAGTCATGGTTTTTCACTTGTATTCATGAATTTGTAGTCATGGTTTTGTCCTAAAAGTCATGACCTTGTATTAACCATATAATTTAACCGCTAATGGTCTCTTTTTGGTAGGTTTTTACTCATCTATAATAGTATGACTTTATGAATCATGATATTGCACTGTTAGTAGTGATTTTGCATTATATCGCACTATTAGTAGTGAATCATAATATTGACCTGAAAGTCATAATATTGTAACTGTAGTCATGATATTATGATTTCTCCTAAATTTTCTAACATTTTTCCTTTGATATTCTAAACTGTAGGTTTAATCTATTCATTTTATATTTTACAGGAAGCTCAGTGATCATACAGGGCCCTTTTACAAACTTATTTAACTATTTTAGATCTAGGAATATTTTTGTTAAACACATTTTGTGATTTTGGGTCTTGAAACATATATCTTTTTCTAACTAAGATTTCTGAAAAGGGATTCTATCTATTCAAACTTGCTATGTGATAGGGTCAATAGGAAAAGCATCATAGGCAAGAACATATAGAAGATAAACCTAACATTCTTAATCTTTTTCCTATCCTCTACAAAATTGCTAATCACACAGTCGTAACATTGACCTAAGAATAATGATATTGCACTTATAATCATGATATCATGATTTACTCATTTTAATGTTTTTCTTGTTTATTATTTAATATTTTTAAATTGATAAGGTAGATTTTAGGATAACTTTAATCATAAAATTACCTTATTATTATGTAGATTCTATTTAGATTGCTTATTTTGATAAAATTGATGTCCTTTTATAGATTTTAATACACAACTAAAGTCTTAAATTCATCATAATCAACTATAAACATGTATTTCTAAGCATTTATTCAATTATCATATCCATCTAAACATCTACATCTTTATTCAAAATTAGGAATTTTTGAAGTTTTGAACTTTCCAACAAAACTGCTAATCGTGCAGTCATGATATCACCTTGTGAGTCATGATATTGTACTAACAGTCACAGTTTTGAAAATTGACCATCATGGTTAACTACCTGAGGAAAAATCATGACTTTGTGAATCATGATATTACACTAGTAAATGTGATATTACACTAATAGTTGTGATATTAAAATCTATAGTTGTGATTTTACACTGATTTTGGCCTTCAAAATTATCCTTTTTAGTGCATTTTTAGATTTATTTATTTTTTAAATTTTTTAGTCATTTTGAGCTTCTTGCAAGGCCAAAATTAACTTTGGCATTGAGGGCTCTACCCTCAACCCTACCTTGTACCATGATATGGAGCAAACTCAGGGTGATACCCCTAGACCTCACAAGGGGCTCTACCCCTTGACCCCACTGGGGGCTACCACCCCCAGACCCCTGCATCATGGCCTGCTTACCTCAAAGGAATTATAGAGCCAAATTGTAATTTTTTAATGATGTTTTTCTTAAGGCATATTGGACTAACATTGTGTTTCTTACAGGGGTAAATTTTAATTTTCTAACATCATCTTTTATAGGTCATATTTTGGTCTAATATCTTGTCTTGCAAGTTTCCCCTCAAGATTATTAGTAAAATACTAATCAATTATCTTGCAGGTTGTCTCTTTAAAAGTGCCACTTGAAACTACTAATTATTTTCTTGTAGGCCACCTATTAAAGACCCATTTTGGCATATTGATAATCATTTTGTCTTAGAATCTTCATCATTTTTATCGTATTATCTTTTATATTCTTGAATTTTGTATATATCTCACACTTAATATTATTTAGTTAATTAATTTCCTTTTTGTCTACTTATTTGTATCATAAAGTATATGATGGTGTATGCTCTCCTCCTTGCATCCTTGTGGTGATTCTTAGAGGATAAAAAACCACCTATAAACCCTCCTCTATTGGGCACCACTTTACATGGTTATGTAGATTCATACATGGTTAGAGATTTAAATTGTAGGAGTACAAAAAGATATGTATTTATTGTAGGTAACACAATGGTGATCTAGATTTCATGACTTTAAATTTTTTTGGCTTTATCAACTACAAAGGTTGAGTATGTTACTACCATAGAGGCAAGCAAGGAAATGATTTGGTTACAGTAGTTGATTGAATATTTGGGGCATAAGTAGGAGGAAGGGAAGCTATATAGTGATAGTCAGAGTGTTATACATCTAGCAAAGAAATCCACTTTCCACTCTACGATATAGCATATATAGTTGAGGTACCATTTCATTAGGATAGCTTTGAAGGAAGAGAAGTTGAAGATGGAGAAGATTCATACTAGTTAAAATCCTATAGAAATGATGACCAAGGTGGTCACAAGGGAGAAACTAAAGCTATGTTCAGTTTCAGTTGGCCTTCATATATGATAATGAAGGGTTGAGAAACCTACTCAGAGAAAATCAATATCCAAGTGGGAGATTATTATGTTTTGTTGCTTATTTAAAAATTATAATGTATTTCAAATACTATACATCTAAAATATATTGTACACTCTTTACGTATTCTCACCAGGGTTTGGCGGTAGTAGTCCCAATTTTTTTTTCTAGACCCTGCTTAACGGGGAACCATTTTGGGTTATCTTTGCCCATGGTTTTGGTACCCATTATTTTATAAAACCTCTATGTTTATGTATTATGTATAGATGGATATTCAGTACGTAATACATCATGAGAACAAGGGTTTAGGAAAGAAGAATAGAGTGTGTGAATTCATGTGAAACTTTAGGAGGGTTTGTTTAGCACAGATCCAAACAATATTTTATGCATTGTAATTTGGAGAAGATTGATTTGAGAGTGGATTGTAATATTTTAGATTGTAATAAAATTTGAGCAAGTGTTTCTTGGTGGATGTATCCCACATTGGGTGAACCATGTTAATTTTAGTCTTCTTGTTGTGCATTTTTTATTTGTATTCTTTATGCATCTATGTTCATATTTCTTATTATTACGATTCTATGAAATTATTAATTTTTGATTTATTCCTAACATCCTCTTCTTTTTATTTTCTAGGGGTTGGTGATGTGGATTTCACCACCATGCACTAGACCAAACTTTGTGTTCTAGTAGAGTCTAAATATTAGGAGAGTTATTATTAGGTGCCTAAGTAGAATTCCCCATAAATGTTTATGTGGAGTGAGGGATGGTTAAGTTTTAATACATAGGGTGGTTAGACAACATATTATATGGACTTAGGACCCACTATACCTTCACGTTTATCAGGGATGCACCTAGAAACCTTTTATGTAAACTTAGCATAGGACCCTTCAACTGTAACAGGTGTTTTATGGTAGGGGAAAGATAAACCCCTAATAAGTTGTTAAGTGAAAATAGGGTCAAGATGGTTCAATCAATTTTGTAATAGGTCATCGGTCTACAACCTCACCCATGAAGTGATTAAATGGAGTGAGCATCATGTTACACACCTTTGAGTTTACTAATCATAGGTTTGTGGCTTGTTTGATTTGGTGAGTATCATGCTAGACTATGATGTTTGTAATCCAAGTCAGCCTTTCACCTAAACCTATACATGCCTATCTAGTTCTTTTTGTACATATCATTATCTCATCATCCTTTTGTATATCTTTTACATAGAACATACCCCATCACCCCCATATCACATCTTGTCATCCATCATTTGTCTTGATCTTGCCTTCACTTAGTCACTCCATCTCCCATCTAGCTTAACCATGCCCTATCTCATCCTAGTTTAATATTTAGGTCACATACATGTCCAAAATATCCCCATCATTACCGTTTGTATGTAATTATAAATGCATCATGTCTATAAATAAATTGTAACTCAGAGAAGATAGATCATACCATACACTTCCAATTGGGGATACATTAGATAATTAGGAACATGACCAATCTGGGGATCTGCTAAACCCAATTAGGGGATATATTATCACAATACACAATGTTAGGGAGGGTTCTAAATCCTTAAATAAAACACAATCACATAATAACCCTAGCTAGGCCCTATGTTTTCATATCTCATTAAACTAATAAAAAGTAAAGTAAATTCTAATCTAGTGCTCACCAAAGCTTGTGGCACCAAGTGGGCGTAATAAATAACAAAACTAAACACGCATAGAAGACATCTACTTATTTTAATGTATACAAAATCCTAATGCATGGAAGAGAATTACAAATAAATATCTATCTAATCGTATAAAAGAGGAACAAATTTAGGAATACTTACCTTTGAAGATGAACCCATCGAGCCTCAATCTCTCCCTTAGCCAAGGTGTTTAGTAAGAGTTTATTGTGGTATGTAATGATGACAAGGATAAATCATCTCTAGGTTACACAACCTATCAATGCATCTAAAATAATTCTCCATAAGATAAGATCTATATCTCTAAATAATGTATGAAACCTTAAGCTTGCTTCTCAAGTATAATGGTGGATAAGCAGATGTGCAATAGCTCTTAGTTCTTCTCTTCTTTAAATAATGGTAGAATTATCTTGTATATATGTGAAAATTTAACCCTATGCTCTTCTAAAAGTTTTGATCGATAGGGTCGACTCAATCGACCTAGTAGTGAATTTGATAATGAAACATGCTAATAATGAACTAAGTCAAGAATGTAAGTTGATGCCAAAAATAATACATGGTTGACATGGTTGACATAGTTATGTAAACTATCAATAAGGTGTTTAGGTTAGGGAAAGGGCAAATGAAGGTGAAAAATGATTGGAGGAGTGTGCAAGATAGAATAAAAACTTAGGAGAATGTTTTTTAGGAGACACGTGTGTAGATAATAAGTGGCAAAAGAGATAATAATCTTGTGAAACACGAATGGTCTACCCACCCCTTTCCCAGTGCACCCCTTAAGGTGTGCACTTAGAGAGATTGAGACTCAATGGGTTTATATAAGATAAAGAGTGTCAGTAATCAATAATAGTTTGAAAATATTATGTGTATACATTGCCCCACTCGAATCTCATCATGTGTCACATGAGTATAACATGAGATGGTGTTTCAAGAATAAAACATGATAACACATAATGCTAATGCTAAGTAAAATAAAGTAAGGAGAAAATAAGATAAATGAAAGGACAAAGTTAAAAAACACTTACCTTAGTGTTTTAAATAAAGAAGTAGACTGCAAGAGAAGTGAAGGTGTCCATTGTGAAGAACATTAGGTGAACCTATAGAGATTAGTACAAAAAATAACCGAAAATCAATTTTTTTGGAATATAGGCACACATTAGTGAAAAATATTCTCTTCATCATCATGATTCTATAAAATTTTATGGTTCAAAAAATGGGTTAGTAAAAACAAAGATATGAGGAAAATAAGAAATCTGACAAAAAATATTTGAAAGGTAGAGAATTGTGAAAATTAAGTTTAAATAGGGTGAAAGGGAAGTCATTTGTTATTGTTGACTTGTGTGTGAGAGAAAAAGAGCTCTGAGAGACCAAATGACTAGGATGGCAAGGAGACGATAGCCGAGATGAGAGAGATGCCCAATAATGGCAATGGGTACAATATAGGTAGGCAACTGAGAATCTAAAACTTGTTGAATATTTTATTGAATTTAAGTGTTTTTTAGAAATTTGTAAGTTAGAGCAATTCTAGGAATTGAAATTAACCTAAAAAAGATGGTAAGGGTAGTGGAAACCAAGTAGGGAAATGGTTTTAAAGGGATCCAAGTAATAACTACTGGAAGGTATTTATTATTGAAAATGAAAGGAGTTGGAGGTAGAAACAACTAGGTTAACCCAGTCGACCTAGTAGGCTAAAAAATTGTTAAATCTACGTTGCTGACTTTTTAGGTATGTGCCGACTTAGTTTGTTTTCCATATTGCTGACCTAGTACATGACTGCCAACCTAGTAGAAAAATCCACTATGATGACTTAGTACTAAGGAAGGAAAACTTAAAGGGTTGACTTATTTTGTTAAGTCAACCTAATCAAAATGAGGAAATTTTGGTCAACCTAGTGTTTGACTAAGTGACTAGAATAGTACAAAAATATGTGAAATAGGTTGAAAGAGTGTTAAAAAGGCCAAAAATGGCTGACTGAGTATTAAAATGGTCGATTAGGCTAGAAATAGGTTAAATAGACAAAACAATGAATAGATTAAAGCCAATTAGGCTTGTTTTTATTAAAATTTAAAAAGAATGTACTTTGATTATAAATGACATAGAGGATCTAATACATCTTTTATTGTTTTATTGTTATAGGAGAGTTTGAGGTTTTGGTGCTTAGTGGACATGCTATGGATCTGAGACCTCTTAGAGTGATTGTCAATTGAAGATCGATCGAGATTGGTTGCATTAGGTCTAGGAGTGATTGTAGATATGTGTAGAGTTTCATTGAGTTTAGATTTGATAGTCATGTTCCTAGGAGCCTAAGAATGATTGACTAACAAATTTAGGTGGGAGGTGGATAGGGATACTAGTGAGGTGGGTATCACCCTAGAGGATGTCCATGTGATCCTTGGACTATTGATAGGAGGTACACCTATGGTCATAGGAGTACCAAATGGATAGCAGAGAAGAGATGTATCCATATGGGTGATAGGCTTAGAGAGGATATATCCTAGGCTAAGAGTTAGCCTATTTGACATATATACATCTCAGATTCTAGATATCTAAAAGGTGGTTATAGGACTTGTTATAGCATGGGTGTTGTGTCATAAGTCAGATGGTAATGTACCATTATATGTGATAGCTTTATGCCAAACTATATTAGAGCATGGGGTATTATATGATTTAGGTTTTGTCATCTAGTTATAGCTAATACATGACATGTATGGGATGCTATCCAGAGGGTAGAATTCTATGGGGCCTATTATCTTGTTGAGTTCATCGATATATGAGAGGTTCCCTATGTATCAACTAGTTGGGTTGCCCCATGTGGTCAATGATCAGTTACCTTGGGTACATAGGTAGAAGTAGGATCATGTAGTATGGACCATGACCCACATGCCAACACAGTAGATAACTAGGTAGATAGACATCGTGTGGCATCCATATGGGCACATTGATATAGTATGGCTAAGTTGGGAGATAATGGCACCAACATTAGCATGGACATAAATTATAGGCCATAATACCTGGTGGATAAAGTCACATCTAGTAGCACATGTACCAGGATAGATAAGAATCCCTCACCAAGAAAAAATGATAGTGGTGCCAACATTTTGGGCTAGATATGTGAGAGGGCTGAGGGGAGAGGAGGATTAGGGCCACCAATTTTTAGGCCAATAATTAGATTACAACATGAGAGACCATGGACTAGTTAAGCATCATAGGTAGTAGATAAAGCAGAGATAGATGTATATGGAAGAGTGACCAAGACCATAGCAGGAGTGGTGACCACTTCAATCACACCATCAATGAAGACACTAGCAGTGGGAGAGAGCAGAGATAGTGGTCATCTCAGATGGTCCATTAGGTGGGCTAGGATATATTTAGGCAATAGAGGTACCACTCAGGTGTAGTTAATATGGGCATGAGTGGTGACCCTTATATTTACTCTTGGGTAGCAATCTATAAATGAGGTACTAAGAGGATGTGGTAATGGAGAAACCATGCTCAATGGTCACATAGATGGTGAGATGGCATTAGGTGACACATAAATAGGTAATAATAGATGGTTTGAAATTTGCTTAAGTTATTTGAGATAGATTATATATAGATAGGTTTTTGAGATATATCTATGATCTAATATCTATCTAGTTTAAATTTTGTATTTTTTATAGAGGAAGGGACTAGATGGGGATCTTGAGTGAAGGGAACACTCCATGAGATCTTTGATGAGGTGTTGGCTCCATATGACCCAATGACACTGGAGGATTCTGCAATAGTTTCTACCCCAAGGAGTTGGTTCAAACTAGTAGGAGAGGTTAAGAGGTGAGTATGGGTATATAGGGAGGAGTCACAACCACCAACAAGGGTGGGAGCAAGAGAGACATAGGCATGTAAGGACTTGGATTAGGAGAGAGCCATGCATATAGATACCATGACCCAATTGGCATATGTACATGCCCAATTAGCACAAGTATAGGCCCAGGTGGCCAACTTATAGGTACAGGTAATAGGTCTGAGATCTCAGATAGCCCCTTTACAACATACTATTTAGAGGGGACTATTCGAGGCATCTATGGGCAATGTGGCTAGGCCACAAGATAGATAGGATAGAGCCTAGCCATAGAGTTGGGATGATATATATTACTGCACTTTGTATCAAAACACATGATATATCTATAGATTTCTCATTTTGGTAGTTGGATGTTTGAGCTTATGTGTTTGTATCATTGTTGTGGTTGTGCATGCTTGGATACATTTCTTTCTAGCATATGTATTTATCTGTTGTTGTATATGCTATAGGAAATATATGAGTTATGGTTTCTTTTCTAGCATTATGTAGGAGACATGCATGGTTAAAAAGAAACAATCAAAAAAGGTTTGTAAACATATAATCAATCAAAAAAAAATGTACTACACACTATTTCACATTGTGAACTGTGTAATAAAAATAAAATAACTAAGTATAAGAAACCAAAGGGTAGTAAAACAAGATGACAAAAAGTTTTTTTTTAAACCAAGAGAAAAATTGGCACCAAATTAAAACAAGTAGAATCACACTAAGTCACGTTGGGAAGTATGAAAATAATGTAATAAAGTGGAAAGTATGTGAAAGAATAAATGGTATAAAAACAAATTAATTAAGTCAATCAATCATACTAAATCACATTGGAAAGTATAAGAGAAAAACAAAATTTGGCAAAATTGGTTTTAAAATTATCACACTAATTCAAGCTGGGAAGTATGAATAATTCAAGAAATAGTTAGATTCTTACATGCAATCAAAAAATTAGAAGATAAAAGTGAAAGAATAATTAATTAAGCATAAAACATACTAAATTGAGATGGGAAGCATGCCAATGACATTTAAATTCATAATCAATCACATCTTATCTCATATTTGACACTTGTAATTTTGTTATAACTTGGATTATTGGAAAATTTTGTGAGGAAGGCCAGGTCCTACCCATGGTTTTATACTGTAACTCATAAAGGGAACACCAATGAAGTGGAATAATGGGAAAATATGGTAACAATGAATGCTGGTAATAGGAATGTGAAATTATGGTAATTTGTGAGGAAGGCTAGGTCCTACCCATGGTCTTACAATTCAACTCACAAATGGAATCTCTAGGAGAGTGATTAGTGAACAAAATAATATTTCTCAAGGGGAAATATTAGGATTGTAGGGAGTGAAAAATGGAATGTTTAAATCATAACTTAGACATATTATGAGAAGACCTTAGGAGATAGGAGGCATACTAAGGACATGAGAAGACACTGAGTGACTAGTGACCATCAACATACAAAGGAAACCTATTCGCTTTAGACATAAAGCTATGTAGGAAAATAAGTGTGATACTAAGATCAACTTATGAAGGTATATTGGTACAAAAAAATTAAAATGGACTTACCTTCCCACGATGTGTTCCCCATTCTTCAGGATCCCTAATAAAGTTGTCAATCTACTATGAAGATTGGGTACTTGTGTGAGAAAATAGGTAGCACTAAGATATATTTTTTATTCTCCTTTTCTAATCCACTAGCCTACCACACCCCAATGGACCTTACCTCTATCATGAGGCCAACTATGGATTTTTAACTTTGACTAGAAGAAGGAGATGTGTTTTGAGTCACGTCTTTTAGTGTGATTTGAATTTTAAGAATTTTGAATGTTTTTGCCTTTTGGATCATTGCCTTTTGTTAAATTATTTGGATTTTTAATTTCAATAAGGTTTTTTTTATATTCATCCTCCATATGGACTTGGAATGACCAATCATGAGAGCTAGAGTGATACACATGAATGAGCTATAGGCTTAGGCTAAAGGAAGCTAAGTGACCAAAGACAAGACTGACTAGAACACTTAAGCTTAATAATGAACCAACATTTTATATCAAGTCTCAACCATGTTTATGCTTAGTTTGTGAAAAGGGAAAAAAGGGAATAAAAGAGATCCAAAGTGGACCAGTAAAAAGGAAAATATAATGAGATTAATTGTTTGCTAATTGATCACATGGTAAACAAGGAATGAATAAAGGGGACAAGGTTTGTATAATCATGTCACAAGGATAATTATCCATGTATATAGAGATAAGAAAGAAAACAATCATGAAAAGATAATTAATGGAGTTTTTTTAAGAAATAAATTCAATAAGAAAAAGAAAGCAACGATAAATAAGACATCCATAAGCAAACATAAATGACATTGTAAGCAATAAAAAATGCAAAATCAAAGTCACTATGTAAGAGAAATAAGAATTTTACACAATTTCAAATAATAAAATAAAATAGACAAAGATAATATTAGAGCACATGCCCAATCCAAAAATGAAAATCTTAGAACACCATACATGTGTTCATAAGTACTAATAGATTTATCCATACACATTATCCATAACATCTAATAAGTATCTATGAAGTTGGATGCCAACTACAACTAATGTCTCATCTATCTTCAACAAAAATTAGGAAAATACTTCATGTCTAATATCCTCAACAAAAAAGGTAAGAATTCTTGATGGATCATGCTGAAGAAGGCTATTAGGTGAGAGATGCTTAAAATAATGAATAGGAATGGAATCTACAGGAGATGAAGGGATCACCAATGGGGAAGGATACATAGGTGAAGGACTCATAGGTGGAGATAGATCCATAGGGTAGGGAAGGTCCATGGGTAAAGGATTCCCAAGTGAAGGAATATGAGGTGAAGAAGGGACCATAAGAGGTGATAGAACCATAGGAGGTGGAACCATGGGGGAAGAAGGGGGATCCTTCTTGTAGGAATTACCTATAGGAGGAATGGTAGAAGGTATGCGAATAGTTAAAATATGATCTTTAAGGTGCTACTGATGGATGTGGTAATAATTGGTGTGATGGGTGCCACATTGGTACTAAAGATAATACACCTCTCCATACTATGGAATATAATCAGGTATTATCTTTGGGGAAGTATGGCCTTGTCTGAGAATTGAGGGGTAGAAGGATGAAAGGTGTTAATATATTATTGTAGCTTATGATAATGTGTGGATGAATGATTATTTATGTCATGGAAGCAACAAATATGCCTGTGAGTAGGCTTAGTAGAAGTAATCATAGGAGGAGGTATAATAGAAGTGGAAGGAGCTTAGGAAGGTTCATCAACCCATTTGGTGGGTAATGGAGACATCTATGGTAAAAGAAATAAACCTTCACCAAGAGATAGAGCAAGGTTAAACAATAGGAGTGATAGTATTAGAAGTAAAAATAGACTCAACTAAAATGGGTATAGAAATGAGATCTGAAGTGGGCTCAACTGAGGGAGGGGTGGGGTCTACAAAAGGCCAAAGGAGAGTTTCATGCATCTTAGGGATAAGTAGGCTATAGGGGTAGTGGTACTTAGCAAAGTGATAGGGACCAATCATATCATAATCCATAAGCATAATCCTATGAGATTATTCAAAAATTGGAGGTGTTTTCACCATCTCTACCCTATAATAAAGAGGAAAAATACTAAAATTAGGAACTATATATGATGGAATATGGGAAGATATACTAAAATACTAAAGCGAAAATGAGTGATAATGGATAATCTCAACATCATGAGCTTGAACAAGACTGCCTAAGAATGGATCATCTAAGGAATAACCTTCATTGTAATTAGGCATATGAAGATCAATGATGTAGGTAGGGATAACATTAGCATCTAATGAGGTGTGATGAATGGAATGTTGATTCTTAGTCAAGATAATGAGGATGTCATCACAAGGTGGTTTATCATAATGAGGTTGTAAAGGAGCAAGAAACTGAGAGATGAGATGAGAGATCAAAAGTTTTAATCTTGAGATTGATCTCGTTAGGCTCATCATCATCAAAATCTAGGAGGTTAGGAGGAATATTCCCAATAAGTTCAGATTACCATTATAACCTTGAATGGAATTGATGGGAATTTTGAATCATTAAAACTCACAAAATGGAACATTGGGTAAAGGTTCACAAGTAGGAATCTTGAAGACACCATGGTCTTGGAATTGTTAAAAATTCTAAGGGTTAGTGTCACCTTAAATCCAATAGATAGCTCCATTATGAGTGAATTTAATACATTGGTAGGTGGATAAAGCAAATTATTTCATATAATAAGTCCATGGCCTACCAAGTAGAATGTTTTAAGATATAAAAAAGTTAAATATCATCACCTTCATGTGAATGGTAACAAGTGGGATAATAATGGGAATCCATTCAAAACCTAAAGGAGGAACTTTCCTTGCCATCAAACATATCCTTGACATGGGCTGCATGTAGATTTTAGATTGCATTAAGAATATCTAAGAGTTTTGATAAAATCAAGAGAGGCAACATAGGTGCCAAAACACTCATCAATCAAGGCACACTTCACTTGGATATCACCAATTTAGACACTAATTAATAGAGGATGATCATCCATGTGAAGCCAAATCTCATCAAGAATCATTGAAGTGAAGGGAAACTCAAAGGAAAAATAAGTGCCCATTATTTCATCAACATGGATGGACATCTCTTCAAACTATTTCAATATACTATCCTCAGATATAGATAAGGTTACTTCACGTCCTGCTAAGGGAAGATGAGGGATGTTCATTTCAGAAAACAATTTACATAAGATGGTTATGATGACGTGGAGAGGTCCTCATAAGCTCAAGAAATAGAATTTGGGATGGGATATTGGTGAGTTTTATGGTAGGATCCCACTCATCATAATGCATAATAAGATTGTTAGAAATAGGTGCATAGTGTTGAAGGAGGTCCTCATTAAGAAGAGCCAAAGTACATTAGAATTTATGTTGATAAGAGGGAGAAGGTCTAAAACAAGGTTGTAAGTTATGTTGAGAAGCTAAAGCAGTCGATGTAGGTTGGTTTTGATAATCATTAGAATAAGTGTTGATAGAAGCTTGAGTATCATTGGTGTTAGGTAAAGAAGATGGAGGGATGGAAAAAATAGAATGGGAAGTGTTATCTAAGGGATATGTTGTAATTGGTTCATTAAAATTTATAAGGTCATCTTGCCCCAAATAATTTAATTGAGTTGGATAAAATTTTTGGATAACATGAAATGTGTGAGACAATGAAGGGGTGTAGATTGGTTGAGGGTCAATAAAAGCAACCACCCTTTGCATATTAGTCATATTAACCACATTATCTTCAAGAGTTGTGTCAATAAGACTTTTAACATTTTTGGTTGAAGGGGTGGGCTGGTATTGGTTATTTTGGTGATTTGGAAGAGGGTCTTTATGGATGGCCAAATGAGCATTAGCTTGATTCAAACCTTGAGATTTAGTATTAGTTACATGGCTTCGAAAGTAATGTTTAGGCTTATGGGCATTTCCAAATGATAGAATCATGATCAAATTAGGAGCAAGAATAAAATCCATAGCCATTATTGATCTACCTATAGGTCTCATGAGAATGACCCTAACTAGCGTGAAACCGACAAAATTTATTAAGATCATACCAAGATTTCATGGGATGATTGGGATCAAGTTCTTGTGATAGAGGCCTTGGTAGACATTTTAGTAATTAAATTGAGGATAAAGGTTTGTGAAAATTGATGTTATTAGGTGAGGATAAGTGAGGATTGGTGATTTTTTGAGTAGGGGGAGTTGGCTCTAAAGATTGGTTAAGAACAAGTTGAATAGTGTGAATGGTATCATAAGAGTCTGTGACACCGTAATTGGTATTATGATGATTCTTGTTGTTAAGTAAGATACAAGGACCCATATAAGGTTGGCATGGTTCAAATTGATGCATAAGGAAATCTTGACATTTTTCTTGGTTAATGCCTTCCTCCAAAGTATGTGGAGAGAGAGTGCAGACCCTATATTACAACTTGGGAAAAAGAGAATTGGTAAAGAAATAAAAAAGGTTATCATCAACCATGTTATGTTCACATTTATTGGACAATGTTTTTCACCTTTTAACAAAAAGCTTGGTTAATTTAATTTTTAATTTGGTTACAATTAATAAAATAGGCCAAGGTATTTTTAGGAATATCCTAATAGTGAATTTGACAATGAAAAATGCTAAATAATGAACTAAGTCGGTAATGTAAGCTGATGTCAAAAATAATACAGGGTCAACATAGCTAACATAGTTATATAAAAAATGAAGAAGGGGTTAAGGTTAGGGAAAGGGATAATGAAGGTGGAAAATGATTGGAGGAGTGTACAATAGAAAAGATCAAACTTAGGGTAATGGTTTATAGGAGACAAGTGTGTAGAAAACACCCCTCATCACTTCATCATCACCTATCATCCTAGTCACCTTCATCACATAATCCCATCCCATCCCATATTAAGAAAATTAATCTAAGGCTTGAACTATTCCTCTTGTTCCTCATTCATATCATCCTACTACTCTAGTCTAATATCACTCATCACTTGGACAAGTCTCAAACCTAGTCAAGATTCTGCTAGCATCTTATCACTTTGTTGGTTTCAATCTATCAATCCATCAATCATCAATCTAATCATATCTTGTCAAATCACTTGGCTATTCATAACTAGCACCCATCTAATCATCATCTTACTAGTTTGAATATAGGTACCCATAAAATAACCAATGCCTTTTTCTAGATTGAAAAATAGGCATTGATGATAGGTCATTAGTACCTATTATAGTATCAGTCTAAAATTTGATCCTAGTCTTATACCATCTCCATCTTATCCTAGTCATCACTTGTCATACTAGCTCAGTCACTCAAACTTAATTTTTTCAAAAAAACATATCTAATCCTTTGTCTACCTCCACTTTGACCCCATTCATAATCCATATTTTATCATCCATCCCCATGGCTTTGGATCCAATTCTCATAGACCAATACATCTTGGCAAATAAGGATGAAGTCCTTTTGCAAGCTCTAGAGATGGGTGATCACCTACATTCTAGCCTTACTCCCATTCATCCTAAACCAACATCTCACATCCTCCCCTATCCATAACCCCCTAGCTCATCAGGGTTAACCTCATCATTCAGTAATTTGGCTACCCTACTTAATAAATACATCTTAGATAATAAAGATGAATTCTTCTTACAGCTATTGAATATGGGTGCTTACCTTCCTAATGATTTTGACCTCATAAGAATAAATTAACCCTATAAACAAGCCCCCCATCAACCCTCATCACCATCCCATTCTATTCCACCATTCACTTATCCTCATCCTAATCATGGGCTTCCTAGTTCACAAATTTCCCCGTTTAATAGATATATTGATAAAAAACCATAACTAGTCTTCTTTCAACTTTGTGAGTTAGGTGTCCAATTTTTGAAAGGCCTTGACCCCAGCCATAGTCAAATTCTTCATCCACTAGTCATATTCAATCATTTACCCCTTCTTACACTAGCAAAAAGAATCCTATCCTGGCTCCATAATCTACTACCAATCTACCAACCGAGTCATGTAAACAAGCATCTGATATAAATACCAATGCTTTCACATCTAAGTCATAAAGTGAAGTGGGTCCTTATACTCCCCTTCCTATATCCATAGGATCCCTTTTCCAAAAACTTATCACTACCAACATGAATGTCTATCCACCCATATGATATCTTGATCCCCCCAAGCCTAAGCCATCTGGGTATAAAGATAATCACTAAACCTGGGGGCATACCATTAATCAGTGTCATGATTTCTAAGACTATATACAAAACCTCATCAGCAAAGGTGACATATTAAATGAGGATGAGCCATATGAGTCTATATCCCAAGGTGAACAAGAAGAGGAATGCCAAAATCCCATTCCCAGTCATGATCAAGCCCTTCCCATTCCAAGCCAAGGTCAAGACACCACATCCATCTTCCATGGTCATCCCAATTTTTATAAATCATCCATAAAAAGTGAGTCTATTCCCCATAATCCTAGACCTCCCATCTTGCATAATTTCTTTCATGGGCCCATCTTTGCTCAATACATTATCCCTCCATCATTTTCCTGTCATACATCATATAAAAAATGCCATGTTGAGAGGTCACTTATATAAAATTACTCTTATACTCACATCCTTGCCTTTTATACATCAAAGTAAGAATCAAAATCAATATGAATTTATCTTGCATCAGGGTCATGTTCAACACTAGTATCTGAATTAGATTTCTTGTCAGAAACATCATCCCTCATAGATATTGTTACAAATGATGATACTGCTTATTATTTTAAAGATACAAATAATTTACATGATAATAAGTCACTTGGTACATCTTGTGTTTGTAATTAGGATGATGGAATCATAACCAAGTTTTTACAAGCTCTATCTATCGAAGATTTTTAGAGTGGATTTGATCCTACCTTAGATGCATATACTATAACTAGTCTTAGTGATCCTTTTGAGATTATTAAGGACACTTTTTCTAATGTTGCGGCTAGGGATCCTAGTGAAATTTATGAGGAATATGATACCCATTATCCCATTAATACATCACATACCATTAATCATCCACCTCACCTCCATAATCCTATATCCCACTCCATACAAGGAATGAATAGGAACATGCATCACTGGACTCCCCTTTGTATTCAACATTGTGTGCCACAAAAACAAAGATCCAAACCCATATTTCAAAATTCATATATCATGATCAAATCATATTTGATCCATACATCAAAATCAAGAAAATTCAAATCATCAGTATAATCAAAAAGTGTCTTCTCTTAGTGAAACCCAAAATTTGGCACTAGGGGAATGACAAAGTCAAAATAATCATCATATATCAAGTCAAAAATCAATTTCCTCTAGTGAAGCCTAGAATTTGGTACCAGGGGGTAGTCAATATCAAATCCAATCAATAAATAAAGTCAAATTAATAATCATATGGCCAACCATCCTCTTAATAATTGGATCAAAGAATCAATGAATCAAAAGGAAGATCCCTTAATCTCATGGCACCAATCTAAATAATCCTCTCCACCATATCCTATGGTGTATACAACTATTAAACCCCATTTCTACTCCAAATCTCATAATATATTTTGTTCTGATAATCCACTAGCCCATCATCAAAATCATGACATACTCCCATCCACACCATATCTCACATCCCTAGGCAACATTGTCCCTCATAGGGGTTACAAAGCCACCTGGTTGAGACGTCTAGAGAATGTTAAATCAAGAGTCAATAAATTCCACCAAGACTTTAATAATCTAGAAGTAGTGACATGATCCTATCATCATATATCTCTAGAATGGGTATTGGTTGAAGATATATATAGTATTGGTAATCTTGCATCTTATCCTTGTCTAATAAATTGAGATGCTAAAAAAAAAATCATTCATCCAATGGTGAAAACTAGTCTTTTGGTGCCTTGGGCGAGTACCATGATAAAAACTAGTTTCCAATGTCATGGTAAAATAATCCATTATCCACATTTCACCTCAACACTTAGGGGTCAAAATCTACCCATTTCAATGGATTTGGTTTTGTGCCCCTATTTGCGTAATATAAGAGGGATAAGGGTCCATCTCATAATCAATATTTTCTTCATAGGGGTCTCGCACAATTTATTCTTATGTAACCACATTACTAATCCCTGGATTGTACATGAGTCCATTACAAGTGAAGGAATACATGTTGGGATCTATAGTGAATGTTATGCGATAGAAAGGGAAGAGAGTTCTACAAACTCTAAAAATACAATGTTTAAAAGATGATATTCAAACTTGGTCTAGATTCATCAAATGGATGGAAAGGTTTATGCAATGATTTCTGATAAAATAAATTAATGTTAAGTATCTAAATTTACACTTCTTATACAAAAAGATTAAGTAAATGGACCAAAAATTGAAATGCTAAACTTTAAGGTTAAAGTGTTTCAACTCAATCTAATGTATGAAATAAACCATTGCTAGGTCTTTTGGCTAAATGCAACATTAAAAGCTAGGCTCAAATAAGGAATGTGCTAGGAATCTTGTCCAAATGATGTCAAAATATAGACTTTGAAAATAGATTAAATTTTAATCTAATGGATTTGAAACACTTCTAACAAAAACTAGGCATTTGACTCTTGGACATGAACTCAATCAAATAGGTATAAGGTATGAAACAAATGACACTTTAGAGATAGTTTGTTTTCTCATAAATAATGGTATAAATATTGGTTCTTTTGACAAATAGTCTAGACAAATGTGAATGGCGTAACTATTCTAGATAAAGATTCATAAAGGTATACTTAAAATGGCTTGAAAAATGTGTACAAACTTGAAATCTATGCAAAAAAGGTCTATCAAACAATGTTTGAAATGTTTTGGGTAGCATAACAATGCTAGAATACTCAAAATATGTGATAACATCTTTATTTCAAAAAAAATATCTAAGGCAAAGATGGTTTTACACAATTCAACAGTGTAACACTACCCTTCTTAACTCAAATGACATACATACCTTCAAAGTTTTGACAATATGTCTAAGGCAAAAAATTATGTATTCAAATGATTTTAATGGAAATAGGATGGTAACACAAAACATTTTGGTGCATAGACTCAAAGTGGAAGTGTTTAGCACAAAATGACTTAAGTCTACTAAGTGGTGATAATGACTATGAGTCTTAAATGACCTTCAACCCAAATTGGAAATTGAACCTAAGTTCCCTCAAGTTTAGTGAAAATGGTGAACTGACTTAACATATAAACCCTATGAACTTATGAAAGGTGCAATTTCGAATTTAGATTGGTGAAATTCTAGACTCAATTGGGTAGCATAACTATGCCAAAGTGGATGATATGACTACAAGTTTTAATAAACTTTGAACAAGGCAAATTGATGATTCACTGGATAGTATAATTCCTCTTTGTTAAAATGAAAATGAGTACTATGTGTTTTGGTTTGTATCATTTGTTCACACCAAATTTTATCTCCAAACAAGACTTTAATTTAGGATAAAGGCAACTAATTAATCGCTCTTAGGTTCTAAACTGACAAAGTTACTTGGTATTGTTAGAATCCATCAATATACATCATTTGAGAGGCTTTTTTAGTGTTCATATAAAAATTAAAATTCACATTATATAGTAGGGTTTTTACACCCCCCTTATCTCAAATGATAGTACTATGGCATGGACCTTGAGATGCACCTTGTACCAAAAACACTTTCATGATAAGTGGGGATTTGTCTAAGATCTACAAGTTTTTAAACATCTAGATGGATCAATTGCCCAATGATTTTCATATCACATTACAACATAAATGCACTTAAATTGGGAGTCCATGACACTTGGCATGTTGTAGAAATGTCTTGTCCTTTTTGCAACCGCTACATCCATCACTTGCTCAGTGTAGTGCGATGTCCAAAGTGCAGATATGTCTTATGTGTAACTCCAAAACTAGAAGGTGGTTTAACTGCTCAAACCTCTGATCCCAGTGAGAGTGGTTGAAGTTAGTGCCAAGAGATGAAAGACTAGGTTAAAGATTCCCTATATAACTTGTGGGAAGTAATGAAGTCCCCCTCACAAGCCAAGATGCAATAAAATAAATGACTAATAGAAAGATTTTAGGTTCGTTTCAAGATCACCACACTATTACGAGTTTTTTGGGAGTGCTTTAGATGACATTATTTTCATGCCTTGAATTAGGCATGTTTGAAATAAGGATGATGATTTTGATTCCAAAAGTTCCCTAAAGGGGACAGATGGAAGAGCATACACACATGAACCTTCTTTTTACCAATCAATTAATTAATCATCTATTGAATACAAGCTTGACAAATGAGTCTAATTTTAAGCACTAAAAGAAAATTTTGGTGATGTTATTTTGACAGCTTGGTCTTAAGTTGTAAAAACATGTAAATATTACAACAACAAAAATACTAAATGAAACAATAAGCACCTACACTCATTTTAAACTCAAAGTTTAAAGTGTTCAAGACTTATCATGTTAAAGATTCATTTTAGGTACCAATTTTAAAGCGTGCATGATATATACCAAGTTCTTTTTAAAATTCCAAACTGAAGTGTATGGTTAGTTAAAAAACCCAAATTAACTTCCAAACCATCCTTTCAACCTAAAAAACAAGACTAGGACTACTTGCTTTGAATCACTTTAGAGGATGAGATAAGGTCTTTTGAAAAATGAGCTCTTGAGTTGAAAGTCGAGTTAGGTTGACAATTGAGTTGGGTTGCACAGGCGAGTTAGGTTGATAGGCAAGTTGGGTTGATAGGTGAGTTGGGCTGATAGGTGAGTTGGGCTAATAGATGAGTTGGGTTGATAGGCAATTTGGGTTGATAGGTGAGTTGGGTTGATAGTCTCGAGAACAAAACTATGGCTTAGTAAAAATGAATTTTCGCTCAAATTTTTATCTTGTTTGCCTCCACACTCTAATATCCTACATGATAATGGTTATTATGTTACTTGTAAGTATAATTTGACTAAATTTGTGAGGCTAGGTCCCACTGAGCATGTCATTTGTGAACATAGGATTATAATAAGGGGATATTAGTATTATGTTAGTATATGAAATTAAAATCAAAATAACACACTAATAGCGAACACCTTAAGCCTATCTCAATGGGGGAGCTTAGTTAACAAGACTAGAATGGAAAAAATAACTAAAATGCAAAAAAAACCTTCTTTCACCTTCCTTGGATGCTCCACACAGTTTGTTGAATTGGCTTGCTTGGTTTGTGCTCATGAAGTCTGTATCAATGAAGTGTGGCTACCTCTATCTCTCCTTGGCACCATGTTTGGCTTTGGCTTGGCTCAATAATTTGACATTATAACACTAATTGCAATGGATTTTTAAATGCATTTAGGCATTATAAGTTTGGCATAAAAGAGCTTAAAAATCAATAGGCAAGGCCTCCTATTTATAAATTTTTGAAATGGTTTAGGATCAACCATGACCATCCATTTCAAGATAAAGATGTGTGGCCATGAATTAATCCAAATTATGTAACTAAATTCATAAATATCCCCCATGAATTGTTGGAAATAAGGGTCTTTTAAGAGGCATAAAAGGGTCTTAATGAGGTTTGGGGTAGCTTGATGAGATATTTTATGCATTTATGGCCTAGGAATGTCTTTCCAAGAAATGATGTCATTTGATGATGTAGATATTCAATATCAATTTCTAAAAATAGATATTCAAAAAGTTTCATGAAAAATTAACTTAAGCTCTTGATTTGGTTTAATTGGCCTTAAACATGATTAGTCAACTTTGATGCAAATCTTTGTCAATTTATGCACAAATTAATCAAATTGGTCAAAATGTCAAATGTCAAATTATGTAACTAAATTCATAAATATCCCCCATGAATTGTTGGAAATAAGGGTCTTTTAAGAGGCATGAAAAGGTCTTAATGAGGTTTGGGGTAGCTTGATGAGATATTTTATGCATTTATGGCCTAGGGATGTCTTTCCAAGAAATGATGTCATTTGATGATGTAGATATTCAATATCAATTTCTAAAAATAGATATTTAAAAAGTTTCATGAAAAATTAACTTAAGCTCTTGATTTAGTTTAATTGGCCTTAAACATGATTAGTCAACTTTGATGCAAAACTTTGTCAATTTATGCACAAATTAATCAAATTGGTCAAAATGTCAAATTATTGGCTTGAAATTTGACTAGATTGGAATTGGAAGTCGATGTTATATGTGTTGGAACCATTATCCCATTTAGGATGTTTCCAACGTAAAATAATAAAGGCACATGTCTTGTATAATAAATTTGATAGAAAAGAGCAATCCAGAGCACCTAGGTGCAAAAATGTCATTTTGTCTCAAAATGATCTAATCAAAGTTAGCTACTTCATAAATTGCATTGCCCCATTTAATGACACTCTGCCCAAAATCAACACTTGAACATATCAATTTCAACTTATTTAATGTGTTTTAGTGTTTTTAGACCAAATTATGCATTTTGATGGAAATTGGTCAAAACCCTGATTGATGGTCATTAGTGGCAGATTTAGGTGTCTACATTTAGTATAATATTTGGTCAACAATCTCAATTATAACACAACTAGTTTGATAGCTAGTAATTATGGACATATTGGTTAATACATAAATTTAGATTTAGAGTGAATCAAAGCTGATTTATGACCACTCCATACATCAAAAATATTAATTTAAGATGTTGAGTACCATCGATAATAAGTCCAAAGGTCTTTTTAATTTAATTTTTTCCAACAATGGTGAAAAAACCCTCCCTTGGAAATTATACCGCAAATACAATTGATTTTACCACCTTTACAAATTTAATGTAATAAAAAAAAAAACTGAATCTCACCCTGCCCCCTTCGCCTCCCTAAAGTTTTAAAATGTATTAAAGTTTTAATCAATTTGAATATTGTGTTTTATCCATTCATGATGGAAAAATAATGGTCGTTTTTTAAAAATTAGATTTTTCTTGAATAACTCTTACCTTGACTTTTTTTTCATAAGACTCATTGTTATCCCTTCTTAAATTATTTATAAATGTTGAAAACTCAATAACATAGACAAAAAATAATATTTAAAATAGATAAATCAATCAAAACTGCTAGCTTTGCATGAATCACAATTATAATAACACTGATACCAAGGTTGATACTCATATAGGCACAAGGCATTTCCCAAAAAATAGGTTGATACTAAAATTTTTAATAAAAAGATTCTAGAATTTAAAAAGTCTTATCTTGTATGTATAAGCCTCCTAAAAGTATCTCTAGAGCCTAAGAAGCCCTTCTCAAACACCTAGAATTTTTTCTCTATATGGGGCACCATAATTCATCTTGAGTGTTTAAAATACCTTATTTTTGAATCAAAAATTATAATTTAAATTTGTGGTTGGCATCCTCTAGCAATTTCAAGAGGAAAGCCCTTCTCAAACACCTATAATTTTTTCTCTATATGGGGCACCATAATTCAGCTTGAGTGTTTAAAATACCTTATTTTTGAATCAAAAATTATAATTTAAATTTGTGGTTGTCATCCTCTAGCAATTTCAAGAGGAAAGGCACATTTTCATGTTGTTTGGAGGCCTATACAAAATTCTGTGGAGATCCAAAACTCCATTTGAGCGTCATTCTTCCATTTGCAACTACATGTATTTTTTAATATAGTTTGGATATTTATTTAAAAAATACTTTATTTTTTAATTCTCAAAATTCCATGCAAACCTGGGCCACACCATTGTATAATTATTATTTTACTAAATAGGTAAATAACTATTTACTTTTTAGAAAAAATTTACATGCACATTGGATTTAATCATATATATATATATATAATTGAAAAAAGGTATTTAAATATTTTGCAAAAATTCAATAAAAGCTTCTAAAAGGGTTGGGGGTAATGATTTTGCTAAAAGCTTTTAGTTTGGTACGTATAGTGTTCAAACCCTCAAAATCATTTTTTATTTTTGAATTTGAGCTAATTTAATTTAATTTAAATTTTGTTTTTTGGTTTACATGCCAACTTCTTATGCATTAAAAACCCTAGTTGACCTGTTAACCTTGTTTTGACATTCAAACTAGTAAATATTTTGTCAAACATAATCATGTAACCAGTCAATCCCTAGGTTTTGGCACTTTTGGACACATATATATGGTCCATTTTGTGTTTTGAAACCTCTTATTATATTTTTTTTAATAATAGTGTTTAGGCGGTTATTTTGAGTACGGCTCTTTCAACACCTAGTTTTGTGCAATTCTAAATCAAATTTTTACATTATTTTTCATCTAAATTATGTAATTAAGTATATTTAAATGTTTTATTCACTTTATTTTGGAAAATAGTATGAAAAACTCTTTAAAAACATTTATTTGTTAAATTTTTCTTACATTAGTGTATTTTTACGATACTTGTGACACATTTTTTTGTAATCTTTCATAATTTTTTAGGATTAAATTGAATAACTATTGTGTGTTTTCACTTTAAATTTTGTTTTACTATCAAATTAAGTTAAAATTCACATTAAAAGGTTTCATTTTAAGCATTTGTTTACTATCTTCTTTAAAGGGAAGTTATGGCTTCACTTCATTTTTCTTTGAATAAATCTTAAATGCTTAATGAAAATAATTATAATATATGAAAAATTCATGTTAAATATAAATTTATGACCTAAATTTTTTGGAATATCATCATTGGGACTAAAAAATTCTCTTTTGGATGACATGTGATCCCTGAGCTTACCAATGCATTTCAATAGAAATCACATGTTATCTCCA